>CM052540.1:70357546-70409975 GCA_028533065.1 Trachops cirrhosus | reverse complement strand
GGCAAGGACCTACATACAAGAAAGCTCTATCCAGCAAAGCTTTCATTTAGAATGGAAGGGCAGAGAAAGTGCTTCTCAGATAAGGTCAAGTTAAAGGAGTTCATCATCACCAAGCCCTTATTTTATGAAATGTTAAAGGGACTTATCTAAGAAAAAGAAGATAAAAAACAGGTACAGTAAAATATTTGAAAACTCACAATTATTAATAACCATACCTAAAACAAAAACAAAAACAAACTAAGCAAACAACTAGAATAGGAACAGAACCACAGAAATGGAGATCACATGGAGGGTTATCAACAGGGGAGTGGGAGGAGCAGAGAGGGGTAAAAGGTACAGAGAATTAGTAGCATAGGTGGTAGGTAGAAAATAGACAGGGGGAGGGTAAGAATAGTATGGGAAATGTAGAAGCTAAATAACTTATAAGTATGACCCATGGACATGAACTAAAGGGAGGGAATGTGGGTGGGAGACGGTGTGTAGGGTGGAGGGGAGTGAAGGGGGGAAAATGGGACAACTGTAATAGCATCGTCAATAAAGTATATTAAAGAAAAAAACTAATATTGGGGGTGTTTTTCTTCTGTCCCTCTTCCCTGCCTTATTTCTTTATTAGAGCAGAGGTAAATATGAGGTTCACAAAGCTATGGATCTTATTATTTTTAAGAATGGGGGAAGCGCAATAAAGCAGTTGATACAGCAATATAGCCTTGTATTTTTCCCATCAGGGAATTGTTTATGTTTCTGTGGATTCATTTTGGTGCAACTTTATACACTCTTATAGCCTGGAGACAAGCCAACTCTGAAGTTTGAAATGTTTAAATTCCATGATAGTTTTTTTAAGACTGACAAAAAGTGTGCCTGCATATCAATTCATGTTTGCGGGCAAAGGCAGAGGAGAATGTAGCCTACTCGTCAGTCGTGCTGTCACTTAGGTGGTTCATTTGCTCTGATAATGGCTCTAACTGGCTTATTACTCCCTCACACATATTTGTCAGGCAATGAAAACATTCCTCTCTTGTTAGGGATGTGCACAATGTTGGACAAGAAATGCCTCCAGCTATGTTTCAACACTCTATCACAGCCAGACCATCCAGCAAAAACCTTTAAAAATGCACTCCATCTACTTCATACACAAAGTGCGCACAGCTAAATTATGATGCTTATGACTGTGGTGATGCAGGAGCACTACTGAGAAGGAAAGTTCTTCACTGCCAAACTTATTCTGAATATTTAAAGTAAATAGACATTTTATTCCTGTGATGTCTCTTGGTCTGCCCGTTTTCAGTACAGAAAGATATATTTTATTTGTTTATTACTGAAGACTATTAGTTTTGATGGTCAGATATGGAAATGGAGAGTTCCAAGTGTCATCTCAATAAGTTTCCTCTAAGTGCATGAAGAAAGCTGGTTTTGACCCTCTGATCTCATCACAAATCCTTTGGGACAAGACATCCATTTTTCTTGTTCTTATCCTGGCCTTGTTGTTAGTCCTTTATTCCTATCATCTCTGGTTACTCAGAGGCTTTCTGGTGGCTCATGTTTCAATGAAGTTGTGCCTTACTCCAAAAATATCTTCCTTCAATGGCACAATAAATTATTCAATAAAAAGAGTTTTAGCATAGGTTTATTAAAACTTCACATCCTCCCATTTTAACCTTTCTACTCTCACTCTGCATCTGCTCCTTCACTGTCTTCTCCCTCTCAGTCAATGGCACCTTCATCAGGAAAGAATATGGATGTCATCCTTGATATCGCTATGTTCTCCACTCCTCACATCTGACCATCAAGTCAAGCTAATAATAATTTAAAAATATCTCTTAAATATAAACTTTTCTTCATTTACATCACTCTATTTGATGATAACTCTTCTTCCAACTGCACTAATACAATGGCCTCTTAATGAGTTAATATCTATATCTAATAATGGAGAATTTATTAAAACAATAAAAATATATTTCAACAGTAAGCAGTTGGAAAATAAAGTTTAAAAAATTCTCCAGAATAAACTTAATGACAGATGTTTATGCTTTGGCATAAATTAAACCTCAAAGTCTTATTGGAATATTGAGAGTGTATAAGAAATATTGAGTAAATGCAGACCTGTGACATTGTTTTGATGTGATAAATATTTATTTGCTCTGTTTTTTATTTCTAGTTCAACCTTAATTAAAATGTCATGAAGATGAACTTCTAGATTTCATAAGAAATATGTCAAACAGTGCAGAAACAGCTCTATATGCAGGTGAATGCTGGCTAAAATAAACCAAAAATAGTTGGAAACATAACCAAATTCAAACCCGAGAGAGAGAAAACATTTTGAGACAAAAACTAAGAAAACATCCAACATTAGTGGTGTGATCAGGGGCTTTTGCCAAAATCCCCTATGGATTATTAAAAACAGTGAGATCTTAACAGCTTGGTTCTGTGATTTTAGATGTCCACACAAGGAGAAATGTTTATCCATAGATCTCAAATGCCTATGAAAGTAGTACTAAGTTTCTTGCTTAAAGCCTGATTCATCAAGGGCTGCCCCATCCCTGAAATCAACACCAGAAAAGCTCCTCCACAACTTCTAGGAAGCAGCAAGAAATCTTACCTTTTGTTTTCTTTTCCATGGTGGGAAAATACCTTTGAAAAATGAAAATTTAATGATTGTGTCCGATGCATGTGAAGGATCGAGAGATTAAAAGCCAATGAAATACCTGGGAATTGTGGTGTTAAGCAAGGAACTGCTGTGTCAGACATTCCATAGTCAAAAGCATAATTTGACTTCCCAGAAAAAGAGAATAACAGATGTTCAAATAGTGAAAGTGTTCAAATCACACAGAATCATCTAATGGAGGAGAGTCACAGATCTAGTAAGTAGAACAATTGAGATGGCTAGTACTAGAAATAAAACAGTCTGAAAGAAAGTATACAATAAGTTTATTTAAACTATTCTAAGAGATACAGAATAGAAGTCATAAGGTAGAGACCAAAGAGGTATAAAGAGAATTGGAAAGTATGAAAGGTCTATATATTAAAAAGTTTATATATTAAAAATATTCTGAATGCAAAGTTTTAGCAGAAAACTAGACAGAGCTGAAAAGAGAATTGATGAAGTGGACAATAAATCTGAGGAAATCATTTAAAATAAATTATTGGGAGCAAAAGTTATGGAAAAACATTAAAATACTAGTTAAGGATATGGAAGTCAGAATGAGAGCCAGTATATATCTAGTAGGAAAGTTTGTGTAATTATCTTGAGCATTTTTTAGGATATTAGATATAATTCTGAAGAACTAGAAGCTGGATTGATTCAGGCCATGGCTTTATGTGATAGAAGAATAATTGGGAAATCTACTTGAATATATTGATAAGACAACATCATATATAATGAAATACAAAATCTAAACTGAATTAAGACAGAAGTGGACATAGCAATGGGTCCAAAGAAAAGAAATAAGACATCAAAGGATTGGTGGTTCTGGCAAATAGCTTTTCTTTTTATAGATCCTGGTCTACCTTCATGGAGGTTGACCTAGTACAAACTTGGACAGTTAGAATTATAGTTCTAGAAGATATATTAATTTTTTAAAAAAATTTATTTATTTATTATTTATTTATATGATTTATTTTTAGACAGGGGAAGGGAAGGAGAAAGAGAGAGAAACATCAATGTGTGGTTATCTTTCATGTGGTCCCCACTGGGGACCTGGCCCACAACCCAGTCATGTGCCATGACTGGGAATCGAACCTGTGACCCTTTGTTTCACAACCCGCATTCAATCCACTGAACTATGTGAGCCAGGGCTATTTTTTTATTTTTTAAAAAGAAAGGAAGAGAGGGAGAGAAACATCAATGTGTTGTTGCCTCTCCCATGCTCCCTATTGAGGACCTGGCCCACAACCCAGGCATGTCCCCTGACTGGGAATTGTACCGGTGACCCTTTGGTTTGGAGGTCAGTGCTTAGTCCTTACAGCTATACCAGCCAGGGCAAGAAGATATATTAATTTATCAGCACAGAAACAGTATTAAATACTAATGTAGTACCCCCACATCCCACCCAGAGAAGTCCTGAAGTCTTCAGAGGAGATAACATTGTTTTTCCTGGGAGTTTTTTTGTGACTTACTGACTATTCACATTCTCAGATTATTGGAGATCCAATATATTTCCAGCTTCCTAGACTATAAACACATGACAAAGACAGATAAAATGAGAAATGAGTGTACCTTTGGCAGATGTCACTATCAATAGCATCTTCTCAAATATTTAGAGAAAGCATTGCCACATGATTGTCAATATTTTCTATATATGTGACAGTGTTATATATGAAAGCGAAATCTGAAATATTGGAGTCTTAATAATATCTCAATATAGGAACCTAATATAAAGTTATTTATACCATTAAGGGCTGGACAGCAATATTTTTCTCTAAATTTTCTTTAAGGAAGTTTATTTGTCACCTGTGAGGGTAATAATACATCTCAATATTTTATAGGTCAAAGTCTCCTGAAATATGCCCTTGAGAATTTATCTCTCAAATCAACCCCTGTCCCATCTTAGCACAAAATACTTTAAGTCTGGCTTTCTTCCATAAAGCATAGCATCAGTGTGCCAGGTGCTTCTAGCTTTAACAGCATGGCCTGGTTGGAGACAGAAAGAAAAAAGAGCTGGAACATAACAATACACTAATCAGTGACTAAGCAGTATCCATGTTTTATTCTTTGTTTCTTAGATCCAAAGTGCAAATGGAAAAAGAAAAAATCAAACCTCATTGTTTTATTAAAAAATGGAAATATTAATGGCAGAAGAAGAAAAATAGAATGTGTGCCCTGGACTATCCTCAATACTAAAATGAATAAAATAATTGCATTTTTGTCTAAGTCATCTTCAAGCATAACTTTTCATCTAATTTTAAGGTATTGTTAATGAGCAAGAATGAGTACACAGCTTCCTGTAGTCTACAGTAAACAAAAAATCCTAAATGCGGTCCTGATTATACTCAAATCTAAGTAAGTTACTATCACCAATATGCAGTTACTTCCAGTACAGATGGATTTGATGCAACACTTTCAATCCTTGGCTCTGATTTTACAAATGTCCTGGTTTAGAAGTGGACTCCTTAAATGCAATCATCTCTTTAGGGAATTAGGTTTTCTGAGCTTTGCCTTCCCCATATACTACCTATCTGGTGGGAGTAAGTCACTCCTTTTCTTTTAGATTCAGTAGAAGTCAACCTTGTAATGAACTCAAGTTAATATAGATTCACATTAGGACTCATATCTTGCCAGTATGCATAAAAGGATACTCCCCCCTGCCCTGGGTTTTTGATGTAGATCTCTGAAAGAAATACAGTTAATGGGAATTTGGATTCACAGAAAACTCTGAGTAAGGATGAGTAAGGAAGCTGATGGACACCAGCTTTGTGATTATGGCTTCGACACTTGACAGTCACAGAGATGATTTTAAGAGTTCCCACATGAGCATAGTGCACATCACAATCTTTTCCTATAATCTGAAGTCAGCTCAGAAAACTTGTTAATTGCCTAAGCTCTTTCAAGTTTGTTTGGAGAGAAAATTACCCTGAAACCTGTTAGCTCACTCTCTCACCATGGCCAGTTATACAGACCTAGGTATCAGTCACAGAAAAGTTATATTTTAGGATGCCATTCAACATTTCATCAATTCCCATCACACTTGGTGCCTTAGAAGTGTCCTCCACAATCTTTCTTCCCCCTGAAGCACATATAAACAAATCTAATTTCTTGTTAGACACTAATTGCAAGTGCCACATAAATGTGCCTCTGAAACTTTCTAAAAACATTAACCATATGTGAAGGTCTTCCCCTAACTGCCTGGTTTTCCTAATTAGAATTATTTTTTTTTACCTCCTGTTGACTGCATCCCACCTATTCTGTAAGCTTAATTCACTAAAGATAAAAATATCTTCAGTATGATTTGAGATTACCAAAGTGGTACAGTGACAATAATTTAATAGAAGCCCTGCAAAAGCATCATTGACATAGATTGTGTGGGGCTGGAAAACCTTTCTCATCTTTGGTGTATTTCTGAATTAACTCATATTACATGGTAGTTGAGAAACATTTTGGAAAACAAATGAACAAATAACCCAAGTGATATCAGTTAATGTCTATGCATATATAAATATCTCAGGGAGCCTTTGAGGGTATGTGAGGATGTTATGAGTCAAAATTTCAACAAAGAACTTTAGAGTAGGTGAGAGATAATATAGGCTGTGAGGAGATTGGTGTGCTAGGCTGAACTCAAATCCTTAAGATTTTTGGAGAATAATGGTTCTACATAGAGGTAGGAGGTCTAATTTTAAACTGATTCAGTGAAGTGGACACTGTAGAATGCTGCCAAAACTACTCACTTCAGTACCTTCCCCAGCTACCAAAATATTGGCTGCCAATGACTCAGAGCTGAGTCAGCTTCCTAGGACCTTTACTGGCACCATATATTTCGGGGTGAGTTTCTCTCTGCAAATTGTCCTCAGCAGAAGGTAGCTGCCTCAGTCAAGGTTTTATTCCGATCCCTTTGGGATTGGCTGAGACCTCTGTTGCAACACATTGTAGGTTATTTTCTCCATTTAATTCCTCTTCCTTCACTTCCTTACAGATGGTAAAAGATGAGGAGATCACAGAACATAATAGACAACCTGCACCATATTCTGGACCAGAAATAGGTACAACATTGCTGGTAGTCTGAAGTTACATTGGTATTTTTATAGCAGATATTTAGTCATTTACTTGAGAAAAGGGAACACTCAGCGAGTTCAAGTATTCCTAGACATAGGGTCTCAGCTGGCATTGATACCTGGACACACAAAGTGTCATCATGATCCCCTGGTCAGCATTAGAGCATATGCTGGCCAGGTGATAAATAAAGTTCTGGCCCTAAGTTTGTCAAAAAGTGTTTTTACTAGGGACCATGGACTAGTGGTCATTAGCTGGTTCCTAAGTGTAAAATTGGAATAGAAGCACATTATAGTTGGTAGAACAAACCAACTTGATTTCTTGGCCTATGGAGTAAGAGTTACCATGGTAAGCAAAGCCAAGTCAAAGCAGTTTAACTTTTTTCTGTGTCTAGTCCTAGCTGTTCCTCCTCTTTTTGAGAGAATGGTATGTTGGTGTTTAAGAATGGAATCTCCAGAAGAGAAAAAGCTATTATTTGTTGCATTTGCCAATTTCAAAGCTGTAGATCCCACCATGACTAATTCAAAACTACGAAACTGACATTATTGAACTCAGAGTTGGGAAGAGATGCATATAATTCCTTCTTGCAAGTTGGTGCAAATTGGTTCCAACACACCACTGCAGGTGTTGTACTTAGTATATTTCTCAATAAAACTCCAGTATAAAAATATTATCTATTTCAGAGTCAGTTGCTGGAAAAACCTATCAGAAGTATCCAGCCATTTCTTATTATGCATACAATCTGATCTGGTAGAATATATAGAAATCCAAATGTCTTAGGGTCCAAGACAACATAATGTAGGATCTAATCTTAAGAACTTCATGCAAGGCAGGAATGATCACTTCCTCACCTATTTTTTGTGAAATGACAAGCAGAAATCCTGAATGAAGCAGCTGTGCACAGATGCTATGGGTTGTGTGGAGGAACATACCAGGCATGACAGATGTCTTAGCAAAGTAGTAGATGATGAGTCTGGAGCAAGGTTGGGTGGCGAACTGAGCTAGAAGTGGGGCATTGGAGCTGCAAGATTACATAGATTCAGAATGCTGTGGTGTTATAGGCAATGGCATGAGATATTGGATGCAAAAATTCAGTGTTGATGTCTGGGGGCTTTGTATTCTACCATGATGATAGTAACTATATCCAAGTTTTGTATATATATTTATATTTGCATAAATATATATAATTTAATACATATACTATTATATATAATACTATCATTCTGGAAACAACACTGAAAGGTAGATGAAATTATTTTTATTTTTTAGATGTAAAAATGGATGTTACATGACTTGATTAAGAACATTTATTAAATATATGCCACTGAGTCTGAGCTGGAGTTCATTGCAAATATACCTGGTTCCACATGACATCCTCTTTTATTCTTCCCCTGCTACCAATGTTTATAGATGTACTGTGGATGTAAGAATTGTGAGAACTAAAACATAATTGGGAAAAATAATGCCATTTCAGCTGACATAAGAATTGGTGAACCCTGGTTTGCTTTTTAGAAGTCTGGAGCATCTCCTAAAGAGACTAGGTAAGTAAAAATTAAAATTCATGTAACAGGAAAGATGAAGACATATAGGATCAAGGTTCATAGATCATGATAAGTACTTACAGATTTTCACAAATAGGAGGAGACCCAGAAGATTTGGCATGGTCTTATGCTTTTTACAGGAACACACAACTTATGACAGTGAAGTTATATACTTCTCTACTGCAAGAATAGGTGTTGCTCTGGCTGGGTGGCTCAGTTGGTTGGTGCATTATCCCATGCACCAAAAGTTTATAGGTTTGATCCCTGGTCAGGGCACATACCCAGGTTTTGGGTTCAATCACTGATCAGGGCATAGTCAGAATGTGTATGGGAGGCAACCAGTTTCTCTCTCACATCAATCTCTCTCTCCCCTCTCTCTCCCTCCCTTTTTCTCTAAAAATCAATAAACATATCCAATTAACTGGACACATGACCCTACACGAGTTTGTCAATCTCTTGAAGCAGCTCCAATTTCCTCATGTTGATGATGAACCTAATGATACTTTCTTCAGAGAACTAGCAACATTTTCCTCCCAGTTTTTATAACAAAATAGGTGCTCAAAGAGTCAGCTTTGCAACTCTTTTTTTAAACCAAATAAATATACAATAAATTTATTAACCTTTTAGTCAAAGAGGAGAAGAAATCTCTCTCTCTCTCTCGATGTGCCACTAGGTTGTCCAATTTTTAGCAGATAATTATTTATAGTATTGTTTAATAATTCTCCGTATATCTCTGATATTGATTGCAAAATTGTGCAATCTTTAGATGATGAATGGAAGTCACTAAAATTAAGACAATCTATCTTACTGATGTTTTTTGTTTGTTTGTTTGCTGCTATCTCAGTACAGATAATAATCTTCACCAAAGATGTTTTTGAAAGGAAGATGGTACTGAGTTATTTCATTAACTCAGAAAGAATAGGCAATACAGCAGTTAGACAGTGATATCCATCATTCCCTCATACTCAGTTGTTTTTGGATTACTTCATATTCAATTATTTCCTTAATATCTCTCACATGTACCACAGTAGTTGACACAAATTGGACCTCTTGCCTTGCCATTTTTCTGCTACATCTCATTTTTGTTGGAGAAACCTTTCCTTACCCCGACATTGGTCTTTTACAGAAACATCTAGATTCATGCCTTGCTGACTACAGTTTTGCAAGATGCAGGTACCTAATTAAATTGGGTGAATAATAACACCCCTCAGTTATAGTAAGTGGTGCAGAGATGGAGGAGTAAATGACTTCAGCCTGGACCTTCAAAATCCATCACTTTTTTAAAAGATAGAGCTGGAAGTGAAAAGCCCTTAACTTACTGATAGCAAGATTTGAGCCACATATTGCTATAGTTTCAGCTGTGTTGGCAAGTGAGTCTGGAAAAAAGTCACTAAGAAGAGAAAAGAGTGTGTATGTGTGTGAGATAGAGGGGGGTGGAGGGAGAAATCTGATTGTTTTCATGTCTCTGTTTTTTGCTGTAACATGTACAACTTGTTCCTGAGAGCTGAACTCTTGCTCTCCATCCCTTTTGGCTATTAGTCAATATACTCTTTTATTCTGGCCTCAGTGAAGTGAATTTAGGTTTATTTTACTTGTAACTGAAAGAAATTTGAAAAAATATGCCCTAGGTTCTATAAACCCACTCGTGAAAAAATAAGCAGAACTTCATTATATAAATATTGTCCAGTTTCATCCAAGGATAGCAGGTTTCTTTTTTTAACTTGATTTTAAAGGATAACATTATTTTACTTTGATCTCACAGTAATTTGGAATTTACTAAGTTGTCTACTCTTCTGGGGAAAGATACAAAAAAAATTCTGAAAATGGTTCGTATTTTATTTGAATAAAGAGTCAACAATGGCATAGAAATATTAAATAGTCTCTAACTGTAATAGTGTCTTTAAAAATATCTGTAGTCTTGTGTTAAACTTTAGTCCTATGTAATTTTCAGAAACAACAATATTTTCCTCAAAATAAAAAAAGAAAAAACAGTGAACAAAGAAAAGTAAGTTTAAATGTCTGAAGTTTCCTTAATAATTATTTAAATGTTTATAAAATTTATATATGGAAAATATATTTTAATACATGAGTAAAGACATTTCACTCTTTTGCACATGGTCCAGGGAATGCAACAGTGGAAGAGCCAGTGTTCATCAAGATTCTAAATAACCTTGGGTTTAATTTTTAATTTTTTTATTTTTTATTGTTGTTCAATTACAATTGTCCCAATATTCCCCCCCCATTCCTCTCGCCTGCCCTACCCACCCCCACCACCCACATTTAATCCTCCCCACTCCCCATTTTTTTTTGTCCATGGGTCCTTTATACATGTTGTTTGACTAAACCCTTCCCCTTCTTTCTCTCATTATCCCCTTCTCCCTTCCCCTCTGGTCACTGTCAGTTTGTTCCTTATTTCCATGTCTCTGGTTCTGTTTTGCTTGTTGGTTTGTTTTGTTGATTAGATTCCACTTATAGGTGAGATCATATGGTATCTGTCTTTTGCCGCCTGGCTTCTTTTATTTAGCATAATGCTGTTGAGTTCCATCCATGCTGTCTCAAAGGGTAGGAGTTCCTCCTTTCTTTCTGCTGCATAGTATTCCATTGCATAAATGTATCACAGTTTTTTGATCCACTCATTTACTGATGGGCATTTAGTCTGCTGCCAGTACTTGGCTATTATAAGTAAAGCTACTATGAACATTGGGGTACATAGGTTCTTTTGAATTGGTGTTTCAAGATTCTTAGGGCATAATCCCAGTAGTGGGATCACTGGGTCAAGGGACAGTTACATTTTTAGTTTTTTGAGGAAATTGCATGCTGTTTTCCACAGTGGTTGCACCAGTCTGCATTCCCATGAATAGTGTACTAGGGTTCCCTTTTCTCCACATCCTCCCTGGGATGACATTTTTATTTTGGAGGGATAGCTAATCCATGCTAGGCAAATTAATAATAGACCTTTTTATAAAACAGAACATAAATAGATTAATTACTATTTGGAGAAATAGCAGCCTAGAATACCTATAGTTGTTGATCAGTGCATTTTCTTTGCGTTAAGAACAATTATTTAAGAAACAAAATCAATATCAGATGACAGTAGCTGGTCAGAAGAAGCACAAAATAAACATGGCAGGATGGTTTTATATCATTTTGTGTACTAAAAATTATAATTCATATAATTATAATGAATTAGAATAGTCTATCAGCCAGAGTACTTCTCCCTGACCAGCTTGTTGGAACATAGACATTCTTCAGTATCTACTTGTAAATACTCTTTTCATTACCCAGTTCAATGGCATTATCATATTCAGTAGTGTAGGTTATGTTTCATTAATTACATTTTAAAATAGCAATTTCCCAAATGAATTGAAAGTTAGTATGACCCTTCAGCATTATGTTAAAAGTCATATTTTAAGAGGTTTCCTTATGAAAAGATAGTTTCATATGAATAGTCCCATACATGTATAGAAATCTTGTGATCTTCTAATCAAAGATTAAATAAAAAGGTGATTTGAACACAGGAGACAATGTCTAAATATAATATGCTATTTATTTACTCTGTTATTTCATTATCTAAGAATCTTGTAGACTTAACCTTGTATTTGTTTGAAAGATCATTTCCCCCTTTATTCTGAATAGTCTATTTTTCCTCACTGTATTAACTATCACCATGAAATTGATAATAAATACAAAGAAGAACATCAACAAAGCTAAATGTTCAGTAGCCCACCTGACTTGAAAAATGCTTACTTGTGAATTTTTATTAATTCATATTTCAATGGATCTCCTGTTCTATGAAAGCAATTAGTTTTCAATGTTGCAACATTGTAAAAGTGAATCTTACTTTTCTTGCACAGGAACAGAGATGAGTGTTATACTGACATTCACAACAAAAATATTTAAATTTGAATAGCTACTGTAAAATCCTATACCATTGACCTTTCTGATTAAAATTGTAATTTTCCCCCTAAATAGTCAATACTAAAGAAATACTTTTCCATAAGCATTTAAGTTTAGTTATAAAACAAACATATTGTTTAGAAAACATCTAGGAACTGACTATATAGGCAGAATCCAAGTCCATGGGTCATTTATAGGAGTCTCTGAATATCCATCTTTAAGTGCTATGGCTTTATTCTTCTGAGCCTAATACAGAACCAATAGAATATTGTCCTTTCCTCCCGGAGGTCAGATCCAAGCCTTGGGTCCCTCTGTCACAGTGCTTCTGTGCTCCCACTATTGGAGTGCAATAGCATACAATGACATCCACGGTAGCAGTCATTGTACTTCTTCCCAGTCCTACAGCTCTTACCTAGTAGCAGCTACCTCAGTGTACCACACATTGTGGAAGCTCAACAGATGAGAAAGTTGTCTTAGCTGAATCTAAAAACCAGACTCATTGACCAGGGAAGCTACATGCCAAGGATGCCCTACCCTAGAAAGTGATAAATAGCTGTTTCTTTTTCCCCCCCTCTATCCATCTCTTTTCCTTTCTCAGTATGCAATAGTTAAGTCAACTTGACAGAATTCAGTTGGCCAAAAAAGTCCATTTAGATTTTTCAGTAAAACATAAGGCACATTTTTCATTTTCATCAATAATGTTATTGATTTGGATATTTTGAGTATGTCAGCTATCTCCCGCATGGTATAATGTTCATTGTTGTCAATTAATGTGTAGATTTGGTCGCTAACAACTTCAACTGGTCTACCCAACTGTGGAGCATCGTCCAGTGAGAAATTTCTAGCAGGGAACTTTGCAAACCATTTTTGACACTTTTGATCAGTTACAGAACTTTCTCCATACACTGCACAAATCTTTTTTTGTGTGTTTTATTTGCATTTTTATCTTTCTTGAAATAATAAAACAATAATATGGCAAAAATGTTACTCATTTTCTTCCACTTCAATGTTAAAATGGCTACACAAAAGTTCACTGATATTGATGAGTTCTTTTAAATGCAAGCTAATATGATAACTGTCACAATACAATCTAACAGAATTGTTTCAGATAAAGTTAAAAAACAACTAAGCACTACTAGAGCCATCATATGGAAAAACCCAAATGAATATTTTGGTCAACCCAGGATTCGGTGATTGAGCTGGTTCTGATATTTTATTTTATTTTTTAAAAAGATTTTATTTAGTTATTTTTAGAGAGGAGGGAAGGGAAAGAGAAAGAGAGGGAGAGAAACATCAATGTGTGGTTACCTCTCATGTGCCTCCCACTGAGGACCTGGCCTGCAACCCAGGCGTGTGCCCTGACTGGGAATTGAACAAGTAACTCTGGTTCGCAGGCAGTACTCAATCCACTGAGCTACCCCAGTCAGGGCATGGTTCTGATATTTTAGTAAAAAAATATCACTGCTTACCCTGTGGTCATGGATTTTAGAATTTAATATATAATTTTTAGAATTTGTGATGAGAATTTGTTCTAATTACATTTTTATAAAATCACTATTAGGATAAATATACACTAATTTATTTTGGATAGGAATCATAGAAACATTGATAATAAACTATTAAATTTAATATAGAAAATAGTGTTCTTGTTTATTTTGAGGAATGTTTTTATTTATCAAGGATTCAATCTATCATACTAACAATTGCTCCATGTTGATTATAGTCCTGGAACAATATGCTGTGGGTCATTTGGCTGATTCAAAAATGAAAAATAAATGTGGTTGAAAGTTAATTGGCCCCTCTTTGTCTTGTGAGTAGGATATTTATTATTCAGGTGTTGTTATCTTAAAAAACACAGTAGTGACTTTAGTGAGAAACAATTTTTATACTTAATAACCTCTGTTGGCAATCTGCAATTACGGTCTAACTAATACATGCCAGATATTACTTTCTTCATTACTGTTTTTTTTTCTGCTTTTTTTTTCATAGAAACCTACTTTTCACAATGTGTAGCTGGGCTATGAGAAAAAAATATGACATTACTTAAGATTTTAATTCTTTATGATTTCTTTTTTTCTCAATTCAAAACTTGACTTTCTTTTTCATTATTGTTTTGCTGACTACAGAATCAAAGCACGTTTACATTTAAAAGTTTGAAAATGCAGTAAGAAAAAATAAAAATAAATGCCTCCCCTTACCACCAACCATTTAGAGATCAGCACTGAGATACTAAGATGTATAGATACAGAAAATAAATTAATAATGGCAGAAGAGAGCAAGATTGGGAGACTGGGTGAAAAAGGTGAAGAGATTAAGAACTATAAATTGTCAGGTACAAAATAGCCATGGGAATCAAAGTACAGCATGGGGAATATAGTAAATAATATTGTAATAACTACGTGTGGTGTCAGGTGGGTACTAGACTTATTGTGGGGGGATCACTTTGTAAGTTACATAAATGTCTAACTACTATGCTGTATACCTTAAACCAGTATAATACTGAATGTCAACTGTAATGGAAAAACAAAAATTATAAAATAAAGAAATACTATGATGTATGTCATCTGGCAATGTCTTCTATAGGATGTATTTTATTTTGAACAAAAACTGGACCTTAGTGTATTAACTTTTGTGCACCTTTTTTCTTTCAATGAATTTATTGTCAATATTTTTCAAATCAATGAATAAAGTTCAACCATGTTAACTTGAATGGTTGTAAGTTTGGCTATACTGTAAGAATCTAAGAAAAAATTATCTACAGTCATTGTCATGTACATAAAAGGATAAATTATGAGAAAGGAACATAGAATATATAGAGATCTTGGGTAGAGATATAGACTGTAGATGACAGTTTTACTTTCCAACATAGCAAGTGCTACAATTTTTGAATTCAAAATTTCTCAAAATGTAGGTATACTGGCCAGTTTCATCTGAGCTATATTCTCTCTTACAGTACCCTGTAAGGCTAGAATCAGCCACTAGATGCTTTTAGCATTTTACGTGGACACCTGCTAGTACAAGGTCATGAATTCATTAGGTATATATGTTTTTTTTCAAGTTATTATAGGCAATATTTTAAACAAGATTTTGCCTCTAAATAACATGCTTTGCGATTTTCTATCTTCCTATAATTGTTTTGTTCTTCATTTTAGTTATTCTCCTTTGACATATGCTTGCCATATTTCACTCAACCCCCAAATCAACTTTATGTGTTTTAGGCATACCCCTTTTCTTATGAATATCTGTATAGTTAACCATTTCCACAATAGTGCTGTGTGACAAACAGAAAATTTTAGTAATATTTAATAATTTTTTCTCATGTGACTGACTATTCCAGGTACTTTGCATTTCCATGTATGTTTAGCATTGGGTTGAAAGCTTTGGCAAAAAGCCTTAGAGCATTTTGATCAGGATTGCATTAAACCTGTAGATCCAATTTAAGGAGAATTAGTATCTTAACAATATTGAGTCTTCTCATCCATTAACATGATATAAGTTTCTATTTACTCAGTCTTTTTAAATTTTTCTCAATAATGTTGTATAATTTTCAGTGTGGAGTTTCTGCAGGTTTTATTAAAATTTATGTTTTGTAAACTGCTATTATAAATAATATTTTAAAATGTTATTTTAATAGTTTATGAATAATCTATAGAAATATGATAGATTTGTATATTTATTGTTTTGTTAAGCTACATAAAATTCACTTATTAATTGAGTATATTTTTGTAGAATTTGTAAGAATTTCTCTTTACATGGCAATGTAATTTGTGAATGAAGACATTACTTCTTCCTTTCTGATCTTTATTAAAAATAGTGATTACAGTGCTGTACACACAGACATAGTTATCAGAATTCTCTAAGTTTTTACCAGTCTCTAGAGTCCCTCCTAATTGTATGGTCTGGCTGTTACTTGGGATTTGTAATCTCACTCTGAATATGGAAATATTGAAGCAATATTGGGTGGGTGGGTTTACATACTTTTGATACCTGAAAAGTACAGAAGAACAGTTACACGATTTTCTGACTGACACAACCTCTAGTTTTCCAGGTCAGGAGCATAGGTAGTTTGAAAAGACAAATATTTTCCTGCCTGTATTTTTAGGTAGTCTTTTTATTTGCCCATAAATTGAAGCCAGTGTATGTCATTTGCTGAATTCTGAATTCTTTTTCTAAACCTATTCATATTAGCCTTGCAACTGCTGTCAATCTCTCCAAGATTATAGTGTTAGACTGCCTGATAGTTACATTTTTCTTTGTGGTTTTGGGTATTGATATTTTTTTCTGTCTTTGTGTATTTTAGTGAGAAGCTGAAAGGAGCTGAATTGGAAATTGCTAAGCCAGTTTCCAGAATTAACTAGAAATATTACTTATTTTTATTGAAAAATAAATTCCCATGGCCAATTAATTCACCAGTATGTTTTAATCCATTGTTTACCTAAAATAATAGTGCAAAGTGAGAGGCCACAAGGTTTTTAAATTTTAGATCACAAAGAATATTTGTTCAGAAAGATTGATTCAAGCAGAAACCTAAATATCGTTTTGACTATGAGGTGAAGGTAAGGAGCTTTTGTGAGAAAGAGAAAGGAAAATAATTATATAAATATAAGGGGACCCACCCTAAAACAGAATTTATTTATAAAACATTGTGTATTTATTCTTACATTTTTAAAGTTCAGTCACCTTCAAGTACTCTCCATTTGATGCAACACATCTATTGAGACATCTTTTCCATTGCTCAAAACAGTTTTGGACTCATTGATTTTGATGCCTTTTAGTGCTTCTGCCATTTTTGGTCTCATCTCTTCTACATTAGCCAAACATTTCCCTTTGAAGACTTTTTTCATCTGGGGAAGAAAAAAAAAGTTGCTGGGGGCAAGATCGGGTGAATAGGGAGGGTGAGGCATGGGGTTCATGCGTTTTTGGTCAAAAACTGCTGAACACTCACAGAGGTGTTGGCAGGTAGGCTAGTAAATCATCCATCATGAAATGGGCAAAGGTGTTGAAAGAGTCTTCAAAAAAATTCACTGAAGTTGAATGCAGCCACTGACAACAATGCCAGCTGGTACACTGACACAGAGAGGTTCCTAGAGCACTTACCTATCTGGGGAATCCTGTCATACAAGGGGCCCGGCCCCCAGAAGATAATTCTGTTATTTTTGGATCCTGCCTCATATAAGAATTTCTATATGTGTAAAAACGCTAAGTTATTGTTTAGTTATACATAGAGGTGCTAATTTTAAAGAATATCTTTCATTTTCAGTCTGGTAGTGTGGAGAGCAGGACTGAACTACGATGGTGTCAGTCCTGTTAACTATGATGGCACGGAGGGAATCCATGTTGAGAGTGTTGCAGTAGAGCAACAACTCAGAGGGATGAGGCAATCCCCTGAGAATGCACAGTACAACGTGGTAAACAACATGTGCTTATCATGGCTGCACAAAACATGTATTAATCAGAAGCTGATGCAACACTGTGTCATACAAGAGTTTATAAGCAGAGGATGTCAGATGATGGATGGTGCATTCAGAGAGCGAGTCACCTTGAGATGTCCTACACGTTCTGCCTGGGAGAAAGAGCTCTGCTGCGCTCCTGTCCCTCCAGCTCTGCCTTGGAAGACATTGACCACCGACCACTGGCTGCCTCCTGGACCTGGATCTGATCTGGACTCCTGGGACTTGGGTTTGTCATGGCCCAATTCTCTCATGTAATATTGTTACTGATTGTTTCTGAGTGTTATCACTCTTGATTGATTGTTATTGATTGAGATTGAATGTGTCAATAAAAGCTGAGTGGGTAGCATAGTCATGTGTTGACTCACCGTTATTCTTTGGTTATTACCTGTAGGGCTGGTGGCCATATAGGTGGCCCAGTGCTTAAGGCCAGGGTCAGATGACCCAAGTAGGGGTTGAGGGCTGACTTATTGAACAGACTATATCTGCTTTTCTGTTAACTTTGCAAATAGTTCTTTGAAATATAATGCTAGTTTGACCCAGTCCATAGGTTATTTTGCCCAGTTCAAACATTCCAAAGTTTCAAGGAGAAAGACTTACTAGGCAGTTCCTCTGGAATGGCTGCCCTAGTTCTATTTTATTTTTCTTTATTTATATTTTTTGGGGATTTTTATTTATTTATTTTTCACATTTTTTATTGTTGTTCAAGTACAGTTGTCTCCACTTTCCCCCCACCACTACTCCCCACCCCAGCTATCTCTACTTCCCACCCTTGATCCTACCCTCCTTTGGTTTTGTCCATGTGTCTTTTATACATGTTCCTGAAAAACCTTGCCCCTTTCCCCTACATTATCCTTTCTCACCTCTCCTCTGGTTATTCTCAGTTTGTTCCTAGCTCTATTTTAAAGTGGCTCCACTTATGTCAGCTTTTCACACCATTTGTGTTTCAAGATGAAGCAGTATTGACTTTTGCATCAAAACTTATATGTATAAAAATTCTCCCATTGTTTGAAGACTAAGCACATTTTCCTTATTATTTGTTATAATTGTGTTTCTTTGAAAAGTAATGTCATGGTATATATAATAAGAGCTGTGGTTTGAATTACCCATATATTCCATAAGAGTATTCCATAAGATCCTCAGGTGCTTTCAGATAAAAGAAGGGCATGGAGTGTTGGCAGCAATATTGTATGCAATTACTATACCCTCCAATTTTGCTCAAGGCAGAATATTTGAGGAATATGTCTCATAGAGAACTCTTAAAAACACTTTTAGTAAAAGATTGTTAAAAATCTAATTAAAAAATCCATGCACTATTCTTAATTTTATGAATGTCATATGAAGCCAAATATTTCTGCTGAAGTTTTGTTTTGTTATATGGAAAATTTTGAAATTTATTGCAATTTATTGGCAGTGGGGAGTTGAGGGGAAGTGAGAGAGCAGGTGGGCAGAAAGAGGAGAAAGCTCAAGTGTTTGTACCCCCAAAGTCCTGTGGAATAATTGCCAGCTATCGACTTGGGCTTTACCACTGCTTCCACTGGGACCTCTGTCCCAAGAAACTGAGTGTGGAAGAACCCTTGAAATGATATTATGCATCCTGTGTTTTCTCCTAAATATTGCCTTTTATCACTATCTCTCTTTATTCTTTTTATTTTTCTTCTTTTTTTTATTTTTTTAAAGATTTTATTTATTTATCTTTAGAGGGAAAGGGGAGAAGAGAGGGAGAGAAATATCAATGTTTGGTTGCTTCCTGTGCATTCCCTACTGGGAACTGGCCTGCAACCCAGGCATGTGCCCTGACTGGGAATCGAACCGTGATCTCTTGGTTCACAGGCCCACACTTAATCCACTAAGCTACACCAGCCAGGGCTATTTTTCTTCTTTTAATTGAATATTTTATTGTTGTTCTCTACCATCCTGCCTACACCCCACTCCCATTGAATAAGATGACATATCTTGCATAACATTTGGAAGGAATGTGCTTTTTGTTTTCATGACTAAACCAATTAAAACCTGGAACTATCTTGGACAAAGAAACACAGAAGGTTGATCCTAAAGGCACTTACATGTTGAATGACACACTTCATTTAACCTATTCCACAATATTATGTGTAAAGCATAGTAATAATGGCAACATGTCAAGGCAGAGCTTGAACATTATTTAGCAATATAACATCATTCATAATTTCCAAATAGTTTACACTCAATATAAAATAGTCTTCTATATGGCATTTTCAAGGTAGCAAACTTTGGTGCCAAAGAAATGCATCAACAAAGTACATTGTGCTCAGTGAAGTTACATTTGTTATATTATTGAAAGTCACTCTGCTCCCACTGCTCTTTCACAATGGCCCTTTTGTTGTTCCTCTCACATTTCAAGCTACCTGGCTATAGTAGCCTGTGCACTGTCTAATCCCTCTTCCTGGACACCATTTCCCCAGAATGTCACCAGACTCATCACTCACTTCATCCGGGTGTCTTCCCAAGAGCACACCACCCTGAGAGGTCTTCTTTGACTTCCCTATGTCTCTTTGTTTCTCTTCTTATGCTTTGTTTTTCTTTGCAGCATTATCACTACTCATATATATTTATCCATTTACTGATTAATTGATTGCCATTTTTATGCACTAAAATGTAAGCTCTATGAAGACAAGAACTTTGTTTTTTGTTCATTGCCCATGCCTAACGCATACAACAGTGCCTGGTATTTCACAAGCTGTAGGTAGTTTTTTGTTTGTTTGTTTGTTTTTTGTATTAACTGAATGAATGACACTTTCCTTGGTCTTCAGAATCTTCATTTCCATGTTTCATGGAATTTATTAGTCTGAAAGTACATACCAATATACTATATATAGTATACATCACACACACACACACACACGCGCGCGCGCGCGCGCGTGTGCGCGGTCTGTCCATAAAAAGTCCAGCCATTGTACGTGACATCAATGTAACTTGGCAACCAAGGAGAGTGGACTGGAATGCACATGTATGAACAATGATGACTTCATTATACTAGTCAGTAAGGGTGGTAGGCCTCATTGAGTGAGCAGTGTACTGTGTGGCTGTCACATTCAAAATGACTGAGTGAGTAGAGCAATGAATCTGCATCAAATTTTGCATTAAACTTGAACATTCATCTGCAGAAACTATTCAGATGATTCAGAAGGCTACAGCTATGGATACCTGGTGATTGGCAGCATTATCACTGCAACATGCCCACTTATGCATCATATCTCATGATGAGTTTTTTGGTAAAACATCAAATTGGCCAGATGATTCATGCCCCTACAGCCCAGATTTGGCATCATGCAACTTTTGGCTCTTCCCAAAACTAAAATTGCCTTTGAAAGAGAATAGATTTCAGACTGTTGATGATGTTCAGGAAAATACAACAGGGCAGCTGATGAAAATTGGGAAAACTGTTTGAAATCCCAAGGAAAATACACTGAAGGAGACTGAGGCATCTTTGTCCTATGTACAATGTTTCTTGTATCTTGTGTCTTCTTCAGTAAATGTCTCTGTTTTTCATATTACATGGCTGGATATCTTCTGGACAGACCATATATATATATGTATATATACACACACACACACACACACACACACATTAGTTCATATATAGTTCATATATGTTAGTTCATATAGTTAGTTCACCCCCTCTTTCATGTAATAGAGACTTTAAATAATAATAGTTTAAGCAAAAGGGAAGCTTAGGGAAGTTTATTTCTCTTTGGTGTAATTATGTGTAGGTAACAGTCCCAGGGGTGGCAGAGCAGCTTTGGTCCAAGCAGTCATCCAAGGACAAAGCTCCTCCATCTTGTTACTCAATCATACCAGGCACACAGTCCTCCTCTGCACTACCGGATTACACATGCCAGCCATCAGGAAGGGGGAAAGAAGAGGAGGCAAACCCTCCTGTCCTTTGTAGTATGACAGGTTCCACCTGCAAAGGAGTCTGGGAAATATAGTGTTTATTTTGCTCAGACAAAAACTCATTTATCATGGAAGACAGAAGAAATTATATTGGAGGATAATTAGCAGGCCATGCTACAACTCTTTTTTATAATAATGTAATTAATATTTCTCTTCTCCCACTGAACTGTTGAACACCTGTGGTTTTCTTTCTGTTTTATCCTGGGTCCTAGCACAATATCATCATGTAGTAGTCACTCAGTACCTTTGTACTTAAATAATTATTTCATCTGTGATATAGTTCTCAGGCAGGCATGCCCATTTATCACAGGAATAACTTCTACAAGAAGGAGGAAATAGGAAGATTATTTCATTACTCTTTAGGTAGGAGGAGACAGAAGTTCAAGGTTGGGAAGTGTTGAGATCAGGCTGGAAGAGGAGGAATTTTTGCAAGAGGAGCACTCTGGGGGTGGGAACTGCCTGAGGAGTCAGAAAACGAAAAATGATGTGTCCTTCATAGTGGTCACTAGGGGCTCCCTAAGGGAAAAATAGGGAGGCATCCAGGAACATTTCTGCCTGGTCCTGTGGTCCCTCATTCCATTCCCTGGGCTGTTCCAGATTGGATTGTTCATAAAATCATCATTCTGCTGATAATCATCATTACTTCCATTATGATTCTCTCTCTTTCAAATAAACAGAAAATATTGACCAACATATCACTTAGACAAGGATCTTGAAATCTGTTCTTAGATTTATTTATAGATAACCCTTAGTTTACATGTAAACATTTTACTTTATAAGCAAACATTCTTTGAATGTTGAAGCAAAGATCTTTCTTATAAAATTAAGCTTAATATAATAGGAAAACTACCTGTTTAGTAAAATCTTATAAATACATGAAAAGGATAAAATTTAGCAAATACATAAAAATGAATGCTAGTCAATGAGATATTGGGTTGGCCAAAAAGTTCATTTGTTTTTTCCCTAGGAGATGGCCCTAATAGTGCTTAGTTGTCTTTAACTTCATTTGAAATAATCTTGTTAAATTGTATTGTGACAGCTGTCATATCAGCATATATTTAAAAGTAAAACTTATCAAAATTGGTGAATTTTTGTGTAGCCATTTTAACATTTAAGAGGGAAGAAAATTCACAATGGTTTTCATATATTAGGCTTTATTATTTCAAGAAAGGTAAAAACGCAACTGAAACACAAAAAAAGATTTGTGCAGTGTATGGAGAAGGTGCAGTGACTGATTGAATGTGTCAAAAGTAGTTGCGAAATTTCACGATGGAGATTTCTTCCTGGACAATGCTCCACAGTGGTCAGGTAGCCCACTCGAAGTTGATGGCGATCAAATTGAGACATTAATTGAGAACAATTAATGTTATACCACATGGGAGATAGTTGACATGTTACAGAACACCGGGGGCCAAAGGGCGATATACTATTACCAAAATGAACACCCCAGGTTTGTTATGTCCGCTGCCTTATAGGAAAGACATCTCTCAATGTCAGAGATTAGTGAAAAGGAAAGGAAATGTTTATTTAATGCTGTACAGACTTAAAGTAGTGACTTAATGTCTTCATCAAAATCCCAAGGTCCCTTAAAAAAACACCCACAAACACACACAGTCCTTCCTTCCCCCTTTGCCCAGTCTGGGGTACTATATCTCAGGAAAAGAAATAGAAGTCCATGGCTCAGGCAGCCCCCAGTTCTTCCCAGTAATCCGTCTCGGCTGGTAGGCCTCCCTTGGTTCCCAGCACCATCAGTTGTGTCGCTGAGATCTCTGCTAAAGCCAGTTGGTGGTTCCCCCTACTAATACTGCAGGGATCCCCACTCTGGCAAAACCGTTTGGCTCTCTTACATGTCCACAGTTGTGTGGCTCTCCTTTCTATTGCCATAGCCGAGTGGTCCTCTCTGCACAATGGCTGTGGGAGTCCCCACTCTGGCAAAGCCGTGTGGTTCTCCCTCCAATGGCTGCCGTGTCTAGATTTAAATCCCTGTGCCAGTCCTCCTCTGCAGCCCCATTTCTGAGTCCTCCCACAATCAGCTATACTTGCCAGAACTCCCATATCCTTACAGCTTTACTGGGCTGCCATAGTGAGTCTGGGCAGGCGTGGCTCCAGATCATGGAGCCAATCATCTCCAAGCTCTCACACAGGCGCTGTAACTGGGGGGGTGGGAGTGGGGGGGAGTTGCCTCCCAGTTACATCTTGGGGGGGAAGTTACTTCCATCCCCCTGGCTCAGAGCAAGGCCAGAGCTATTTAACATATCTATGCAACCAGTTAAAGGTTATAGATATGTTAAAGGACCACACCAGAGGTTAGCTGCAAAGCTGTTGCTATGCAAAACAACTCTCAATGGCCCGTGCTCCATTTGTCCCTTCCCCCAACCCACACCTGTGTGGTGGAGGGGTTAGGACATCCTAATATTTCCTGGACACCCTGAGTTCTGGGCCCCATTCCAAATCCCTATTTGGGGCCCCCCTCTTGGCTGCACCCTGTTACAGACATACTCAAAATATTCAAATCAATAAAGTTATTGGTGAAAATGAAAAATATGTCTTTTACTTTATGGATTTTTGGCCAAATGAATACTTTTTATTAAAAGTAACATCTTTGGTGAAAAAAGTCTTATTTTCTATATTAATAACATAAAATAAACTGCATAGTCACATTTGAAAGTTATTGAAGGGGAGCAGAGTTTGCCATCCACTCTTTTTGGCATAAGGATTATTTTAGATGGATTATATTTTAAGAAATGAAAACTTAGTACAAGCTATCCTTTTGTAAGAGATATTTACATTTTCATAGGCAATCTCCATTTGTAAGGTTGTCTTTTTTTCTGTACCAGGAAGAGAAAGAAGACTAAATCTTTACAAACTCTTATCAATGAAAAAGGCAGAGACTTAAACCTGCATAGCCACACCCTTACTGTTGTGCTTTTTTATAGCTTCCATAACTGGCTTTCCCCACCTCTCAACATTTTTTTTTGTCTTAGCTGGAAATGGTATTTAAAGTGGTGGCTTGGAGCTGTTAGGGTTCAGAATGAGTCACAACCAATATGTGCCTCTGTGATATGTGTATTATTTTGAGCTAATGGCAATCTAGACCTTGGGGGTTCAAGAGGTTCTTCTGCCTCACCTTAAGTACATAGAAGAATCTAAGTTATGGATCCTTCCTATAACACAAGATTATCAGAGATAGCCTGTCTGGCCTATTTAATGAACACTTGCTCTTCTCATCCTACAATGACATTCCTCCCCTTGAAGGCCCAAGCTTCCTTACCTCATCTTTAGTTCAAAATATTATATATAACTCATCTCGGCTTTCTGTCCCTGAACTTTTCATGTATATCAGGTCTCTTACTCTCTCACTCTTGTGGAGTTCCCATACATAGCATGTAAATTTGCTTATTTTCTCTTGTCACATAGACTTAATTATTAGACCAGCTGAAAGAACACGGGATTGCAGAGGAAAATCTCTTCCTTCCATGAAGGCCATTTGCGGTGTTCAGCTTTCTGGGTATCCCTCCTGTATACATGTCTTTAAAGTTTGCATATCATTAAACTTGTTTGTTTTTCCCCTATTAATCTGTTTTTTATTGTGTGTGTGGAGGAAGGAATCATAGTCAAAAAACCTAGAATGGTAGAGGGAAGATTATTTTTCCTCCCACACATTATGAAAACCTATTTAACTTAGAGTGCTTTATATAACTGAAATAATAACAGGAGTCAGCAATGACCCTATACAAAAAGAAGCAAACAAAACAGGAAAAGTACAATCTTCTAAAAATGGTAATATTAACATAAGAAGGAAAATCAAGTGACAAAGACAAATGGCATTTTAACTACTGGTCCTTTATTGTGTCATCATCATCATAAGGTCCAGCGGGCTTTGCCTAGGATGGAAGCTATTTTACATCTTACTTTGAGTTTCCTGGTAAAAACTCCAATGTGTAAAGGTCACTTTCACAACAAATTGCATCAAGGATGAAAAGTGAGCAACAAGCATGCCAATATTAGTTTGCCTAAGTCTTCTGTGAAACGTATATAGCAGAAGTTGTGACTGAATGTGTGGTTTGTGGGGTCAGTATAACATCAATGTTTGAATTCAAAAACCTAAAAAGAAAAAAAAGCCTCCAAAAAACCCCAAGAAAGTCATTTGGGTTATGTTTAAGCTGAAATACCTTTTATGAAATTCTAATATATCTCAGATCAATTTTTATAGTTTTTATGACTAGTATTATATCATACTTCCCACCTCACTTAGTATCATACTTATTTTGTGTGTTGAAAAATAGTCTGGGATAGATTATGATGACCATTGTATGACATGCTAAATAATAGGAAAATTAAAAGATTGCTTTGTAACAATGAAAAATGTTGACATGAGACAGCTAAGTTGTAGGAAGGGGGATTTCCAGTATGGGGTTTGACATTTGAAATTGCCTGTTCTTTCTCTAGACATTAATTTATTTGTTAAACTGCTGGGTAATTGAACACTTCTTCTTCTCTTACTCCTGCTCTCCCTACCCCTCCTCTTCTTTATTCTTCTTGTTCTTTTGTTCAAACTGAGATTACCTTTCTTAGAGGAATCATTCTTCTTAGAATCTTTGCCTTTCTAGTGACAGAACTTTTGGGCATCAGGACTAAAGAGATTTGAACACTACCAGCATGTTGAATTCAAAATCCTTATTCCTCACCAAGAATAAAAACTTTGAATTGGATTAAATTCCTTGTGCCAGGCTTCTTCTTATGTAGGATGGGTTTTTCTGAATAGAGTTTTCAGGGTTCTGCTTATGGCCCCATTATTTTGCCAGATATGCCCAGATATGTTTGAATGCCAGCAACTGACATAACTCAAAAGCTTCCTCAGGTGGCTCCTCAGCTTCGTAAATAGGCTTCTGACACAATTATCTTGCCAGTTTGTTACACATGCCTAAACCTGCCTGAATCATAGCAGTGAGCAGGGGTGTCTCAAACTGAGTGCTTTGTTATGCACAGCAAATATGGTAAAAACAAAATAAAAACCAAATTTATTATCTTTGCATCAAATTTATTATCTGTTGATGCATTTTCACATATTTAATCTTCAGAAGAACATTGTGAGGTACACACATTTTTTTTAATGGAGGCATTCCTTATAATTCCATTTCAAAGCCAAGAAAAGAATAAAGACAAAGTGAGTTGAATAGGCAATGGTAGAAAGGGACTTTCTGATCACTGAAATGAAAGATACTGGGGACATGGCTGAGTAATTCAGTTGGGTAGAGCATCATTCCGACATGCCAAGGTTACAGGTTTGATCCCCAGTAAGGGCACATACAAGAGACAACCAATGAATAGATTAATAAGTGGAACAACAAATAGATGTTTCTCTTTCTGTCTCCAAGATTAATTTAAAAAGAAAGAAAATTTTATTTTAAAAAAGTACTAGGAAACTGAACTGATTTTGTTGCTGGAAAAGTAAGAGGAAGAGGTATGTGAAAAAAAATTATGGAGGTATAATAAAATCACATACTTCTGAATTTGTTTTAAAACAAATTACAGAAAAGAATAACCCAAACCCAAGTAAGTGAAGTTAAAAACTAGCTCATAATATGTCAAGGAAGCACATTTTAATCTTAAAGTTATCATTGAAAGAATAATAAATAAGCAAGCTAATTAAGGAGAAAACTGGACTATAAAAATATATGTTTATTTTCAAAGAAGACAAAAAAAGAACTTGTAAAATAATTATAACATGGCAAATTTAAGTCCAAATATATTGATAATTACATTAAATATAAAAATACTTAATATTACTGTTAAAAGAAAGATTATCAGTGGATGAAAAATTCTATAATTTTGCTTACAAGACACACAACTTAAATATAAACAAACAGTGAAGGTTAAAAGGATAGAGAACTATATACAATACATATATTGTGTTAGTGAAAATGTAGTTAAATTGGAACCCTTGTGCATCATTGATAAGGAAGTAAAATAGTAGAGCTGCTTTGGAAAATAGTATGCATTTCCTCAAAAAATTAAAAAGGAATCACCACCTGACTTAGTAATCCCCAAAATTATATATACATAATTATATATAAAATACATAATTATATATAACATATAATATATAAAATTATATATATGTATATCCCAAGTTAAAATCAGGATCTCAAAGAGATATTCATGCTTCTGTGTTCAATGTAATTTTTAAAAAGATTATATTTATTCATATTAGAGAGAGGGAAAGAGAGGGAGAGAAATATCAGTGTGTAGTTGCCTCTCACACAGCCCATACTGGGGACCTGGCCTGCAATCCAGGCATGTGTCCTGGCTGAGAATTGAACCAGTGACCCTTTGGTTCACAGTCCATGCTCAGTCCACTGAGCTACAGCTGCCAGGGCTCAACATAATATTATTTACAATAGGTAAGAAATGGAAACAACCTAAATGTCCACTGACAGATGAATAGGTAAAGAAAATGTGGTATACACACACCATGGAATATTACTGAGCCTTAAATAAGAAGGAATTTCTGAGTTATGTGATAACTTGAATGAACCTGGAGGATGTTATGCTAAGTGAAAGAAGCCAGTTGCAGGAGGACAAATACTGCATGATTCCACTATAGCAGGTATCTAAAATAGTCAAAATCATAGAAGCAGAGAGTAGAATGGTGTTGGCCAAGGGCTGGGGGGAGAGAAAAATATGGAGTTATTGTTCAATGGGCATAAAGTATAAATAATGCAAGATAAAGTCTAGAGCTCTAATGTACTATATAGTACCTATAGTTAACAATATTGTATGCACACTGAAAAGTTAGTTGAGGGAGTGAAACTCAAGCAAAGTATTTTTACCACAAAAAATAAAGTAGGTGGCAGGAGGAAACTTTGGGATATGATAGAAATGTTATCTTGAAAATTATCTTGATTATGCTGATGGTTTTGTCGATGATGTGGGCATGTGCATGTGTTCAAGCATGAAATTGCATACATTAAAAAAGTGGCACTGTAGTTTGGTGGAAAAAACATAGCCTTTTCTATAAATGGTGCTGGGTTATTTAAATACACATTTGAAGAAAAACTGACTATTGGCCCCTGCTTTGTTGCACACATAGAAATCTATTTGTAGTGGATTATAGGTGTAAGTGCCAAAAGAAGAACAGAATATGAAAGAATACCTTTATTACCTTGCAATGGAAAACATTTTCATAGAATATTAAAAAATCTAATGATAAAGGGTACAACTGAAATATCAGACATAACCTAAATTAAAAACTGTTGTTCATTCAAGGATTATATTAACAAAGTGAAAATACTAATCATTGACTGGAAACGGACATTTACAATATGTATACTGACAAAGGTCATGTATTCAGAATATATAAAGAAATCCTACAACTTAATTGGAAAAAAAGACAGCACAGTTAACAAAATGTACTCTCTCTCACATACACATAAAGATACCCAAATAACCAATGAGCAAACATTACTGTGCTCAACTTTATCATTTCCTAGGGAAATGGAATTTAAAACTCTAATGTCAAAATGAGATACTATAATATCTTGTATATGCACCTGAATGGCTAAATGAAAGATTGATAATACTAAGAGTTGATAAGGCTGTAGAACAACTGAAGCTCTCATACACTGCTGGTGGGGATTTAAAATGGTAGAACTACTTGAAAAATTGTTGAACAGTATCTAATAAAAGTGAACATATGCTTACCATTTGATTCAACTATTTTACTTCTTAAGTATACATCCAAGAGGAACAAATGCACACACATATGCACCAAAAACATGTACAAGAATTTTTGTAGCAGCATATGTTAATAACCTCAAACTGAAAATATGTAATGATTATTCACAGTGAAATGGACACTTAAAAGTTGGTGGATTCATACAATAAGATAATATACAGCATCAAGAACAAATGAGTTACTGTTATGCATAGATGGTTGAATGTCACAAGCTTAATATTGAAGGAACAAAACCAATGAATACATTGTGTGCAATGATATTTAAAACAAATTTAAAAATGCACAATATTACTCTATGTTAATAGAAGTCAAGATATAGTTACTTCTTGTAGGGCTGTTAATGACTTAGGCAATGAAATAGGTGGGCTTCTTGGCTGCTAGTAATATTCTGTGTATTGATCTTTGTAGCGATTACATTGAATGTGTTCACTTTGTATGTTTCTTATAGTTGATTACAATATTTTAAGAACTTTTAAGATTCTAGATAACAGAATGACAGAACTTATCTTTAATAATCTGAAAGAAAATGTCAAATCTAAATTGAAGATTTATAAAAAAAATTTAGCTGTGTCCAGTTCTACCTTTAAATAAAATATATGAAATGTCTTTAATGTGAGACAACAAATTAGATTAAATATATGGTCAAGTTTCGATTCAAATCTGAAGATTAACCACCTATCACAGTATAAATTCAGGCAGGGAGTTTGATTATATGAAGAAAAAGTCTAGACATAATTAATGAACTTTGAGAAAGTAAAATGTCAGGAATGATTACAGACCTGGATTTAGATATCTGCAAAATATATGGAAAGAGACACTTTCTCTTTATTCTAAGTGGGAGGCAGAACTGTTTAGTTCCTGTATTAGTTTTAAATGTATGGTATAGTTTCTTAAATCATACTTGAAAGATGGATTACATACATTCATATGTAAACTGATTTTTGAATAGTAATAAAGCGAAATATTTCCCCTTCATGTGTTGTGTAGGAAATGCATGAAATGACAAAACCTTTTCCTGAAACAGAAAGCAATGTCCTGTGCTGTGCTGTCCCACTCTGAGGTGGCATGAGTGGTTTCTGGGTGAGGGTCTTCGGTTATTCTACCAACATGCAAGCCTGGCCTATATCATGAAAACAATGAATGATTAACCAATAATGCTGAAAATATGAAAAAATGAACAATGTGAGATATTTTATTGACAGCATCCACTAAAGTGTTAAAGTTACAAAAACTGGAGAGAAATGAAGGAGGAAAGAATTTTGATTTCGTGCAAAGATAAATACCAATATAGTTTATTTATTTTATTTTTATTGTATTTTTTCCATTACCATTTAGTCCCCTTATATGCCCTCCCCTTCCCCCTGCAATCACCACACTGTTGTCCATGTCCCTGAGTCCTTTTTCCTTTTTGTTCAATCCCTCCATCCATTAACCTCCCCTGCTCCCTTAGCTGTCATCCTGCTAAGTGAAATAAGCTAGTTAGAGAAAGACAAATACCATATGATTTCACTTATATGTGGAATCTAATGAACAAACTGAGCTAAGAAGAAAAATAGAGACAGGTTCATGGATAGAAAGCAGCATGGCCAATAGCTTTTAATATTAGTGTTTAAAAATGTTTTATAGTTGTTGAAAAGTCTTTTGTGATTTGTAATTATAAGAAACTGTAATACACATCTATTCATCTCTCGGAAGGAGAGCTAGAGATAAAAGTTGGAGGGTGGAGGGAGAGAGAGAGAGAGATAATATCTATATTCCATGGAAAGACTTAAAGTAGAAAAGTGGGAACATTTTATATGCCTCCATATTTTGGTAAAGTGATGTGCGTTTGTATATGTATAATTTCTTTTATCTTTCTAGGGGAAAATGTGAAGATCATTACTTTCTACTCTTCTTTCTACTCTTATCTGAATGACTTTAAAAATAGAAGAGAATGATGAGAAAAGAAAACAATGTTTCAGACTATAAAAACTGAATGCCATTTTATGGGAATACTTGTCTTTTTAACCCCTTTGCTATGCATGTCAAATTTCCACTTTTTCCTCGTCTTCACCACCAACCTTTTGGCAAACCAGCATAAGCTCCTAAACATTCCATCCATTTGTGCTTTAGCCTATGCTTTCTCCACTCAGAGCCAAAGTAATTATTTTTAATGCCAAAGGGCATCATGGGATTCCCTTGTTTAATTCTATTAATGGAAGTAACATTGTGTTGAGGATAAAAACAACATTCATGGTGTGTCCTCACAGGTTTGGGTGATGTGGCCCCTGCTTCTTCTTCAGCTCCTCACAGAGCCCTCCCCTTCTCATGCTGCTCCAGCCACAGCCACTTCTGACTTTTCCTACACTCTCCATTCTTTCTGGCTCCAGGGAGTTTACTTATACTTTGAACAATCTACCTTCCATTTTTTTCTCACACACCAATCTAAGTCAGGACTCTCCAAACACTTTACTTTTCCATTATAACTTATAATATATGCATTCCTGTGTCTAAGCATTTCAAATCTACCTATCCTTCTAGAATGCAAGTTCCATGAGGGGAAAGAGTATGATTATTCTGGTTTTCATTTTATTTAAGACAGTGCCTGGCACATAGCAAGTTAGTTATATAAACTAAAAAATTTGATACAAAAATATCAATCAGAAAGCAAAATTACTAGTTGTATCTTATTACATATCTATTTAGGGTTTCAATTCAGATTTATTTCTAATATACATATTAGAAATTTATTGGTATTTACTTTGCATAAAATCAAAATTTGAATATATTTCCATATATATGTGTATGTGTGTGTGTATATATATACATATATATCCATCTTATTTCTTCTCCATTTGAACCCTATAATTTAGATTTTTAAAGTAGAAGAAAGGTAAAACTATTAATCTTAAATTTCCCATTTTGTAAATAAGAAAACTGAAACTCAGAAGAGGTCAAGGAGACACTGACCTACCTGGGCTATCCCATGCCAGATATTTTCACGGAATTTAGTAAGTGCTTTTCATTCATGGGGATCCCATGTGAATTTTTGCAGAAGACAAAGGTAATTGCAGTTCTGTATTATAGTATATTTAGTCGATAGAATATAATGTATATAGGGAACGAATCTTTTGTTTGTATATTTAGACATAAAGCAAAGCATTGTGCCTTAACAACAATGTTTTATAATAGGCAAATTTTTTAGAATGTGAACACTTTTTAAGATGATACATATTAATTAAAGCTGTTAGACATAATCTCTATTTTCATTAATTCATGCAGAATATTGTCAATTAAATCAGACAGTTCCTTTCCAGGTGTTTTACAAGTTGTCTTTGATTGATGTTTTGATTATACCTTTTCCCAATTTCCTCACTACTTCCTATCATTTTCCTGGTAGGATTTTGGAGCCACTATGCAAAGAATAAAATAGTCCCCTGAACCTTGAGCCGTTCATAGGGTATCCGGGTGGGAAGTTGGTCAGGGCTCAGGGTCTTCCCTCTTCATCCAGCTGAAGGGAGAGGTGGCAACTAACCTCAGCATCCTTCAGAAACTGTGGCTTTTTTTTCTGTTAAGAAATCCTGTAACATCTTATATTCTCTATAATTGTGCACAGGCTTCTCCTTTTGCTCTCAATATCATTTCCATCCACTCTATTTTTCAGAGCTAAATCTTATTCATACTTTGAGTCAGAGCATCTATATTGTACTGTGCTAATAACTGTATTGCCACTCAAACTGTTGCCTTTGGGACTTGAGATGGGCTTAGACATTCTTCAAATATTTTCTCAGAGCTCTTATACTTTATCAAAGTGCACTGTGATGTCAGCCACTTTCTGAATGCCCCAAGGAGTCATGAGTTTTTCCTAGAATGTGGTCTGAGTTCACCCCATACTTACCACAGTATCTATCATACTGCTCAATAAACATTGTTGCATAAGGAAATCACCCTTTAACATTCAAAACTGAAAAGAGCATACAATATAAAAATGTATTCTACATTTTATAGAAGTAAATGTCTGACAAATGAACATGAAATGAAAATTATTTTTTGTTTTTTAAATAATGTTAAAAGGGTTGTAGCCATAACAATATCTACTAATATCTGCTGTTAGGGCCTAACAACTCATAACATTTATATTTGACACTGATGTCAATCATTAGGTAAGGTAAAATGTATTCTTTTATAGCAGACTGATGGAAGTATAAAACCAGCATAGAGATTAGTTTTAGATTTGCATCTGTCTAGTATTCTTTGACTTTTATGTTCCTTAATTATCAATGATACCTAGAACAAAATCTGGAAAACAAGAAATTACTGGTATTTTAAAGATTTTATTTATTTATTTTTAGAGAGTTGGTCCCCTAAGGGAGGAAGAAAGAGGGGGAGGGAAACATCAATGTGCGGTTGCCTCTCACACGCCCCCCAAATGGGGACCTGGCCCACAACCCAGGCATGTGGTCCTGACTGGGAACTGAACCAGCGACCCTTTGGTTCTCAGGCTGGCACTCAATCCACTGAGCCATAGCAACCAGGGCTGGTATTTTAATATTCACTTCTCTACTCTCTTGGCCACGATTGACTGGTCCAAGGTGAACCTTACTATACATCCTTTTTATATCTGTGATTTGTATTATAGCTGGAATGACCAGTTTTCCCCAGGAGTTATTTTTAATAGTGTTCCTTATGTACTAAGAAATGTCCTTAATTGAATGGGAAATTATATGGTCATTCCAGTTGGAAAATCAGAACTGAAAAAGGAGCTGAATGATTTACCTTGTATTTTTTCTGCATTATCCTTTGCTGATAGCAAAGGGAAGGTATGGATTCAGCAGCAGGGTTGTGAAACTACATTTTGTTGTATCAGTAGTGAGAACTATCTGATGCCTTAAGTACTTTAAGAAAAGGCAGGCAAAGTAGAGAGGGCTGAGTGTTTGTTCCAGGCTTTGCTGGTGTCTGACTAGATTAAATAATAAGTGAACTTTGTCTCACACAACCCACCTTTGGCATCTTGCACATATGAGTTAGTGTGATGGAGGCTGAGGGGAAACAGTATTTACTGAGGGAGTAATATACCATGTGCCAGCTGTTCACTGTGGGCTGGGGCTTTTGCATTCACTATGTCATTAAATTTCCCCAACACCTCTCTGAGGCAGGTATGTTCATGTCAGATTTAGAGATGAGGAAACTGAGGCTTAGCCAGGTGAGGCAAATTTACTGATGGCCACACAGATCAGTAAACTAATATTTGAACACTGGTTTATTAGTTTAACTAGTTACTTTGAAATGTTAGTTTGAACCTTGGAATCTGCATGTGGAGACAAAGAGGGTGGTACTAGTGTGCAAGTTTGCCCAAACAAAGGTGTTTGCCAATGTTTTATTCCCGTAACTAAGTTTGCTAGGCACAGAATGGTGCTTCATCTTACTTTTGTTTGAATTTCTGTTAAGCCCCCTGAGAATGAACTTTTTTTCCCATCAGAGGCACAATATGGCCTCTGAGGCCTTACCTGCCTGGCTCCCATCTCCCCCTCCAGACAAATATCCAAACACACACCATATCCTGTGTTCCAGCCACACCAGAGTTCTCTCTGTCCCTGGAGCCAAACACGGTCTCTTTCTACACATGTGTCCGCATTGTTCCCTTCACCTGAAAGTCTCTTCTGTTGCCTGAGCCAATGTTTCTGCCAGCTCACCCTGACTTATTGCTTCCCCAGCAAGGTCTCTTCTGGCTTCTCAGACCAGAATAGTTTTTTTTGTCACATCCTATTAAAGCACCTATATTTCCCTTTTACTAAGGTGCATCACACCTGCAATTTTTTACAAAGTTTATAATAGCAAAGGTAATAGGATATGATATACACAAAACCCCACCATATTGCCAGAACCCAGCAGAGACCTTTCACAGTGTATGCACTCTTCATATACTAGTAAATATTAATATTGTATATTCAGTCTTCAATTGATATCCCACCTGTTTGAATATGGTTTCCAATTACTATGTCTGACAGTACATCCATGTCTAAAGTATAACCCAACACATTTTGTAAAAATCTTAAGCACTGAATACATGTTCACAAAAACAAACAGAATCAAAAGCTTTGGCTACATTTGCTGGAGAGACTGCACTTACTTGAGTCCATAAAGGTAAAAAGTAAAAAAGAAATGCATAAGCCTCTTTGTTACTATGGAATTGCTTTATTTTATTTGCAATCAGGTGCACCAAAAAGCTTAATTAATGCTCTTTAGAGCAAAGAAATTATGTCTCACATGATTCACCTTCTATCTGGAGCAAAATTAAAAAGAAAAATGGAAGATGTGAAGATTTGTAGGCACTCAGAATGTATCAATTATTGATATTAACATTCATTATCTGACTAAAAGGCAGGATAAAGGCTTTGGGGAATTGTAGGGTGCATATAATTTCTCTCTAATTATTCTAATTTACTGTAATTAAGGCACTAAAGTAATCCTGAGAGAAAGCAATGTCTTTTAATATCAACTAAAAATATCTACGTGTTTAGCTTTATTTTCTATAGCTGTTCAATGTGAATTGTAAGCTTTTAAAATTATGGCTTTTAGAATTTTGATCATAAAACTAGATAAACAACTTAAAATCATAACATTTAAATCTATAAAATATTTACAAATTCATAAAATCTGTCATATCAATCCTATATATGAACTTTTGCCAAGATTGTGCCTTTTAGAAAAAGAGCACTTTTAATATACATTTTCAGAATTTAAACAGTAGAGAAAATGCAAAGATATAAGTGTGGGTTAGATATCTTCTCTGTGGAATTCCTTTCTGGTTGGTGATAAGGCTTTGGGAGGCAGAATCACAATAGTTATAAAGTATGATGTTTATTATTTAACAAACCCACAAGAACTATGAAAGTAATGCTGTATTATATTTCCTTCATATAATTATGAACCCATTTCTGTTAGAGTGGGTTGTGTTAGAGTGAAAGAAGCATAGATTAAAATGAAAGTTCACACCGTTATTGCCAAATGCAGTTTATGTTGCCACTCAAACTGTTGCCTCTGGGGCTTGAGAGTCTTGGGAGCAGAAAGACTTCAGGGCACCTGCCAATGGCAGAGGCACAGCATGGAAATATGACTAGTCTATGATTATTTGAAGACTTTTCAGAGAAAGGTCTATTGAGGCTTAATTTGAACTCATCATGTATTTTTACAACTCATACTTGCATGAATAGTGTTAATTCCTAGCAAGTCAGAGAAAAACTACATTTTTAATGTATTCTTTCCCAGAATATCCAAAGTAACATGGGGTAGAACAGTGTTTATCTTTTGCATTTTTTCCCAATGGAAAACCTAACTATAGAGTGAGTGTATATAACATGTACAGTGTAAAGAATAATACTAATACAATTAACACCAATATAAACACCGCCTAGTATTTTTCAAACCTTCCATATGCTCTTTTAGAGGGTCCTCTCCTCTCTGGGTAATTGTTGTCTAGTATTTTGTATATTCATCCATTTGGTGTTTTTAATCAGTTCATCAGAAATTAGGATGGCTGTAGATAATATTCAGGGATGGGCAAAAGTAAGTTCAAAGTTGTTTTTGTGAATAATAATGCAATAATTAATAAGTAATAGTACAGAATAAACTCCATGTTTTGTGTACTGATAACTGTAAACCTACTTTTGCCTTACCCTGTATTGTTTAGGTCTGATGTTTTTTGTTTTTAGAAGAATGGAAATGCAATGTGTATATGGTAATTGCTTTTTTTAGTCAATATTGTATTTTTAAGATATATCCATACTGATGTGTGTAGCTTAATTTACTTCATTTTACTACAACACATTATATGAATACACAAAATTCCATTGTATGAATTGTTCAAATTCCATTGCATACATTTTATTGTATGAATATACCACCATTTATTTGTCCATTTTACATTACTGAACTTGTGAGCTGTTTCTCATTTTCTTCTTTTAGAGCCATGCATCTTTAACCACAGAGGCTGTGGTTAACTTTAACCACACATGAGGGTTTTGTCTAAAATAGAGGTATTTTTATAGCTAAAGTTTCTTGGTTGCTAGGATATGGATGTTCATCTTTACTTTGTAATGCCAAATTGTTCTCTAAATTATTTGTTCCCAATTCCAAAAGTGATGAGTACTGCATGTGTCCCCATTGTTTCATAAACTTAGTAAATAATATCTATTCTATTTTTCCAAATGTACTGATAATTATCCTAAGAGAGAGATAAAGTTTACATATAGTTTTTTTGACAGATTAAAATTAGTGTTATATATATTACAAGAAATCTCTGTAGCTTTGGATAGAGAATTACACCCATGCTTGAGTGTAAAAGTGTTCTGCTCAAGCATCAGGGTGTGGCTATAAACATACTAGGCATTGATTAAGTGGAAGAACAATGAGCCAGGATATATTACATACTGAGACAGCAAACTCTTCCTAGTGTTTGCAGTTATATCCCTAAATCATAGACACATGTCAGAGGAGAACTCATGACTTATATGTTAGAAATATTTAATTAACAAGATATCTTTAATGGGAACTTTATTTAAGTCACTGATTTTGTATATTTATCTACTGAGAACTAAGAACACATACTGGAAGAGTTATTTATGAACTCCATATGTTGATGCTTCAGCCTTTATAACATGGCATACATATGTATGCATTTGTGTGTCTCTCGATATGTTTATGTACATATATATGTAGACGAGGGATGTGACATTATGAAATCTGTATGAAGGAAATTGAAAATGTATACTTTTTCAACTGCTAACTTGACATTCAAATAACTTCAATATTAGTCAAAAATATGGGTCTAAGTCTTCCTAATGTCACATAGAGGGTACAACTGACAGTTATCTAATAAACATGAACTTTATATCTAGCTCAACATATGAATATATTCTGTTGTGTAACATGAATAATCTGTAACTCAATAGCAAAAAACACAATCTAATTAAAAGATGGACAGAAGATCTCAATAGACATTTTTCTAATACAGATAGGTAGCCAAAAAGTACATGAAAAGGCACTCAATATCACTAATCATCATGGAAATGCAAATCAAAACCACAGTGGACATCACCTTACACGTGTTAGAATGTCTATTGTCAAAAAGACAAGAAATTAATGTTGGTGAGGAAGTGAAGAAATGGTAATCCTCATGCACTGTTAGCAGGAAGGTAAACTGGTGCAGTCACTATGGAAAACAGCATGGGGGTTCCTCAAAAAATTAAAAATAGAGCAACCATATCATCCAGCAATTCTATTTCTGATTATTTACCCAAAGGGAATAGAAACACTAACTGGAAAAGGTATCTGCCCTCTCATGTTCAGTGCAGTATCATTTATAATAAACAAGATATGAAAGCAAGCTAAGTGTCCCTTGATGTCTGAATGGATAAAGAGATGTGATGTAAATATATATGTATATATCATATATAGATGTGCTGCACACACACACATATATACACATATATACATGATAGAATATCATTCAGTCATAAAAGAAGGAAATCTGCCATTTGTAACAACATGAATGGATCTTGAGTGTATTATACAAAGTGAAATAAATCAGAGAATGACAAATACCAAATAATCTCACTAATATGTGGAATTAAATTGAAAAAGACAAAAAACCCCGAAAAGTAAACTCATAGATGGAGAACACATTGGTGTTTGCTAAATGCAAAAAAAATGGGAGATTGGTGAAGGGGTTTAAGAAGTACAACCTTCTAGTTATAAAGTAAATGTCATGGTGATGTAATATACAGTATGACAACTATATATTGAATAATACATATTGTACTGTATATTGGAAAGTTCTACTAATAGAGTAGATCTTAAACTGTCTCAGGACAAAAAATATTATGTGTCTTAATAAATGTTAACTAGACTTATTGTGGTGATTGTTTTACCATACATGAAAATATTGAATCATGTTATGCACCTAAAATTAATATAATAATACTAGTATAAAATGAAATATTATTGCAACATTGGACAAAGTTTGAATGTGATCTGATGGTAGTAATGTATTTAGGTTAATTTTCTGTTTTTGCTGATTGTATTGTTGAAATATAGAAGAATGTCTTTGTAGGAAACACAGACCAAATGTTCAGGAAATAGATAGGGAATCAGGTTGACAAACTATTCTCAAAAAGTTAAAAAAATGTTACTTCTACTATATTTGTTTCTTTTCTGGAACTTTGTAATTCTTTTAAAAATATTCACTAAAATTATACTTAAAATAATGCTACCAAATAAAGAAATAATATATTACTGGTATAATATATTCCTTTTCATTCACTAAACATATTTTAATTAGAATATAGTTTCCAGCTTGAATGTATGTATATTTGAATACATGAAAGTATGTGTTATATTGAGAAATTCTCTTGTACCAAGGCTCCCCCAAAATCAACAATGTACTTCTTTCTCTTTACTTGTGTTGGGTGAAAAATACCAACTGCATTTTGGCAAATCTTACAGTGAGAAAAGCAACTTATATCTTTTATGTTTTGAGAGCAGGTCAATATATTCCTTTTATTTCAGGGTTTTCCAAACAGTAGATTGCAATCTACTTTAGATTTTGGAATTTCATGTATTTGTGCTTTCCATGGCTGTGCTTCACATTTTACCACACTTGTTTCTGCATCTTAGGCTGGATTCTCTGGCAGCATGTCCTGGTTGTGGTGGCAATACCCAGCAGTAGTGCCCTTTCCCATAAGTCACTGCATATGTAATCACTATCTGCCTTTTCCCCAACCACTTGAATCCCAAGCCTTCACGGGAATGAAAAATTGTTTTCTCTCAACATGCAAAATCTAATTCATCTTTAAAAGCTTATCACTAATGTTAACTTCTTCCAAGGTTTTATAAGAATTCCCTCCCCTTGCATGTCCCCAATCTCATAAGTCATGGCCCTTCTATTCTCAATGCTTTTATTGGAACAGAACCTTCCTTCTTCTAAGTCTGCATCACTGTCAGTTTCTCTGTTTTACCACTTGGCTCAGCCTACTCTACTTTCTGGGTCATTGTGAGGGAAGTTGCATTTGGAAGGGAGAAAGCATGGTTGTATTTAAGGAAATACTCTAGCCATAAGGCAGGGCAAAGAAAAGCAGGGTGATCTCAGAACAGCTACTTCTCTCAAGTGTTCAATCCTCAGCTTTGCAAGGGCAGAGACTCATGTTGTCAGGATACTAAGGGGACATGTCCTCCATAGGTGGTTTATAGTAACAAGATGGTTACATTGAGCAAAATGTTAGTTCAGTATTTCTCAGTGAAAACTAACAGAAGTTCACCTAGATCAGAATGTTTCCAACAAACTTAAAGGCATACTTCTCCCTTTATTGAGCTTGTTAAGACTATTAATCAGCTAATTGTTGGCAAGGAGTTAAAAGTTGGCAATGAGTTCACAGGCTCTTTCAGTGACTAAACCTAACAAGCAGCCAGCAGGTAGAGGTAAATCTTGGGGTGCCTTGGGTATTTTGATGTCCTGCTTATTACTGGTGGAAACCAGACTTGGTATGCAACTTGTTCCCTCCCATGTGCACCCAGGCTTAACAGAGGCAGCCACCAATCATGGATCACTTTGTAGTTTCTAACAGCTAGCCCAGAGCCAGTCACAGGTAGCATCAGACATTGATTACAGTAGTATCCCTCCCAAGAGGCCCCAGAACTATCATACCTGGAGGTGGGCTTCAGAGCATGAGTGGCACATTGAGAGAGAGAGAGAGAGAGAGAGAGAGAGAGAGAGAGAGAGAGAGAGAGAGAGAAATCAGTAAGCCTCAGACCCTGCTGGGGGGAATTCCATTTCATGAAGTCAGCCACCAGACAGCAGCTCCTATACTGTAATCAGGATCAATTTCACAGTCAACCTGAATGGGTGAAAACTATCAAGACTCAACTACAATAGGAGGGCTCACATAACCCACAAAAAGGACATACCTGGAGCAACTAGCTCAGTTGATCAGGGAGACTGTATTATTGAGCCCTACAGGATGCCTACAATATAATGTCATTAAGATGACACTAGGAGACATAGAAGATATTTCTAATATGCAGCAACAAATCCATAGAAGCAGTCAAAATGAAGAAACAAAGAAATATGCCCCAAATGAAAGAAAGGAGAAATCCCTAGAAAAAAAACTAAATGAAATGGGGGCAATTTATCAGATACAATGTTTAAAAAAATGGGTATAAGAATGCTCAAGGAAGTTAGGGGAAGAATGGATGATCTTAGTAAGAACTTAAATAAAGAAATAGTAAGAACATAAAATGACATATCAACCATAAAAAGGACCAGTCAGAAATGAAGAATATAATATCTGAAATGAAGAATACACTAGAAAGAATGAACAGGAGATCAGATGAATCTGAGGATCAAATTAGCAATTTGGAAGACAAAGTAGCAGAAAACACACACTCAGAGCAGCAAATGGAATAAAGAATTTAAAAATGAGGATACTTTAAGAGATCTATGGAACAAAATAAAGCATAACAACATCCCATTATAGAGGTAAGAGACGGAAGAGAGAGAGCAAGGTACTGAAAACCTATTTGAATAAATAATAACTGGAAACTTTCTTAACCTGGTGAAGGAAGAAGACACACATGTTCAAGAAGTGCAGAGAGTCCCAAAAAAGAGGAACCCAAAGAGGACCACACTAAGATACATTGTAATTAAAATGTCAAATTAAAAACAAAGCATTTTAAAAGCAACAGGAGAAAGACAACTACTTACCTACCAGGAAGCCCCCATAGACTTGTCAGCTAATTTCTCAACAGCAATAGTTTGGCCAGAAGGGATACTACCACAAAATATTTGACATGATGATAAACAAAGACTTGCAACCAAGATTACTCTACCTAGCAAGACTATTGTTTAAAATTGAAGGATAAATAAAGAGCTTCCCAGACAAGAAAAAGCTAAAGAAGTTCATCACCACCAAATGAGTATAACACAGAATGTTAAGGGAATTTCTTTATGAAAAAGGAAGAATAAAAATGACCATAAATTCTATTACAAAATAGCAATGCATACATACCTATCAATAATTACTTTAACTGTAAATGGATTAAATTCTCCAATCGAATGACATTGTGTAGCTGAATGGATAAGAAAAAGACCCATATGTATGTTATCTACAAGAGACTCACTTCAGATGGAATGACACCAACATACTGAAAGTATAGGAATGGAAACAGATATTTCATGAAAATGGAAATATAAAAAAGGCTGATGTAGCAATAATTATATCATACAAAATTAGACTTTAAAATAAAGACTATAATAAGAGACATCAAGGACAATGCATAATGATAATGTGGGACCCATCCAACAAGAGAATAAAACTCTTGTAAACATTTATGCACCCAACATGGGAGTCCCTAAACATATCAAGCAAATATTGATGAACATAAAGGGAGTGATGGCCAATTAAAACCACAGTGAGCCCTGGCTGGTGTGGCTCAGTGAAATGAACACTGACCTGTGAACCAAAGGGTCATTGGTTCAATTCACAATCAAGGCTCATGTCTGGGTTGCAGGCCTGGTCCCTGGTAGGGGGCATGCGAGAAGCAACCACACATTGATGCTTCTCTCCACCTCTTTCTTCCTCCCTTACATCTAAAAATAAATAGATAAAATCTTTAAAAAAAATAAACCACAATGAGATATCACATCATAGCTGTCAGAATGGTTGTCATCAATAAATCAACAAACAAGTGTTGGTGAAGTGTTGGTTATATGGAGATAAATAAACCCTCATGCACTGTCGGTGGGGATGCAAATTGGTACAGCCACTATGAAAAACAGTATGGAGCTTCCTCAAAAATTAAAAATGGAACTACCTTATGGCCCAGTAATTCAAATTCTGGGTATTATTCAAAGCAAGTCAACACACTAATTAAAAAAATATATTTATCCCTATGTTCATTTCAGCATTATTTACCATAGACAAGATATGGAAAAATCCAAGTGCCCATCAATAGATGAGTGAATAAAAACATGATAGTACATATATATAGTGGAATATTACTTGACCATGATAAAGAATGAAATCTTATCATTCGAGTTAGCGTGGATGGACCTAGAGGGTATTATGCTAAGTGAAGCAAGTTAGAGAAGGACAAATACTGAATGATTTCACTTTTATATTACATCTAAAGGACAAAATAAGTGAGCAAAATTGAAAGAGACTCAATAGATGCAGAGAACATACTGATGGTTGCCAGAAGGGAAGGGATTTAGGAGACTGGGTGGAAAAGGTAAAGAAACAAAGTACAAATTATTAGCTACAAAATAGGCATGGGAGTGTAGAGTACAGCATAGGAAATATAGTCAGTAACATTGTAATAACTATGTATAGTGCCAGATTTGTACTGGAAAAATGGGAGGGGCACTGGGTAAAGTATATGATTGTCTAACCAATGTGCTGTATACCAGAAACTAATATGAAATAATATTAAATGTGAAAAAAAGTTGACAGTGAGTTAAAAACCTTGGTAGTATTGGCGCTGGGTGGTGTATTTGCATGCATCCACATGCACTGTGGGACTGGGCCTGCCAAGAACACATGCTTCCCCTTGCTAGAATAGTTTCCTTTCCTGAGGACAGTATTGGATAGGCATTACTAAATTCTACATTGTGGATCTCATTTTTCCATGGTTTCATACTAAATAAATCCTTTCTGCTGACTTCTTCTCTTATTTAGGTATCTTTCTTTTTGGTAAATTAATTTGAAACCATTATATTCAACTACAATTAAGCCCTGTTAACCTAGGAATTTTGTCTTGAGAGAACTTCCACTTATAGGTGTTATTCTTTCTTAAAAATGGATTTTCAGTATTTCTTTCTTAGTTTTGAGAGTACCTAACACTTAACTTTTTACAAAAATTACATATACTGTATGCGCCTTCCATTAATCACATAAAAACATAAGTTTGAGAGGTAGGACTTGCATTTTAAAGGTTATCTTTGCATTGCTACATACATCTATCAAAATGACTTACATATATGATGTATTCAAAATTTAAAAAGCTTTTATTAGACGTATCTGAGCAAAAATGATGGACTACTAAATGAAAAATGAAACAAATGAGAAATAATAATGTCCAAAGTACTGTTCTTTCAAAAAAAAGAACAATTCTCATATTTCTAGATTCTTCTGGTTATTGTCTATTTGAATAGCTATTTTGCAAAATTAAAATAAGGGCAGATGCAGCTTTGTACTGTTCTTTCTCCTTTTTTCATTAAATTATGTTAAAACATTTCTAAAGTATGATAAATTTTTATAATGATCATTTTAGAGGCTGTATAATATTTCATAGAGTGGAAATGTCATAATTTGCATAAATATTTTTACATTTTAAACAAGCTTTTATAGTTATAATAAATGCAATAAATATCTACATATTCATAGATTTTTATTTCTAGGTTACTACTTTGAGATGTATATAAAGAAGTGTGAGTAAGTTTCTTTGCTAATTCTGAAAAAATATGGATGGTTCTTAGCTCTATGAAGATGGCATTTGACCACTAACTTCGGTCTTGTTTGAATGAAAAATTACAAAGATAAGAAATCTACATAGACTCTCACTTTTACCTAAGTTTATACATAATTTTTCACCATTGTTTGCTGGTCTAAAAATAAATCAAGGTGAACACAGTCTGAGTGAAGTCAAGATGTCTTTCCCACCAGTCTCAGATGTGGAGCAGGCTGGGTATCTGGCTTAAGTCAGGGTGCCATGATATGATGGTATTGGGATGACAACATGGCTGTGCTGGAGAGGGTCTTGATCAAGTCTGGATGCTTTATTCAACCTCCACCACCCTTCCTTCAAGGTCCCTGAGAGGGACAGAGAGATGTATGAAGATGCAAACAAAAGCAGCATGTGATGGGAGATTTATTCCTAAACACCCAAATAAGAGCTCTGGTAATCTAGGCTGGGCCAATGAATGGCTTCCCTGACCCAAACTTCATACAAAATTTCAGATCTACTATTCCAGTCTGAGCAGATAAAGCTGTATTTATTAATACTCAAGATGGATGGGATTTAAAAAATAAAGCAGGTGTCTGCCAATGTGTAAAATATTATTCTCTATTATCTTTCTTTCTCTTTGAAAAAGAGAAGCACTGACTACACCAGTCTTCAGAATTCAGATGGTATCTGTTTCATCTATATCTCCAAAATGAATCATAATGGACTTACTATTTTACCATCATCCCCTTTCCTTAATAAATTATAGACCTTTTCCCATTCTAATTCATAAGGTGTATGTTTTTCTTTTAAGAATTTCAAAATATCCTACTGAGGACAATGCTGATATTTTTATTTACTTTGTTTCTTCAGAGTACTCTCTCAAGAAATATTTTCAAAAAGCTGACTGAGTGCTATATTTTATGAATCTTGATGTGTCTGAATATGCCTTTTTTTGCCCATGTGCATGGACAAATTTGTCTGGGTTTATGCTCATGGCCACAATGTTCTTTATGCACAACTCTGCAACATTGCCCCATTGTTTTCTAGCATTAATCTCATTGATGAGAATTATAAAGATAGCTCAATATTCTTTCTTTTTAGATACATATTTTATTTTTTATACAGCCTTATGGGATTTCTTTTGTAGTCACAATTCAGAATTTTCCCTAGGATATGTGAAAGTGCACACTTTGTATCAATATTCGTGCTCTGCTCTCAGAGAGGGCCCTTTCCACTTAAAGATCCAAGCTCAGGCATATTTCCTTTTATTACTTTATTTATTATGGCCTTTCTTTTACACACACCATTTCTCTTTTGCCTTATTCTGGAAATACTCTTAGAAACATGGGCAGAGTGGTCAGGGCTATCCCTGCAGTGTGGTGATGGGAGGAGCTTCTGAGTTCTGTAGTGGTCCTCCTAACCTCAAGTGTGTCCTGTCCTCTGAGTGTCAGAGCTTTCAAGTCCACAGAGAGATGAAGAGAACTTAAAAAATATTTATGTTAAGTACCACAAACTTCTTATAAAATTATTAATTTATGGTTTTATTATTTGATTACATAAGAGCTTAAAGGAACCACTCAGTCGCAAACATAATTTCCCCCCTTTGGTCTAGGCACCTTTTCAATTAGTAACACCTTGGACATGGAGCTGTAGGAGATAAATTTATGAGGATGGCATGTTTATGTGGAATAACTTCAATAAATAAATTTGCCTTATTGAAAATTGGCCATATTCCTAACACGCTCTGTTGATCATATCATGCCAATCTTCTATATTAATAGCAACAATTTGTAAGTGTGTTTCAGAAAAGCCAATTTAATATCTTTTTAGGAAAATATATGTTTCTGGCCTTTGTCTTTGAAAAGAAAACATTACCAAACAATCTGAATTGTAGTACCATACACATTGTTTCATCACATTTTGGATTAATAATTCTTTACCCTGTTTGCTCCTTTGATGCAATAAAATATTTAAAAAATTGCCACTGCCAGTGCCATATCCCAGAACAATCAAAACTCTGGAGCTGGCACCTGGGCTTCAGTATTTTTCAAAATTACCTTCAATTATTTCAACACATATTGGAGTTAAAAAGCACTGTGTTAGTAAAACAGGCAAACAAATGATTCTACATTTTTCTACTGCGTGGGACTGTTATGGTGGCCATACACTGTAGACAGCGCTCTGGGGGAAAAGATAGGCAATGCTCCGGGCTCTGGACCTAACCCTGTCCAAAGGTTTACAGCAGCCATGCAGAGCCTTGCGTGCAGTATGAAACCGTACAGACCCTTTAGTGCAATGGCCATGCACATTTGTCAAATGCGTCTGCGTACTTAGATGCAAGCTTATAGCTCAGCTCAGGTAAAATGGCACATATGAAGTTTAATATGACATTTAGTGTTTATTCTCACGTGAAGAAGGTTTTATTCTAGGAAACATATGAAACAAATATAGGCTATTATCTCTAAAAGATCAACTGTAATTATAAACTCTACTTAAAAATATCACATCATAGTTTGCTCATCTTGAGAATTTCTGCAAATGAAAAATTTTAAGGTCAAACTGAGAACCATATATAATATGGTATTCTTTGAAAAAAATTATATGATTTCATAAATCACTGCTATGATGATGACATTTCAGGTTATAAACATACTCAGATTGTGTTCAGAAGATCTTTCATTTTGAAAGGCCAATACATTCTATCAGTTCCCTAAATAAGGTAATTTCTCAAATATTTATTCATGTTATTACATCAAATAGAAACAACATGCATGAAAATCTCCTCTTTACGACTACTCTTTCCTGTCCTCGTTTTTCCTCTCTATCTTTTTCCCAGAGAAGTTAGGTGATAGAAATAAATGTGAAAATATCAGGTTAAAATACACAAACTGGATGTCTCAAGCATGTCAGTGCTATCTTTCTATTTAAAATATCAAAGAACTATCAAAGAACTAAAAGAATTAGAGTGATTGTCTAAATATGTATCATTATTAACTAAATATAAATATATATATGTTCCTAGATATACCAAACATATAATTCCTAGACATATTAATTTAACTGAATATTTCTATCCTTTGAAATTATTAACCACTAGGACAACATTGTGATGCTTGGAATATTCTGGAAGTTGCTTACACTGCTCATAGCACTACTACTGCCAACATCAATTATAATAGCTAAAACTTATATAAGTACTTACTGTTTGCCAGGCAGTATTTAAGCATTTCACATATTCAGCATATTAATTCTCTTAATCCTCCAACAATCCCATGTGGATGGTGCTGCTTTTATCCTCATTTTTCAGATAAGGAAGCAGAAGCATATAGAGCTTAATGACTTTGCAAAGGCTGAGTGCAGGAGGTAGGACCCAAACCTATGTTCTTCACTATTATATGCCACTTTTAAGTTATAGTTCAGTACACGACTATAATTAGAAATATAAAATAGTATTTAAAAAGCTCAGAAAGCACAGCAGAAAAATATACTCAGGATAAATAACCTCAAGCAAAATAAAGTAAGGACTGTCCTGGGATGTATTGATTTGAATTTTAAGAAACTAAATAAGAATTTAATATTAGGACTCAATAATCAAAACAATGATATACCTTATTATTGGACTACAGAATGTAATAAAACAACTGCTTAGTTTTTCCACCTTTTTTTATTGTTGTTCAAGCACAGTTGTCTCTATTTTCTCCACCCCCCTTACCCCAGACATCCCCACTTCCCACCCTTGATCTTACTCCCCTTTGGTTTCGTCCATGTGTCCCTTATACATGTTCCCAAAAACCCTTCCCTCTTTTCCCCCCATTATCCCCTCCTACCTCCCCTCTGGTTAATGTCAGTTTGTTCTTAATTTCAATGTCTCTGGTTATATTTTGCTTGCTTGTTTTGGTGATTAGATTCTACTTACAGGTGAGATCATATGGTATTTGTCTTTGTGACAGCATGGATGAATCTGGAGAGCATTATGCTAAGTGAAATAAGTCAGGCGGTGAAAGACCAAAACAGCTGCTTATTAAAGCAAACTGATTTTTAATGCAAAAGCAATATGTCTCCTAGCTTGTTAATTATAATTATTATATTAGCTATTAAATTATATATAATAGTGAAATTTTGCTATTGTGGAATAAATTCAGAGCATGAACAAGAATTTCTTTTTTCCAATATATTTCATGTTTCTTTCATAAAATTTTCTGATAACTTCTTTTTTTTTAAGATTTTATTTATTTATTATTTTTAGAGAGGGGAAGGGAGGGAGAAAGAGAGAGAGAAATGTCAATGTGTGGTTGTCTCTCATGTGGCCCCCCCTGGGGACCTAGCCCGCAACCCAGGCATGTACCCTGACTGGGAATAGAACTGGTGACCCTTTGACTCACAGCCCGCACTCAATCCACTAAGCTATGCCAGCCAGGGCTTGATAACTTCTTTTTAATACACAGATATCAAAGTGGTAGCCACATAGCTTCATTAAATTAATTTAAACTTCTTACTTTGTTTAAATAGAATAATTTTCTCTGTATCTTTGTTGTGTATACATTTATTTAAGCTATGAAATATCGCAATTATAAAAAGGATGTATAATGAATTAATTGATATGTTAAAAATGATAAATTAAATAACTGTGTATCCTCTACCAAGTTTAAGGAAAATAATATTACCAATACAATTACAACCCTTTTTATACTGTTTCTTGACTTTTCTTGCTTCCCTCCCTCTCTCAAGAGTAAATACTATTCTAAATTTTTTATTGTTGTTCAATTATAGTTGTCCCCATTTCCCCCCATCACTCTCCCCTGCCTTACCTACCTCCACCTCCCACATTAAACCCTTCCCCCGCACCCCGTTGACTTTGTCCTTGGATCCTTTATACATGTTCCTTGACTTGACCCTTCTCCTAAAGTTTGTTTATTATGCCCTTGGTTTTCCAAATTTATATATGTATATTAATATAATATAATAAATATAATATGTATGCATTTTATATATAATATAAACAAAATACTGTTAATTTTTGTTGTTATGAAATCCAGATAAAGGGTATCATACTATATGAATTCTTCTGTATTTGCCTTTTTCAATCTACCATACATTTTTTGAGATGTTTCTATGTTCACATATATAACACTAGTGCATTAATTTTCACTCCTTTTTCTTATTCTATTATGTGAACATATCAAAATAATTTACTCATTGTCCTTTTTGTGATTATTTGGCTTGTTTCCAGTATTTTTCTATCACAAATAATGTTGTTATGATCTCTTTTGTACATGTTTTCTGGTGTTCATCTGAAAAAATGTAAAAATTATTGTATTGTTCCCATTACCATTTAACCTTCTTATATCCCCTTCCCTCCTGCAATCACCACACTGTTGTCCATGTCCATGGGTTCTTTTTCCTTGTTGCTTGATCCCTCCACCCCTCTAACTGCCCCCCACCACCAATAGCTGTCATCCTGCTATCTTTGAGTCTATATTACTTGTTGCATTTGTTCATTAGAATCCACTTATATGTGAAATCATATGGTCTTTATCTTCCTCTGACTGGCTTATTTCACTTTTCATAATGTTCTCCAGGTCCATCCATGTTGCTGCAGAGGGTAAAATTTTCTTTTTCTTTTTTTTTTTTAAGGCTGAGTAGATTCCATTGTGTAAATGTCCCATAATTGTTTTATCCACTCACAAAACACTTGAGCTGCTTCCATATCTTAGTGATTGTAAATAATGCTGCAGTGAACACAACGGCATTTATGTTCTTTCGAATTAGTGTTTTGGGTTCCTTTGGATATAGTCCCAGAAGTGGGATCGCTGAGTAAAAAGGCTGATCCATTTTTAATTTTTTGAGGTATCTCCATGCCACTTTCCAATCTCCACCAATCTGCATTCCCACCAATGATGCACTAGGGTTCCCTTTTCTCTACATCCTCTCCCGCACTTGTTGTTTGTTGATTTATTGATGATGGCCATTTTGACAGGTGTGAGGTGATCTCATTGTGGTTTTAATTTGCATTTCTCTGATAATTAGTGACACTGAACATCTTTCCATGTGTGTATTGTGCATCTGCCATCTGTATGTCCTCTTTGGAGAAGTGTGTATTTAGGTCCTTTGCCCACTTTTTAATTGGATTGCTTGGGGGGGGGTTGGTGTTGAGTTTTGTAAGTTCTTTATGAATTTTGGATATTAATCCTTTATCACATGTATTGGCAAATGTATTCTCCCATTCCATGGGCTGTCTTTTTATTTTGTTGATGGTCTGCTTTGCTGTCCAAACATTTTTTAGTTTGATATAGTGCCATTTGTTTCTCTTTCCTTTTTTCCACTTGCCAAAAGAATGGAGGGAGAAAGGCAGAAAGAGATAGAGAGAGACTCTTCTTATTAGGGATTAGTTCATGTAATGATGCTAGATGACAACTCCTACAATCTGCTGATCATGTAGTTCCAGCCTGAGTCTGAAGACCTGGGAACTAGGAGAGTTGATGTGTAAGTTCTAGTTCAAAGCCGTTAGGCTGGAGACTCAAAAAGAATCAATGTTTCAGTTCAAGTCTGAAGGCTTGAAAAGGCCAATGTCCCAACTGAAGTTGTCATTCAACAGGAATCTTTCTTACTTGTGGGAGTGGGTGGTGAACCTTTTTCTTCTACTCTATCTATTCAAATATTAATCTTATTCAAAAACACCTTCACAGACACACCCAGAATAATGGTTTTTTTTAAGAGTTTATTTATTTATTTTTAGAGAGGGGAAGGGAGGGAGAAGGAGAGAGAGAGAAACATCAATGTGTGGTTGCCTCTCATGTGGTCCCCACTGGGGACCTGGCCTGCAACCTAGGCATGTGCCCTGACTGGGAATTGAACCTGCGATGCTTTGGTTCAAAGCCCACGCTCAATCCACTGAGCTACGCCAGCCAGGGCCCAGAATAATGTTTCACAAAAAATCTGAGTACTGTGTTGCCTAATGAAGTTGACACATAAAATTAAGCATCACAGGATTTATTATTTTCCCATTTTGAAACTGCTGTAAGAAGGTTGCATAAGATCTTATGGATGGTCAATTTTCTTAGTTTATTTCAATATTTCAAATTATTATTCTAGGCGGCCCAGGCCCGGAGGTAGGAGAAGTGGGCGCCCCTTGGGACCCAGAGACTGCACACCCATGGACCTGAAAAAGCCCAGGCACTCCCCGGGACCTGTGAGGCCCAGGCCCGGAGGTAGGAGAAGTGGGCGCCCCTCGGGACCCAGAGGCTGCGCACCTGTGGACCCGAAAAAGGCCAGGCACTCCCCGGGTCCTGTGAGGCCCAGTTCCCGCAGGTAGGAGAAGTGGGCGCCCCCCGGGACCCAGAGGCTGCGCACTTGTGAACCCGAAAAAGCCCAGGTGCTCCGCGGGACCTGTGAGGCCCAGGCCCTGGAGTATTTTGGCACTCCTTTTCTTTTTGTATAGACTTCTTTGTCTGGCTGATTAAATTAGTAGGAGGAAGCTGTGAACACCTGGATACCAGAAGGAGACTATACCACTGAATCTCACCAGTACTCTACAACAGAGGTAAACACCATAAACCCAGGGAGCCAGAACAGATCAATTTAAGAAGCTGAGGCTAGCAAGAGGAGTCTCACGAACAATGAGAAAACAAAGAAACAATCCCCAAATGAAGGGAAAGGAAGAAGCCCCAGAAAGAATGCTAAATGAAATAGAGGC
>CM052540.1:70339939-70357046 GCA_028533065.1 Trachops cirrhosus | reverse complement strand
GGGCTGGAATGGGAATAAAGGATAGAAACTGTACTGAATAAACTAAAATAAAAATTAAAAAAAAAGAGTAATGAGATAATTCTGAGAGTTTTTCTCCATAGAATCCCTTTTCTTTAATCCACAAGTACTAGCCACCATCCACACATTCTCACATCTATTTCACATCCTCTTTCCTCAGGATGAATTCTGTAAGACTTACATGAGCAAAACTCATTATTTACTTAGCGTTCTGTTACTTAACGTTTCCATCTAACATAGGGGTCGCAAACCCTGGCCACAGACAAGTACTGGTCCGTGGCATGTTGCAAGGGAAGCTCACCTGAGCTCCACCTCCTAACACACTCATCCCCCACTCCATGGAAAAACTTGTCCCTGATGCCAAAAAGTTTGGGAACTGCTGCTGTAACATACCAGTTGGGAGGTGATCCAAAATGGCAATGGAGTAAATGGAAGCTACACTCACCTCTTCTCAGGACAAAACTGGAATTACAACTAAGTTAAAAGACAATCATCCTCATGGGGGAACCACTAGAACCATGATGTGGGCTTCCAGCAAACCCATCCTCTGGGTTCCAGTTCCGGCTCCAGAGATCCCACCCACCCACTGCACTGCTGATGTCAAAGTAAAATCTTGGTCAGTCTGAGTGGTGTGGCTCTAGGGCAGGGGCCACAACTTCACCAAGATCTGACATGCACCTTCCTCTCATAGAAGACCTACTAGCCCTATCCTCCTGACTCCTGGAAGCCCCATGTTGCTAAGCTACATCATCCCGCAAAATCTGAAACAGACTGAGCTATGTGGCTGTAGAACATGGGACATTTTTCCCTCATATGCCAGACCAGAACAGACCCCTCCATTTACATGAACTAATGTCGGTCTGTTTGGGCCTGATAAATTCTGCTGGCCTCACTCTAAGACCCTGCCCCCACACAAAGGTGTGCAAGACCCAGTGGGTGACAACTAGACTTGGCATACACTGGGACATTTGCTGAGTGACCTCACACCCAGCACTGGTACAGAGTCTAGACCTATATCAATACTGTGAACAATGCACATCCCTACCTGGTGACTCACTGTCCATCCACTTCAGACAACCCAAGTGTAGCCAGAGGTTCTCTGAGTGACTGGCCCTAACAGGAAGCTCGCTGGCAGAGGCAGGTGGAGGCAGACCTTGGGATGCCTTAGGACTTTTGCTGAATGCCCTTGGGTCCACTGCTGGTAAAAACCAGCTTTTGTGTGCAGCTAGGTCCTTCCCACATGCACCCAGGCCCAGGTGAGACAGACACAAACTAGATGTTTTGTAGCTCCAAACAGGTTGCCAAGGGCCCATCATAGCCAGCACCTTAAATTGATCTGCTCCTCCCAAGACCCCAGAACCAACGCACCTAGTGGCCAGTTTTAGACAAAACCAGAGCAAGATGTAATGAGTTTCACAAGCAGCATATCCAAAATGAGATCTCAGAAGGCACCAAAACTTCCTGAGGCAAATTTAACTCTGTGTGGTCAGCAACTGTACAGCAACTCAGATGTCATGGTGAAGGCTGAGTCTCACAGAAAGCCATCTTGAAGGTTGATCCCATGCATAAATGGGTCAATAGCAATCAGACTCAATTATAATAGGAGGGCCCATATAATCAACACAGGAGACATTCCTGGAGCACCCAGCTTAGGTGTTTGAGGAGACTGCAAAACTGGACCCCACAGGACACCTACTACCTAAGGCCACCCCACAAAAACTAGGAGTCATAGCAGATCTACCCAATACATAGAAACAAAACACAAAGAGACAGCCAAAATGGGAAGAAAAGAAACAGGCCTTAAATGAAAGAACAGGAGAAATATCCAGAAAAAAAAGAGCTGCACAAAATGGAGGCAAACAATTTATCAGAGTTCAAAATATGGTTATAAGAATCCTCAACAGCATATAAAAGGATATGAAAACCATAAAAAAGGACTAGTCAGAAATGAAGACTACAATATCTAAAATGACGAATACACTGAAAGAAATAAACAGTTGCATGAAACAGAAGATTGAATCAGCAATTTGGAAGACAAGGTAGAAAAAAATTCCAATCAGAACAGCCAAAAAAATTATTTTTAATAAGGATAGCTTAAGGGACCTTTGAGACAAGATGAAGCATAAACATTTGCATCATAGAGCACCACAAGGAAAAGAGAGGGTACAGGGGATCAAGAAACTATTTAAAGAAATAATGACTGAAAATATCCCAATTAAGTGAAGGAAAAAATAGACACAAGTCCAGGAAGTGCAGAGAGTTCCAAACAAGATGAACCCAAAGAGGCCCACACCAAGACACATCATAATTAAAATGACAAAAGTACTAGACAAAGAGAGAATCTTAAAAGCCATGAGAGAAAGACAGTTATCTATAAGGGAGGTCCCTTAAGATTGTCAGCTGATTAAAAAAAGACAAAAAGATTGGCATGAAATATCCAAAATGATAAAAATCAAGAAACTACAACCAAGACTACATTACCCAGCAATGCTATTATTTAAAATTGAGGATGTAATAGAAAGCTTCCCAGACCCACCCCCCCAAAAAACACAACTAAATGAGTTTGTTAACACCAAACCGTATTACAAAAAATGTTAAAATGCCTGTCTGTAAAAGAAGGAGGAAGACGAGGAGAAGCAAGAGGGAGAGGAAGAGGAGAAGGAGGGAACAGAGAACATGGTTAAAAGAATAAAATGGCAATAAATATGTATCAATAATCAATTTAAATATAAATTGATTAAATGCTCAAATCAAAAGACATAGGGTATCTAAATGGATAAGTAAGCAAGATCAATATACATGCCATGTACAAGAGACCCACGTCAGAACAAATTATACACACATCAAAAGTAAAGTGATAAAAAAATATATTCTGTGCAAATGGAAGCAGGCGATAAACTGGGGTAGCAATACTTATAGCTAACAAAATAAACTCTAAAACAAAGGCTACAGTAAGAGACAGAAAGGAACACCACATAATGATAAAGGGTACAATTCAACAACAGGAAGTAAACACAGTAAACACTTATGAACCCAATATAGGAGCACCTACATATATAAAGCAAACCTTGATGGACATAAAGGGAGAGATTGACAGTAATATAGACATACTAGAGGATTTTAACACCCATTGAAATCAATGGATAGATTCTAAACAGAAAATCAACAAGGAAATGTTGGCATTAAATGACACACTAGATCAAATGTATTTAATTGATATCATAAGAGCATTCCAACCTCAAAGCAACAGAATATACTCTTTTTTCAAGTGTACAAGAAACACTTCTAAGATAGACGTCCACTTAGCCACAAAATAAGTCTCAATAAATTTAAGATGATTGAAATCATATCAAGAGTCTTGTCTGACCACAAATCTATGAAACAAGAAATCCATCACAAAAAAAAATAGAAAATTACACAAGGACATTTACTAAACAATGAATATGTTAAAACTGAGATCAAGGAAGAAATCAAAAGATACCTTGAAACAACTGAAAATGAGAACCCAATGACCCAAAATCTGTGGGACCCAACAAAAACAGTCTTAAGAAGGAAATTCATAGCATTACAGGCCAATCTCAAGAAAACAAGAAAAATCTTAGATAAATAACCTAAATTTCACTTAAAGAAACTTGAGAAATAGCAAGAAACAAAGCCCAAAGGAAGTAGAAGGAAGGATATAGTAAAGATCAGAGCAGAAAAAAAGAGAGTCTAAAAAAATGGTACAAAAGCTCAATGAAACAAAGAGTTGGTTCTTTGAAAAGATAAACAAGGTTGAGAAACCATTAACCAGAATTATCAAGAAAAAAAGAGAGAACCAAATAAATAAAAGGAAAGGAAAGAGAAGTAACAGCTGACCTAAAAAAATACAAAGGATTGTAAAAAAATATTACAAACAACTATATGCCAAAAGATTGGACAATATGGAAGAAAAATAAAGAAATTCCTAAACATACAGTCTTCCAAAACTTAATCAGGAATAAGCAGGGAATCTGAGTAGGCAGATTACAACTAGTGAAATTGAAGCAATAATCAAAAAACTTCCAACAAATAGAAGTCCTGACTAAATGGCTTCAAAGCTGAATTTCACCAAACATTAAAAGAAGAAGTAACTCTTATCCTTTCAAGCTATTCCAAAAAATTCAAAAGGAATGATGACTCCCAAGATCATTTTATTAGGCCAACAATATTCTAATTTTAAAACCAAAAAAGGCACTATAAAGAAAGAAAATTATTGGCCAATCTCCTTGATTAACATAGATGCTAAATTCCTCAACAAAATATGAGCAAACCTGATACAACAATAGATCAAAAACATCATACACCATGATCAAGCTAGATTTATTCCTGGAATGGAAGGTTGGTTCAATATCTGCAAGTTGATTAATGTAATACACTACATAAGCAAAATGAGGGATAAAAACCATATGATCATATCAGTACATAAAGAAAAAGCATTTGATAAAATCTAGCAACCATTTATGATAAAAAAAGTCTCAGCAAAGTGGGAATAGAGGAAACATACCTCAACATAATAAAGGCCATATATGACAAACCCATAGCCAACATCATACTTAATGAGCTAAAACGACAAGAGTTCTCCTTAAGATCAGAAGTAAGACAAGGATGTCTACTTTTTCCACTCCTATTCAACATAGTACTGGAAGTCCTTAGCCATAGCCATCAGACAAATAAGAAATAAAACACATCCAAATGAAAAGCAGGAAATAAAACTGTCATTATTTTCAGATGTCATGATACTGCTTATACAGAACCCTCAAAACTCCACCAAAAACTACTAAAACTCATCAATGAATTCAATAAAATAGCGGGATACAAAATAAATATCCAGAAATAAGTTGAATTTTTATACACCAAAAATGAACTATCAAGAGAAAAACTAAGAAAACAATCCCTTTCTCAATTGCTTCAAAAAAAAGTAAAATACCTAGGAATAATTTAACCAAGGGTGTAAAAGACCTGTACTCAAAACATTTATAACAAACTGAAGAAATTGAAGAAGATACAAATAAATGAAAACATATACCATGTTTATTAATGGAAAAATTGCCATCATTAAAATATCCATACTACCCAAAGCAATCCATAGATTCAATGTAATTCTTATGAAGATACCAATGGCATAGTTCACAGAACAAGAACAAAATTCCAAAAACTTATATGGAACCACAAAAGACCTCAGATAGCCATAGCAATCTTGAGAAAGAAGAACGAAGTTGGAGGAATCGCAGTACCTGGTATTAAACTATACTACAAGGCCATAGTAAGTCAAACAGTATGGTACTGGCATAAAAGCAAACACATGGGTCAATGGAACAAAATAGAGAGCCCAGAATAACCCTACACCTTTATAGTCAATCAATATTCAACAGAGGAAGCAAGCACATAAAATGGGGTAAAGATAGTCTATTCAATATATGTTACTGAGAAAATTGGACAGATACAATGTAAAAAATGAAACTAGACCATCTTCTTACATGATACATAAGAATAAACCCAAAATTAAGTAAAGACCTCAATGCTACGGTCAAAACAATAAAAATCCTAGAAAAAATGATAAGCAGTAAAATCTAGGACATCTTTCTTAGCAGTATTTTTCTTGACATATCTCCACTGGCAAAGGAAACAAACAAACAATCTAAATGGTAGTACATCAATGAAACTGAAAAGTTTTTGTATACCAGGGGAAACAATCAACAAAATTAAACACAACCCACTTAATGGGAGAATATATTCACCAATATTACATCTGAAAGGGGTTATGTTCAAAATGTATAAAGAACTTATAAATCTCAGCACCAAAAATAAATCCAATTTAAAAATGGGCAAAGGAGATGAATGGGTACTTCTCCACAAAGGACATACAGATGGCCAATAGACACATGAAAAGATATTCAATGTCACTAATCATCAAAGAAGTGCAAATTAAAATCACAATGAGATATCACCTCACACCTGCCAGAATGGCTATCACCAATAAATCAACAAACAAGTGTCAATGAGGATGTGAAGAAAAGGGAACCTTCATGCACTATTAGTGAGAATGCAAATTGGTGCAGGCACTTTAGAAAGCAGTATGGAGTTACCTTAAAATGCAACAGTCTTATGACCCAGCATTCCCACTTCTGGAAATTTATACAAAGAAACATGAAACAGTAATTCAAATGAATATATGCACCCCTATGTTCATTGCACTGTTATTTACAAGAGCCAAGATTTGGAAGCAGTCCAAGTGTCCATCAGTAGATAAGTGGATAAAAATGCTGTGGTACACTTACACAATGGAATAGTACTCAGTCAAAAAAGAAGAAATTTTTACCCTTTGCAATAGCATCACTGGACCTGGAGAGCATTATGCTAAGTGAAATAAGCCAGTCTGAGAAAGACAAGTAACATATGATTTCACTCAGTTCAATAACAAACTGAACTAACAAGCAAAATAGAGATAGACTCATATATAGAGCACATACTGACTGCTGTTTGGGGGGTGTTTGGAAAGCTGAGTGTGGGGGTATTTAGACTGAAAGAAAGAATTCATGGACACAGGCAACAGTGTGGTAATTGTGGCAGGGGAATGTGGGTTGGGGACGTGGAGGAGGGTATAGGAGGATAAATGATGATGGAGGGATACTTGACTTGGGGTGGTGAACACACAATACAGTGTACAGATGATGTGTTCTAGAATTGTACACTTGAAACCTGAATAATTTTTAACAAGTGTTACCCCAATAATTTCAATAAAAAGAAAAAAGAGTAATGAGAATGCATATGAATGTGTCTGCCTCAGCCCTGAGCTGCTACATTTTGTCAAGAATTTCAAGATTAGCTGGAGTCTGTCTTTCTTCTCTTTTGGGCCACAGAATGGCTGCTGCCACTGCCAGCTTTATGTTCAGATTCCTGTCAGGATGAAGGGGACACAGCCGAAGCTGAACAGAAGGTGAGTATTGAATGAGTCACTTAATAACATCTACCATAATGAGGAAAATACTTTTTAGTACCTAATTTAGAGTCTTCAAAGTAGTATTACTAACAATACTCAGAAGATGGGTGCACAGCTAAATATCTCATTATTTGTAGCAAGGAGTTGAAATAATTTCCTACTTTGATATACTGAGAAATACAAATAATACCTCAAAAAATTAAAAACCAAATTACAGGCATCTTTTCCTCAGAAATGGAGATGACGTATTGGAGAGTTCACTATTTATCTCATTAATTTTTTCCACAAACACCAGTTGGTTGACCTTTATATCCAAGGGGTTCCTCTCATTACTGAGGATGCACCAAGGCTAAGAAAACAATGTCCTTCCCTTTATTTATCTTCAGGAAGCAAGTAAAACAAACAAACAAACAAAAAAACTCCATATAACTTCAGACAGTGATAATATGATAAAAAGAAAGAGATATGTTAAGGGTGATTTGAGATGGATATAGGAAAGGTCTCTCTGAATGGTGACCTCTGAGTAGAAATGGGAATGGAGTACAGAAGTAAACCTTGTGAAAAAAAAATGCAACTACAGGGAAAAATTGACAACAGATCTGCTGTTTCTCAGAGGATGGGACAATATTGCTTCTTTGAAAAGTCAGAGAGCAGATTCCCAATGGCTCTATGAGGCACTGATGAGGTTCTAGATTTCTGATTATGGATCAAGCCTGTCAGAGTAGCATTGATCAACTTTGTCCAGGGCTGTTAACAAACTGTAACAGGGCTAACCTTGAAATCATTGTGTTAATACAATTTCCATCCCAATGACTTATAGTGCAGGCTATGGCTAATAACAAAATCCAAAGTTTACCCAGGCATCACAAAACTCTAGCAAACAATAGAGTAACAGACCGGTGAGAGTGATTTAGGATTTTAGTCCGCCTAAGAATTTTGGACTTTGCACTTCAACCTACAAGGGCAGAAATTTTTTATTTTGAATTTGATCCTTTTGGAATTATACTCTTGTACCTCAATTTTTAAGGAGATGCTACTTTTGAATATCTATTTCTCCTAGGGGATTTAATAAATTCAAAAGACAGATTTGGGGTAACATTTATTGGCATTTTGTTAGTGGAAGGTATTTATAAGTTTCATCATAGCATTCATTTTCAATGCAGAACTTCTTTTTATAAAGTATATTTTATTGATTATGCTGTCACAGTTGTCCTAATTTTTTTCCCACTGCTCTCTCTGCCTGGTACTCCCCTTACCTCCAACAATTCCCCTTTAGTTCACTTCCATGGGTCATGCATGTAAGTTCTTTGGTTTCTCCCTTTCCTATACTATTCTTACCATCCCCCTGTCTACTTTGTTCCTACCAGTTAGGCTTCTTGATCCCTGCACCATTTCCCCCTTTCTTTCCCATCCCTCTGCCAGCTGATAACCCTTAAATGGATCCCCATACTTATGATTCTGTTCCTGTTCTAGTTGTTTGCTTAGTTTTTGTTTTTATTTTTAGACTCAGTTGTTGATAGTTGTGAGTTGTTGTCATTTTAATCTACATAGTTTTGATCTTCTTTTTCTTAAATAAGTTCTTTTTAACAATTCATGGAATAATGGCTTGGTGATGAACTCCTTTAGCTTTACTTTGTCTGGGAAGCACTGCAACTGTTCTTCCATTCTTTTTCTTTTTTATAATTTTTTTATTGCCATTCAAGTACAGTTGTCTCCATTTTCCCCCCACCAAAGCCCCCTGCCCCTACTCATCCCAGCCTCCCACACTTGAACCTACCCCCTTTGGCTTTGTCCATGTGCCCTTTATGCATGTTCCTTGATGGTTCCTCCCCTATTTTCCCCCAGTATCCCTCTCCCTGCTCCCCTCTGGTCACTGTCAGTTTGTTCTTTATTTCAATGTCTGGTTATATTTTGCTTGCTTGCTTGTTTTGTTGATTAAGTTCCATTTACAGGTAAGATTATATGGTATTTGTCTTTTACCATCTGGCTTGTTTCACTTAGTATGATGCTCTACAGTTTTATGCATGCTGTTGCAAAGGGCAGGAGCTCCATCTTTCTTTCCATTCTAAATGAGAGCTTTGCTGGATAGAGTAATCTTGCTTGTAGGTACTTGCTTTTCTTCACTTTGAATACCTCTTGCAGCTCCTTCTTGCCTGCAAAGTTTCTTTTGAGAAATCAGTTAACAGTCTCATGGGAACTCCTTTGCAGGCAGTTCTCTGCTTTCCTTTTGCTGCTTATCATATTCTCTCTTTATCTTTAACCCTTGGCATTTTAATTATGATGTGTCATGGTGTGGTCCTCTTTGGATCCAACTTGATTGGGACTCTCTGTGCTCCCTGGACTTGCATGTCTATTTCCTTTGCCAAATTAGAGAAGTTTTCTTTCATTATTTTTTCAAATAGATTTCCAATGTCTTGCTCTTTCTCTTTTCCTTCCAATACCTCTGTGATGCAGATGTTGGACCTCTTGAAGTTGTCCCAGAAGCTGCTTATGCTACCCTCATTTTTTTTAAATTATTTTTTCCTCTTCTTGTTCTGATTGATTGTTTTTTGCTTCCTTATATTCCAAATAATTGACTTGATTCTCAGCTGAATCTACTCTACTATTGTTTCCCTGTAAATTCTTCTTATTTCAGCTAGTGAATCCTGCATTTCTGACTGGATTTTTTATGCTGCTGAGGTTCTCACTAAGTTCCTTGAGCATCTTTATAACCAGTGTTTTGAACTCTACATCTGACACATTGCTTATCTACATTTTGCTTAGTTCTTTTTCTGGAGTTTTGATCTGTTCTTTCATCTGGGCCATGTTTCTTTGTCTCCTTCTTTTGGCAGCCTCCCTGTGTTTATTTCTATGTACTAGGTAGAGCTGCTTTGAATCTTGGTAGTGGCTTGGTAGTGTGGCCCAATGTAGTAGGTGTCCTGTGGGGTCCAGTGGAAGAGCCTACCCTATCACCCAAGCTGGGTATTCGAGGTGCACAATTTGTGTGGGCTGAGTACACCCTCCTTTTGTAAGTTGAGCCTTGGTTGCTGTTGGCAGATCAATGGGATGGATTTACCCAGGCCAGTCAGATACAAGGATTGGCTATGACCTCTTACCACCAACTCTTGCCCTCCATGGAGGATCAGCTGTGCAGGGGCAGTGTGGCCCCTGTGGCTCCAAAGTGGTCTGTATCTTCCCACTGAGTGCACTGGCCCTAGGATTTCCCAGGTGGTGCAAGCCAAGGTCAGCCCCTACCTATGTTTTGTCCCAAGCTACCCTTCCTAAGCTAAAAAACAATCTGAGAAAGCTGCTTCTTGTGCTGGGCTTGGAGGTTCCCAGATGAAGCCAAGCTGTGACACTAATCTGGCTGATGGTAGTGCTTGGCCTAGGACTCACTGAGGCCAGCTGTAGTTTGACTGATAGGATTTAAGAAGCCATGAAGCATAAGCCAAGACCAGTCATTCGTATGGAAAAGCAGTTTGGGTGGGCCTATAAGTTGAGTGGGGCAGAGTCCCTCAGGATCTCCAAGGTGGGTCAAACAGTGTTAGCCAGGTTGATGGAGTCTCAAATATGGCACCAGCCTGCTGGATCTGCAGGGGGAAGGTTCAGAAAAGCTGCAATGGCCTCTGCTCACCCCAATGCCAGACACTCCAACCCCCCCACAGTATGCTACACTGGTACCCTCAAGCTGCCACCCCAGCACTGGAGCTCTAAGAAAGTGAGTCTGAGTAGGCGAGTTCATGTGTGTGTTTTTAAAGAGGAACTGCTTGGGGCTCCAGAAGTTTCTTCCACCAACCTCAATCACCACTGGTTTTTACAGCCAGAAGTTTGGGGGGATTATCTTCCTAGCACTGGAACCCTGGGCTGGGGGTCCTGATGTGGGACTGGTATTCCTCACTCCTGAGATATCCCTCCTGAATTTTTATCCACCACATATGAGTAAGAGACCACCCCATTCTGCATCTGTGCCCCTCCTACCAGTCTTAATAGATGTGGTTTCTTTAATTCGGAAGTTGTCAGACTTCCATTCAGTTCAATTTCTGCTGTTTCTGAGTGATGGTTATTCTATATTTTGGCGGCAATTTTGATGTGGTTGTGCAAAAAGTCCATGTCTGCCTATGCCACCATCTTGACTGGAAACCCCAATGCAGAACTTCTCATATGATACAGTGGACAGTGTGGCTGCATACACTTTGGACTAATGTAGGGTAAATAGAGGCAGTCTGGCTTCCTCATCCAGGTGTCTGGGTAACTAAGGGAAGTAGTTTCCCATAACCTTGAGAATGGACCTAAGTAATGTTGTCATAGCCTTGAAACTGGGTCTGATAAACTGTACCCATAGACTTGAGTGGGCCCACATGCATAGTATGAGGCTCTATTGCATAAGATCTGTTGGCACCATGCCAGCTTCGTTTGTTTCTAGTACTTAAGCAGGTATGGATTTCCCACTGGATGCCATGACATATGCCATGCTAGGGGACAGGTGACATATAGTGTGCCGCACAGAGACATGCAGGGGGACACACAGCTTGCAGCATGTGTGGGTCACCCACCTGAGAATAAAGCCATGTCAGACATCCCCACGGCTTTGTGAATATTCTTCCACCTGCCCAAATACTGTGAACCTGTCAGGCCTTGAACAGTTGCAACACAATGAGACATAGAACAAAGTGTAAAATTTCAGCCTATAAACCAGAGAGATGTGTTTAATAATGCATTCTATGAAACATACTACCCAACCCACACTCACCCTCACATCCAATATACACAAAATACTGTCTCTTTCTCTTGTCTTGCAACAGTAAGAGGAATTTATTTCAAATACTCCATTCAACTATATAGAGCACATCCCTAGGAATAAGGTTCAGAGTCACAACATGATCCAGAACAAAGACAAATAAACATCACATCCTCCACCCAAACAGCACTCTTCTTTCTGAGTGGAGTATGAATTGAAGCACTTCAAAAATAATATATTTTGCCTTGGCTGGTGCAGCTCTGGCCTGCAAACCAAAGGTTGCCAGTTCAATTCCTAGTCATGGCACATGCCTGGGTTGTGGGCCAGGTTCCCAGTAGAGGTCATGTGAGAAGCAACCACACATTGTTTTTCTCCCTCTCTTCTTTGTCTAAAAATAAATAAATAAAGCCTTTAAAAACTAATGTATTTTGACATCTGTAATTTAAGAGTTTGTGTGCAATTTACAGTGAAAGAACAGTGAATAATGTGTATAATTTAGAAAAAATGCACATTTTCTATAAGTTCATATATAAATATTTCCTTAGAGCTTCTTCACCTTGATCTCTTTGATGAATTTGATAGCATTTGCTCCTTTCTCATCACCTTTTTCTTTTCTTACCCTGTAGGATGATCTTCCCTTACTTTTGTTTCTCTTTCTAACATTGCAATTGCTGCTCTATTTCCCAGGTAGAGCAGCAATTTGTCTTCCTCTTCCCATCTTGTAACTGTAGACTGTTATTTTATTAAGCTCTCCCTCTTCAGGGTTAAACCCTAGATCCTTTCATCTTCCCTACCTAAACTCACTCTGTTCTTTGGAAATTTCATCTAGTTGCGTGGTTGTTGTTGTTGTTGTTTATTCTATTACAGTTGTTCCTATTTTGCTCCCTTTGCCCTCCTTTGTCCAGCACATGCCCCACTCCCAAAGTCCATCCCCACCCCATTGTCTATGTTCATGGATCATTTATACCTGTTCTTCGACAAATCCCTTCCCCTTATTTCCACCATTCCCCTTTTTGGCAGCTGTCAGTTTGTTCCCTGTTTCCATGTCTCTGGTTCTGTTTTGCTCATTAGTTTATTTTATTCATTATATTCCTCTTTTAAGTGAGATCATATGGTATTTGTTTTTCATCGACTGGCTTATTTCATTTAACATAATAGTCCGCATTTCCATCCATGCTGTTGCAAAAGGTAGGAATTCCTCCTGCTGCATAGTATTCCATTGTGTAAATGCACCAAAATTTTTTAATCCATTCATCTACTGATGGGCACTTAGGCTGTTTCCAACACCTGGTACTATATATAGCACTGCTATGAACATTCATCTAGTCACATGGTTTTAGTACTAACATGTACGTTAGTGGCAGACACACTAATACCTACTATGGGTAATACAGTGCTCTAACACCTGTCTCAACTTTTGCCTCTCATAAACTGTGATCTTGCATCATCACCTGCCTGTATGGAACACTCCATAGAAAATTCACCAAAACTGATTCTTTAACATACACACAGCTTCCCAAATGTGTACATTCCTTGTACCCACTATTTCAAGTAGTGGCAACAATATCTCTTCAGGTACTCAGGCTGAAATGCTGCTATTCAAAAATCTTCAATAGCTTCCCATTGAAAACAAAAAAAAATGTTGAAATATTATTTAGGTCTTCAATCTTCTCCCAGTATTATCAATTCTCTTATTTGTGCCATGAAAGATTCCACACCTTACAAAACTGAATACTGCTTTCTATATCACCCTTTGTTTAGTTTTCATTGTTTTCTCTAGCTAAAGGGCTCTCCTCCCTATCTCCATTTGCCAAAATATTAATTAATATCTAGATGTTATGTTGAATGCTCTCTTTACTAAAATTGCATAAACAAATAAATCTCTTTTCATTTTTCTTTTGTGACATTTAACTTTTTTAATAATTATATCTTGACTTCCAGCCAAGATAGAGGCATAGGTAGACACACTGTGCCTCCTCACACAACCAAGATAGGGACAACAACAATTTAGAAGCAGAATAACAACCAGAACTGACAGAAAATTGAACTGTATGGAAGTTGGACAACCAACGAGTTAAAATAGACACATTCATCCAGAACGGATAGGAGGGGTGGAGTCGGGAAGCCGGGCAGAGATGGGTCGCACAGCACAAAGAGCTTTGGGACCGGGCACAGGGGACCGCAGCAGGTGGACCCTGGGCGCGCAAGCAGCAGCTGGCAGACCCCGGCCGAGGGGTGGCAACCGGCAGATCCAGTGAAGCAAGTCACTGTGCACAACCCAGGATCCCAGCACTGGGAAATAGAGCCTTGGGGCAATGATTGAAAACACCTGTGGGGGTTGAGGCACAGGGAGAGACTCCCAGCCTCACAGGAGACATCATTGGAAAGACCCACGGGGTTCACAAGCCCACCCACATGGGAATCAGCACCAGAAAAGTCCAGTTTTCTTGGGGGAAGCAGTGGCGGGAGGAGCTGAAATCAGCAGAGAGTGGAGCAAGCGCCATTGTTCCCTCTCAGACCCCACCCCCACATGTGGCGTCACAACCCAGCCACTGGGGTGCCCCGCCTTGGTGAATACCTAATGCTCCACCACTCATACAGAACAGGCAAGACCAGACCAAAAAAAAAGATGGCTCAAACAGAAGAACAAATGAAATCTCCAGAACCCATCCTTTTAAGCAACCCAGAGATAGCCAACCTATCAGATGCACAGTTCAAAGCACTGGTGATCAGGATGCTCACAGAGTTGGTTGATTTTGGTCACAAATTAGATGAAAAAATGAAGGCTACAATAATTGAAATGAAGAAAAATACACAGGGAATCAATAGTGATGGAAAGAAAGCTGGGTCTCACATCAATGGAGTGGACCAGAAGGAAGAAAGAAACAAACACACAGAAAAGAATGAAGAAATAAGAATTTATAAAAATGAAAGTCTTAGGAACCCCCGGAACATCTTTAAATGCTCCAACATCTGAATTATAGGGTACCAGAAGGAGAAGAGGAAGAACAACAAGTGGAAAACTTATTTGAATGAATAATAAAGGAGAACTTCCCCAATCTGGCAAAGGAAATAGACTTCCAGGAAGTCCAGGAAGCTCAGAGAGTCCCAAAGAAGTTGGATCCAAGGAGGAACACACCAAGGCACATCATAATTACATTAGCCAAGATTAAAATGAAGGAGAGAATCCTAGAAGCAGCAAGAGTTAAGGAGACAGTAACCTACAAAGGAGTCCCCATCAGACTGTCTGCTGATTTCTCAAAAGAGACCTTGCAAGCAAGAAGGGGCTGGAAGGAAGTATTCCAAGTCATGAAAGGCAAGGACCTACATACAAGATTGCTCTATCCAGCAAAGCTGTCATTTAGCATGGAAGGGCAGATAAAGTGCTTCCCAGATAAGATCAAGTTAAAGGAGTTCATCATCACCAATTCCTTATTATATGAAATGTTAAAGGGACTTATCTAAGAAAAAGAAGAAAAAAACATGTATAGTAAAATGACAGCAAACTCACAATTATTAACAACCACACCTAAAACAAAAACAAACTAAGCAAACAACTAGAACAGGAACAGAATCACAGAAATGGAGAACACACAGAGGGTTAGCAACAGGGGAGTGGGAGGAGGAGAAAGGGGTAAAAGGTAGATATAGTAGCATAGATGGTAGGTAGAAAATAGACAGGGGGAGGGCAAGAATAGTATGGGAAATGTAGAAGCTAAAGAACTTATGACACATGGATATGAACTAGAGGGGGGATGTGGGTGGGGGAGTGTGTGCAGGGTGGAGGGGGATGGAGGGGGTAATGGGACAGCTGTAATAGCATAATCAATAAAATATTAAAAATAAATAAATAATTATATCTTGAGTACATGTCATTTCATGACATGACTGTACAATATGTTTCAAAAGATGGGATTTATATTTTGTTCATGTTTGATTCCACTTCTCTGAAGCTCCTATTAGGGAACCAATCAATCAATCTGTATTGAATAAATGAGTAAGTTAGTGATTGAGTAAAGTGAATTAAACAACTTAGAAAAAATCAGCATGAAACGTTCCCATGAGAATGTTTAAAAATGTTCTATCTCATCTAAAATATGTCAGGAAAAAGATAAATGGAAAATCGTGGGGCTTGGGAATCACTAATATAGATGAGTATTTACTACATCATGAATCATATTGGAAAACTATTTCTAAAATATTTCTTAGAAACTACATATTCCTCATTAGTGATAATTTTCTACATGTTTATATCTAAAATCTAATGTTTTTATTATTTATATTATCATAAAAGCAAAAGATAGATAGCATTCAATTAGGAACACAGTATGCAGAAAAACCACCTCACAGTCTCATGTAATTAGTTACTCTCTCAGCCCTTGATGTCATCAAACATGGCTATCTTCTTCACCATTAGCTCACTGCACAGTGTCTCATGTCTAGTGAGTAATAAATGCATACACACCACATGATATCATTTTAAGTAAGGAGTAAAATGACCTCTGAAACTCTACTGCTCTCCAACAGCATAACCATTATAACAATTTTATACAATTTGTTATATTTGTGTATGCTTATACACTTCATTTCTACATGCTCACTATTTCTTTCCCTCTCTTTCATCCCATAGACATGCAGTGTTATTCATCTAGAAAATAAATGTTTAATTAGACTGATATATCTGAGATGAATTTTAACATTCTGATATTTGCCATTTTCTGAAAGACTTTGATTTCAAGTATTTAAATTAAATTTCCTTGAAGGAACCATACACAATTCATTACATAAGCATGTGAAACGTAATAGAATTTCAAGTATCTGTTCTCCACTCATGGGTGGATATAACCCCTAGTTTTATGAGCATCACTCACATGGGATTGAGTATGACACAGGTATGAATACTTCATTTCCTCACCTCCCTTCCATTTCCCCACTCAGGACAATTTTAATCATGGCTTCACACACACATTTCAATATGTCAACTGCTGTAACAGAAACATAATTGTTTCTTGTTATTTCATTGACATTTCTGGTTCTCTGCCAGATATTTTTAAGGGATTTGACAGTCCTCTTGCTTCTAGCTGATCTGTAGTGCTGCAGTTTGTATTTCCCTTTGCTTGTGAATATTAAAGAATTCAGGGTCAGACAGTGGCTCAGATGTCATAACTTCCTGTAGCACACTAATTTAATGGTTTTGAAATGTCTTCCACTTTCAATTACCCAAGGTAGTAATAGTTGTTTTGAAATATCTTTCAATTTCCAACTAGAATAATAATTTTTTTTATTTAACATTTTTTTTAATTTTTATTTTAGTTTATTCAGTACAGTTTCTATCCTTTATTCCCATTCCAGCCCACCCACCCATTCCTCCCCTCCTCCCTCCCCTTTCCAACACCCCTAGTTTTGTCCAT
>CM052540.1:70309762-70334308 GCA_028533065.1 Trachops cirrhosus | reverse complement strand
TTTAAGATTTTATTTATTTATCTTTAGAGGGAAAGGGAAGGAGAGAGGGAGAGAAATATCAATGTATGGTTGCTTCCTGTGCATTCCCTACTGGGAACTGGCCTGCAACCCAGGCATGTGCCCTGACTGGGAATCGAACCGTGATCTCTTGGTTCACAGGCCCGCGCTTAATCCACTAAGCTACACCAGCCAGGGCTAGACAAAGATTTTTTTGACTAGCAGGAATACTGGATACAGGAAAAGTAAGGAATATAAAGAGCAGCCTGGAAAACAAAAATTAAATTTTAAAATGTCAATTAGCACTGGCTTGTGTGGCTCGGTTGGAGCATCACACTGAAAGGTTGGGAGTTCGATTCCTCATCAGGGTACATACCTAAGTATGGGTTACATCCCTGGTCTGGGCACATAAGGGAAACAACCAATTGAAGTTTCTCTTCCACATCAGTGTTTCTCTCTCACCCTTCCCCTCTCCCTTCCTCTCTTTCTAGAGACAGTAAATGAAAAAATGTCTTTGGGTAAGGAACGAATACATAAATTAAATAAATAAGTAAATAAATAATATCAGCTAATTACATTAACTATTAATTGTAAAAGTCAGTAATACCTTTGGGAACCTCAAAGTGGTAGAGCTAAAACTCTAGGTTTGTGAAAACTATAATTCTATGGAGAAATGGATACCATATAGGACACATTAAATAGCTAATATTATGAAGAAGACAAAGAAAAGCTCAAGTCTTCTTTCAAATTTCATAGTAAGATTAAATGCAATTAAAGTGTTGCCTTAGAAAGTTGCTACCTTGATAGTGAAATAAACAGAATTGAAGCCTCACATAAGACTGTAAATATCAGTTTTTTGATCAGTCACTTTGGCACTTGTGTGCAGATTATTGAAACTAATATCATAGAGTAAATATAAATTTCCTTTTAACCTCACATGATTCCCATTAGCTTTCTAAATCTAGCCCTTGAGGAAGATACTTCACTCATCTAGCACTGAATTAAGTTCTGAATTAAGTTATTTTATTGCTGTTTAAGTACAGTTGTCTGCATTTATCCCCCACCATTCCCCTGTAACTCCAGCAATCCCCACCTACATCCCCTGCTACCACCTCCCCTTGGTTTTGTCCATGAGCCCTTTATAGTTCCTGAAACCACCCCCTCATTATCCCCTCCCACCTCCCTTGTTTACTGTCAGATTGTTCTATATTTCAGTGTCTCTGGTTATATTTTGCTTGCTTGTTTGTTTTGTTGATTAGTTTTCACTTAACGGTGAGATCATATGGTTTTTGTCCCTCACCACCTGGCTTATTTCACTAAGCATAATGCTCTCCAGTTCCATCCATGCTATCACAAAGGGTAGGAGCTCCCTCTTTCTTTCTGCTGCATAGAATTCCATTGTGTAAATGGACCACCGTTTTTTGATCCATTCATTTACTGATGGGCACCTAGGTTGCTCCCAGCACTTTGCTATTATAAATTGTGCTGCTATGAACATTGGGGTGTGTGGGTTCATTTGAATTAGTGTTTCAAGATACTTAGGATATATTCCCAGCAGTGGAATTGCCAGGTCAAAAGGCATTTTTAGTTTTCTGAGGAAATTCCATACTGTTTTCCATAGTGGCTGCACCAGTCTGTGTTCCTACCAATAGTGCACTAGGGTTCCCTTTTCTCCACAACCTTGCCAGCACTTCTTTGTTGATTTGTTTATGATGGCCATTCTGACTGGTGCGAAGTGGTATCTCATTGCGGTTTTAATTTGCTTCTCTCTGACGGCCAGTGATGCTGAGCATATTTTCATGTCTCTGAACTCTCTGTATGTCCTCCTTGGAGAAGTGTCTATTCAAATCTTTTGCCCATTTTTAAATTGGGTTGTTTGTCTTCCTGGAGTGGAGTCCTGTGAGTTCTTTATATATTTTGGAGATCAAACCCTTGTCTCAGGTACCATTGGCAAATATGTTTTCCCATACAGTTGGTTCTCTTTTTATTTTAATACTGCTTTCTTTAGCTGTGCAGAAGCTTTTTATTTTGATGAGATCCCATTTGTTTATTCTTTCCTTTATGCCCTTTGGTCTAGGGGACAAATCAGTGAAAATATTGCTGCGTGAAATATCTGAGATTTTCCTGCCTATGTTCTCTTCTAGGACTTTAATGGTGTCATGACTTATATTTAAATCTTTTATCCACCTTGAATTTATTTTTGTGTATGGTGTAAGTTGGTGCTCAAGTTTCATTTTTTTTGCATGTAGCTGTCCAGTTCTCCCAACACCATTTGTTCAAGAGGCCATTTTTACTCCATTTTATCTTGCTGCCCCTTTTGTCAAATATTAATTGACCATAGAGACTTGGGTTTATTTCTCAGCTCTCTATTCTGTTCCATTGGTCTATGTGTCTGTTTTTATGGCAGTACCAGGCCATTTTGATGACAGTGGCCTTATAATATAGTTTGATGTCAGGTATTGTGATCCCTCCTACTTTACTCTTCTTTCTCAAAATTGCAGCAGCTATTCGCGGTCATTTATGGTTCCATATAAATTTTTGAAGTGTTTGTTCTATGTCTGTGAAATATGCCATTGGTACCTTAATAGGTATTGCATTGAATCTGTAAATTGCTTTGCGTAATATGGACATTTTGATGATGTTAATTCTTCCAATCCATGAACACGGTATATATTTCCATTTGTATGTGCCTTCCTTGGTTTCTTTCTTCAGTGTTGTGTAGTTTTCTGAATACAGGTCTTTTACCTCCTTGGTTAGGTTTATTCCTAGGTATTTTATTTTTCTTGTTCATATATCAAATGGGATGTTTTTCTTGATTTCTGCTTCTGCTGTTTCATGGTTGGTGTACAAAAATGCCTTTGATTTCTGGATATTGACTTTGTATCCTGCTGTTTTGCCAAATTCATTTGTAAGGTCAAGCAGTTTTTTGGTGGGGTCTATAGGAATTTCTATGTACACTATCATGTCATCTGCAATCAATGACAGTTTTATTTCCTCCTTTCCAATTTGGGTGCCTTTTATTTCTTTTTCTTGTCTGATTGCTGTGTCTAGGACTTCCCATACTGTGTTGAATAGGAGTGGTGAAAGCAGACATTCTTGTCGTATTCCTGACCTTAATGGGAAAGATTTTACTTTTTGTCCATTGAGTATGATGTTGGCTATAGGTCTCTCATATATGGCCTTCATTATGTTGAGGAATGCTCCCTCTATTCCCACTTTATGGAGTGGTTTTATCAAAATGGGTGCTGTATCTTATCAAATGCTTTTCCTCCATCTACTAATATGATCATGTGATTTTTGTCTTTCATTTTGTTTATGTGATGTTTTACATTTGTTGCCTTGCAAATATTGTACCATCCTTGCATCCTTGGGATGAATCCTACTTGATTATGGTGTTTGATCTTTTTATTGTATTGTTGGATGCAGTTTACTAATATTTTGTTGAGAATTTTAGCATCTATGTTCATCAGTGATATTGGCCTGAATTTTTTTCTTGGCTATGTCTTTATTTGGTTTTGGGATTAGGATGATGCTGAGTTCATAAAAGGAGTTTGAGAGTTTTCCATCTTCTTGGATATTTTGGAATAGTCTGTGAAGGATAGGGGTTAGCTCTCCCTTAAATGCTTTGTATAATTATCCTGTGAAACTGTCTGGTCCAGGGCTTTTGTGTGTTGGGAGTTTTTTGATTAGTGCTTCAATTTGGTCAGTTGTTATTGGTCTGTTCAAGCTTTCTACATTTTCTTCATTTGAGTTTTGGAAGATTATATTTTTCTAGAGATTTGTCCATTTCACCTAGGTTTTCATATTTCTTGGCATAGAGTTCTTCACTGTAATTTCTTACAATCTTTTGTATTTCTGTGGTATTAGTTGTAATCTCTCCTCTTTCACTTCTGATTGTGTTTATTTGGGTCCTCTCTCTTTTTTTTCTTGATGAGTCTGCTTAAAGGGTTGTCGATTTGTTAATCTTTTCCAAGAACCAGCTCCTGGATTTATTGATCCTTAGAATTGTGCTTTTAGTCTCTATGTTGTTTAATTCTGCTCTGATCTTGGTTATTTCCCTCCTTCTGCTTGCTCTGGGGTGTCCTTGTTGCTTCTCCTCCAGTTCTTATAGGTGTAGTATTAAGCTGTTTATTTGCAATGTTTTTATCTTTTTAGGTAGGCCTGTATTGCTATGAATTTCCCTTTCAGGACTGCCTTTGCTGTGTCCCACAAGTTTTGGGTTGTTATGAGTTCATTTTCATTTGTTTCCAGAAACTTTTTGATTTCCTCCCTGATATCATTTTTGATCCATTCATTGTTTAATAGAATGCTATTCAATCTCCATGAGTTTAAGTGTTTTTGAGTTTTTTCCTTGAGGTTCGTTTCTAGTTTCATTCCCTTGCGGTCAGAGAAAATGCTTTATGTTTCAATTTTCTTGAATTTGTTGAGGCTTGTTTTGTGTCCTGTCATGTGGTCTATCTTTGAAAATGTTACATGTGCATTTGAAAGAATGTGTATTTTGCTTCTTTGGCATGAAAGGCTCTCTATATATATCAGTTAAGTCCATGTGATCTAGGACATTGTTCAGTGCCGCATCATCTTTATTGATATTTTGTTTGGAAGATCTATCTATTTTTGACAGTGGGGTGTTGAAATCCCCTACTATAATTGTGTTGCTGTCAATATCTTTTTTGAAGTCCTCCAAGATTTTCCTTATATATGGGGTGTTCCTATGTTGGGTGCATATATATTTACAATGTTTGTGTCTTCTTGATGAATTCTTCCCTTGAGAATTAGACCCAGATGAGACCTTCTGGGTTTCTTTTTATGACTCCTGTTTTGAAGTCTATTTTGTCTGATATGAGTATTGCTATCCTGGCTTTTTTTTTCATGTCTATTTGCTTGGAAATGGACATGGCCATATAATTCTTCATAGTAATTTTTTACAATCCTTTGTATTCCTGTGGTATCAGTTGTAATCTCTCCTCTTCCATTTCTGATTGTGTTTATTTGGGTTCAGTTCTTTATTTTCAGTCTGTGTATGTCTTTTGTTCTGAGGTGGGCCTCTTGTAGGCAGTATATGTGTAGGTTATGTTTCTTATCCATTAAGCTATTCGATGTCCTTTGACTGGGGCTTTTAGGCCATTTACACTGAAGGTTATTATTGATTGGTACTTATCATTGCTATTTTTTTGTACCTCTGTTCCTCTCTCTCACGCTTCTTTTTTTCCTTTTCTTGAAGCGGACCCTATAGCATCTCTTGCAGATATGGTTTGGAGGTGTATTCTATGAAGCTTCTTCTGTCTAGGAAGCTCCTTATTTGGCTTTCCATTTTCATTGAGAGACTTGCTGGATAGAATATTCTTGGTTGCAGACCTTTGTTTTTCATTACTTTGAATATTCCTTGCCATTCCCTTCTGGCTTTTAGTGTTTCCATTGAGGAGTCATCTGCTAGCCTTATCAGGGCTCTTATGTATGTTACTTTGTGTTTCTCCCTTGCTGCCTTTAAGATTCTTTCTGTGTTTTGGAATTTTGTCATTTTAATTATGATATGTCTTGAAGTGGACCTCTTTAGATTACTCTTGATTGGGACTCTTTGTTTTTCCTGGACTTGTGTGACTTCTCTCATCAAATTAGGGAAGTTTTCCATCATTACTTTTTCAAAGAGGTTTTCAATTCCTTGCTCTTCTTCTTCTCCTTCTGGTATCCCTATTATACAGATATTATTACGTTTTATGTTGTCCTGCAGTTCTCTTAACATCTCTTCATTCTTTTTGAGTCTTTGTTTTTCTTTTCTTGCTCTTTCTGGATGTTTTTTTCTACCTTGTCATTGAGTTTGCTTATTTGATCCTCTGCTTCATCTAGCCTGCTTTTGATTCTTTCTACTGTGTTCTTCAGTTCAGAAATTGTATTCCTCATTTCCTCTTGGCCCTTGTTGATAGTTTCTATTTCCTTTTTCATTTTGATATATAATTTGCAGTGATTTCATTGTAGTTTCCCTGTAGTTTTTGGTAATTTTCTGTGAGCTCATTGAGTTTCCTTATAACCATTGCTTTGAACTCAATATGTGATAGTTGACTTGCCTGTATTTCATTTAGCACTCTTTCTGAGGCTTCTTCCTTTCCTTTTTTGGTGGTTTGTTTCTTTGTCTTACCATTCTATGTGAGACTCATCTTGTTAGCCTCTGTTTCTTAAATTGATCTTTTCTGACTCCCTATGTTTGTGGTGTGAACTTGTATGGGAGATTCAATGGTGCAGTCTTGTTGATCTCCTGAACTTACTGCTCTTGGGCTGTTTTTTATGTTGGCTTGCTAGATGTATTTTGGTTTTGATTGCTGTTCGTCCCTTCTTTAGTGGGTCCTTATATCCAGCTGGTTAACTGAGGGTTACTCCACCCACCATGTCTTGGATGCTGTTGTGCAGGTATGGACAGGTTGTGTTGGTTCTTCTGTCTGTCTGAGGTTTTGAGGCTTGCTTCTCTCTCGCTATTGTTCAGTTGTCTGTTCTGGGTAATTTCTCTACTGTTTAGTTGTTCTTCCAGATTGGTCCTGGGTGGAGGTTAGTGTGGCTTCCACTCACTCCTTCCCCATCTTCCTTTAGTATGTGTTGGTGGTTCCTTTCTTGGTGGGTTCTCTCTTCCATCAGGTATAGTGGTGTTCACAGCTCTTACCTACTCTTTTATGTGATCAGTTGGAGGGGGAAGGCAAAATGGATTAAGACAGCAGGAGTGTATTCTATGGGATTTAAATTACCAACTTGTAAAGAAGAGATAGGAGATCCTTTGGATAAGTATAGTGTTAACCGTGATACTTCACCCAACTAGCCGCTTTTTAGAAAGGGTGGAAAAGAGATAAGACTCTTGTTAGAGGGGAGAAGGATTGTGGGTTCAATCCAGAAAACAGTGAACTTGTGGGAGGTCAGATTATGAGATATAGTGAGAGTAAAATATAGAAAATAGGTATAGTGTGCAAGAGAATAGAGTTAACCACAACAGTAATAAAGTTCTGGAAGACAGTGAACTGGGCTAAGATCTGGGAGGGGTGCTGCGTAGTATTTGCAATTGTATGGATAAACATTTATTTATAAGAATATTGGTACAACAATCATATGACAGAATCTATGTGATCTGAATAACAAGAATAGGAAGTACACAACTTAGAGTAGTGGGCTATTGGAACATAAGTGAAGTGAAAGAAGGAAAATTAAAAATACACTATAAAAGAGAGAACAAGGAAGACCAGTCAAACAATGCAATTAAAGAAACAAAGTGAAGAAAACTGAACAGGAAGAAAAAAATAAAAAATACTAATAAAATGAAGTAAAAATAATGAATAATAATAATACAAAGCAAGAATAACTTGCAGGTTCTCTGGAATAGCAGAGTGAAATTTGTCTCAGTTTCTCAGTTGTTAGGATGATCCTTCTTTGGGTCTGACTCTGGTCCTTTCATAGCTGCAGGACTTATTGTCTTACTTGTGGCGGGGTGGGGGGGGTGGGGGGTGGGGAAGAATAACTTTAAAAAAGCCTCCTGCATGCTTTAAACCAGCCAAGCGAGTTATGCTGGTCTTTCTGGCTGCAGCATGCTGAGGGGAATTTGGTTTTGCTTTATTCCCTTCCTGTGGTTTTGCACTGATGTGGACTAGGTCTGAGCTGCCCTCTTCACAGTTGCCCAGCCTCTAGCCCAGTTCCTCAGTTTGCTGCCAGACCCCCAGTGCCCTTCTACACCAGGCCTATGCTTTCAGTCCACCAGTTGTGTCATCCTTGAGGTGCACCAATTAGGGGCAACTCACACACTCCCTTCCCTCTCCTTGCTGTCCTAGGTGCTAGGCACTCTCAATGTGTCTTCAGAGTAGTTTGGCTCCCCCACTGAGTTAATTCTTTCTGGGGATTCCTAACTCCCTGAGCCCTGCTGCTCTCCTCTTTGAAGGTGCCTCCTCCTTCCTCTTAGTGCTAGTCTGGCCCCACAGGGCCATCGTGCTGTGGTGGCTGCAGCAGGGGGTGCAAGTATGGTTTCCACTGCTGTGGTGGTGTGGGTGGGGGCAGGGGCAGGGGTCCAGTCTCTGCAACAGTGGGGTTGGGCACACACTACTGGGCTATAGGCATGGGCACGTGGCCTCCACTGCTGGGACAGTTAAGAATTTTAAAGCCATGAAAAATAGTCTAAAGTTGCTATCTTTAACTGAAATTCTTCTCTAAAGTAATTGCAGTAGCTACACATACATTTTCCAGACTCGTGTGGGCTCCAAGGTGTCTTTCTTGCTCTTCATTATTTAAGATGTCTGGAGCTAATGGGCAGTACCTTTCTTTGAGCTGTTTTTTCCCTGATGCAGAAACTTCTACTTTGTGATAAATACGTTTTTTAAACTTTCCTCATACTTGAATTCCTGAGAGAAGATAAGAGCAAATGAACACTGTACATGATGTTAAACTGTTGATGTACAAATATGCCCAAATACAAGCTACCTTGGGAGATTTTTCACAGTTGCAGGAGACTGAGGGCAGCTGAAAATACATATAATGTTACTACCACTATTATTTGTGGAACATAGTTTTCCTATACCTCTTTGAGATATTTTTAATTCATGTATCAAAAATATATGGGTGGGGAGAATGTGGGGCAAAGTGGTGGCTAGAGGACCAGGCAGGCTAGGTGGCAGCTGGCAGTCCCACATCTGCATGCAGATAAACTGGAAGGATCAAATGGGGAGCGAGACACACCCTGCAAACTAGGGTTTTAGTGCGAGAAAAGAAAGCCTCAAAACCTCTGACTGTAAAAATCTGTGGGGGTTTTTGTGGTGAGAGAAACTCTCAGCCTCATGGGAGAGTTCATTGGAGAGACCCACAGGGTTCTAGAATGTACACAAACCCACCCACCCAGGAATCAGCACCAGAAGGACCCAATTTGCTAGTGGGTAGTGGAGGAAGTGACTGAAACCCGGCTGAGAGCCAAGCAAGAGGCATTGATTCTTCTTTGACCCCTCTCCCACATACAGTACCAGAACACAGTGACATGGCTTGCCCTGCCTTTGCAAATAACTAAGGCTCTGCCCCTTGCTATGTAACAGCTGCACAGAGACAAAGAAATATCACCCAAATGAGAGAACAGTTCAAGACTCCAGAAAAACAACTAAGAGATGAAGAGATAGCCAATCTATCAGATGCACAGTTCAAAACACTGGTAATCAGGATGCTCACAGAAATAGTTGAGTATGGTTGCAAAATATAGGAAAAAGTGAAGGCTATGAAAAGTGAAATGAAAAATATACAGGAAACCAACAGTGAAGGGAAGGAAACCTGGACTCAAATAATTGATTTGGAGCAGAAAGAAGAAACAAACATTCAACCAGAACAGAATGAAGAAACAAGAATTCAAAAAAAGAAAATGAGGAGAGGCTTAGGAACCTCCAGGACAACTTGAAACATTCCAACATCTGAATCATAGGGATGCCAGAAGGTGAAGAGGAAGAGAAAGAAATTAAAAACTTATTTGAAAACATAAAGAGGGAGAAATTTCCCAATCTGGCAAAGGAAATAGACTTCCAGGAAGTCCAGGAAGCTCAGAGAGTCCCAAAGAACTTGGACTCAAGGAAGCACACACCAAGGCAAATCATAATTACATTGCCCGTGGTTAAAGATAAGGAGAGAATCTTAAACGCAGCAAGAGGAAAGGAGACAGTTACCTACAAAGGAGTTCCCATAAGGCTATCAGCTGTTTTCTCAAAAGAAACCTTGTAGGAAATAAGGGGCTGGAAAGAAAAGTATTTGAAGTCATGAAAAACAAGGACCTACATCCAAGATTACTCTATCCAGTAAAACTATAGTTTAGAATGGAAGAGCTTCCCAGATAAGGTCAAGGTAAAGGAGTTCATCATCACCAACTCCTTATTATATGAAATGTTAAAGGGACTTACCTAAGAAAAAGAAGATCAAAACTATGAACAGTAAAATGACAACAGACTCACAACTATCAACAACTGAACTTAAACAAAAATAAACTAAGCAAATAACTAGAACAGGTAGAGAATCAGAGAAATGGAGATCACATGAAGGGTTGTCAGCAGGGAGGGGGTAGAATGAGGGAAAATGTACAGGGAATAAGAAGCATAAATGGTAGGTGCAAAATCAACAGGAGGAGGTTAACAGTAGTATAAGGAATGAATAAGCCAAAGATCTTATACAAACAACCCATGGACATGAAATAAGTGCAGGAGGGTGCTGGTGGGAGAGGGGTGCAGGGTGGAGGGGAATAAAGGGGAGAAAAAATGGGACAACAGTAATAGCATAATCAATAAAATATACTTTAAAATAAATAAGATAATAAAATATATGTATGTATATATGTATGCTTTAAAATGTAATAATTTTACATTAAATGCCAGCATTAGTTTCTCAGAAGCTTACAGCACAGTCTGTTCATTTTCACCATATGTTTTCTTCACTTGGATTCCAGAATATTATTATCTCCTGGAAGGACTTTAACCTCTGTGCAATTCCATTCTACTCTTTTCCAGATTTAATTTACTTAATCTCTAAATATCAGGCTGTTCCAGGACTCAGTTTTTGCTTGGACTCACTCCCTTGGTGATCTCATCATATATCAAGTCATAAAATATTTCTATACAGATAACTTATAATTTTATGTCTTTAGCTCAGCTTTCTCCCCTGAACTTCAAGAGAGTATATGTAAATGATATTAAATGGTGATTCAAGTTTCTCAGACCAAATGTCTAGGCATCAAAATCTAGATGTTTTTACTCATAACCCACATTACATTCATTACTAAATGTAGTAGGTTCTGATTTCAAAACATCCATAATTCAAACACTTCTCACCACCTCCATTGCTATCACCTTGAAGTTAAGTCACCATCATATCTCTCCAGAATGTGGCATGGCCTCCTTTACTGATGCATCAGGCAATTCCAAGCAGAAAACAGTTGGTAAATATAGACAATTAAGAAGGATTTTAAAAAGAAACTATTTATAAAGATGTGAGCAGAGATTAGAAAATCAGAAAGGAAGGTTGTGATTCTCCAGTGTTAGCATGGGCAGGAACACATTGCAACCTTCAACCAAGGAGTTGTTATGTGAAACCAGAGAAGGCACTAAGTGGATAGAGCCCCTGAAGAAACTCTGGCTCTGGGGGATGGACACACACAACCAGTGGGGACCTGAAACGACAAGAAAAGGTAACATAGACATAAATTTTACTCTCTTGCCAATCTCCCCTGTAAATGTCTCTCATTAGTTGAACTCAATGCAAGTTAGAGCCAAATAAGCCAATTAGGAGTTAATATATATCTTGGAGGTCACTCCTGTGGGGTACAGAGCAGGAAGCGTGATCTCCCCTGCTGTCCTCCCTTGCTTTTACCTACTTCTTTTTTAAAAATCTCCTTTAACATACAGCCAGAATAGTTTTGTTAAAACACAAGACAGACACTGTCAGATGACTGCCCAGAAGCTCCAAATGATTTTCTATCTCTATGACTATAAAGGTCTAATCCTTAAAATGGCTTGCAGGGACCACATGCAAAGTTGCTCCTACTTTGATGGCCTTTATCTGCTATTAGTCTCATCTCTTATTTAGCCTTCTTGAATTACATTACTTCCCTTGTGGCTTTTTTGAGCATTCCAGGTACACACCTACTTTAGGGCCTTTATAGTTTTCCTCCTTATGCTTGAGCTTTCCTCCTCCAATGTTCTACATGATTCATGTCTGGTTGTATTCAGATGTCCCCCTCTCTGCCAGGCACTCCCCAGCCATCTGTCACAATGTTCACCTGCTCTCAGATCACGTCCTGATTCATTTTTCTCCAGAGATTTTCCACTTTCTATTCTATTTCTGCCTATATTACTTTATATTATATGTAACTTAAATATCTGATATATTTAGTTCAGTGTTCTATTAGATACGTAGCTTAAATATCTAATGTCTTTAGTTGAATGTAGGCTCCTTGAGTATGGGGTTTGTTTTTCTCTTTGGTTCCTGGATGTTTTGCTTAGATCAGTGCTGACAAAGTATACGCTTGAAAAATATTTGTTAAATTAATGAATAAAATCATTAAGAGGATATAGTCTATCTTCTTTTCCTAAATATTTGCTTATGACAACATTTTAAATCTCGTGATGCTGCAGTTTGTTCCATTTTCAGTTGGTTTTCCAATTGCACTTAAAGAAACAACCTATGACCCCTCCCTTTGCCTTGCGCTTTGATCACTAGGAAATGCAGCATGTATAACCCTGCAGCCTACTTATTAATAATGGTCAGATATTTTAGCACAAAGGAGGAACAGAAGGAATGATTGCCTTCATCTCACAATTTCAATGAGAGTGAGATTTCAATATCTTCAGGAAGGAGAACAAGCCCTTAGCTATTTAAATTCAGTGTGTACAGCTAACAGTAAACTGCAGGGAAGCATATCTGATGTGAGTGGTAATATACAGGAGAATTAATGGAAAAAATGTGTTCTAACACTTCAGTCATTATTATATGTTCTGGGGACTTACACTGTACCAGCAGCAAAGTGAGAAAAAGTTACAGTGCCTGGCATGTTGGTCTGTCTCTATTTAGAATACCAATTTGCCTCCTCTGTGGAAAAAGATCATGGCATTTGTTTATTGTCAAAGTGCTATGTTATAAACACTGCTGAAATAAAGTTATTTCAATTTAGAAATATAAGTAAGCATGATGATGACCTAAACCTGGTATTTAGGCTGAAGTAAATCTCTTTTGCTTTGCTTTCTTCATCTGCATGATATTTAAAAAAATCTAAAGAGAGATTAGATTAGATATTCTCAAATAATAGCAGGGTAGATGAGTAAAATATTTCAATTTATAATATTTCATTACAAAAATGTATCTCAGTTTGAAAATATAATAGTAGCTAAAAGTAAAATGCACTTAAATTAAATGTTGAAAGTAAACCTATGTTTTAAATATATTTGCTAATTACTACAACAATAGTATAATTTACTTACTAATGTACAGAAAAAAGTGTGTATTTCAAGTACTTGAATTATATACTTGAATCTCTTCATAAATCAAAAGTACATAAATGAAGTAGTCAAATACAAGCTCCTAAAAATAATAGGGTTTTTAGTCATTCTTGTTTCAAAAAATATATCTTAATTATTGATATAATAGCTCTTTTCCTCCTACTTATAAGTATAATCCACCTCTTTGATCTCTAAATAGATTCCCTTAAGCCCTTAAAGTAGAGAAATAGAAAGCACTTGTATATTCTGAATTGCTGAAGGGAAATATTCTAAATGCAATCTGTTGTGCGAAAGTAAAAACCCAGTCACTACTTAAGGTCAAACTACCTATTTGAATATACACACTAATTGAGGAGTGCTGAAGCTGAAGAACTTGTCAGTCCTTTCAAGGTCATTCACACACAAATAGAAGAATATATTAGAGAATATAAATGCTTAAGATTCTTATGAAAACTAAATAAATCAGTCTTACAAGGAAAATATTTGTTTTGCTACTGAAAGCATCAAAGCTTTTTTTTAGCTAGAATAAATTAAAAATATATTAACTTGAATCTGATAAGAACAAACTGAATAAAGAAAATCTATTTTGAGTCCAAATGTTTATTGGCTCTCAACCCATCTTTGCATTACCTTTATTATCTTTCTCATTTCCTGCAGTAGCTCTTCTGTAGTTAAATAAAACTCTAAGTCCTCCCCATACTTTACCTCACTCACTCTAAATGGAGAAAAATCAATGCAATTTCAAAAAAACTTCTCCAATTTCTTCCTTTTTGGCTACTAATTTATGTTGATCTTGACCCCCTTGTAAGTGTTTCAATGCAGCAATTTTAGACTAGTAATGCCTGCCTTGTTCCCTTGTTCTACCATTTATTATCTCTATTCCTGGTTTCCTCTTCTGACAGAAGAGAGCTGTTGTCAGGTTTCAGTGAGTGGACACAGATACTGAGTCTGACACATAGTTAGTGCTCGATCAATTCAAATATTTGAACTGGGAAAGAAGAATCACATGAATCTTAGGTCTTATCCAGTAAGAAGCTTCACTCAGGATTAGTGAAGTGAACACATGACAAACACCACTTGTCTCTGGAGGACCCAAAGTTATCAGCTGCAGCTTGACAAAAGTTTTTTTTTTCAACACTTATTTTGGTTTCAAAGTAATGGTTCAGCACTATGTATATACGTTGTCAAGTCAGCTCAGAGAAAGCCATTTCGTTTTTGGGATTTCTTAGATTTTATACCTGACTTGTTTCTCAGGTGATTTTTCTTCTTGAGTCAAGTAAGTCCTATAATGTGCTTGCTGGCCAGTGTGTGGCCCTAACTGGCTTCCTGGCATGAGTGCCCTCATTTCTTTCTCATGTCACCAGTCCTATGGGACTCTCTGTTCTTTTTTTTACCTAAGTTCCCACACTCAGTACCCAGGTCTAATAGCAGATATCTCTGCTTATTGTCACTTGACCCAAAGGAGACAGAATTGGAGGAGTTTTTGACCCGTCTGGATGCACCTGCCACAGCTTTGAAGTCAATTACGCTGTCAGTTGCCCAGAGGCACATGTGCCAGGCTTCTGCCATTTCCACAGTTGAAGTAATTTAGAATATGTTCCCACATTTTAAACCAACTGCCCTTCCTCAGCCAAATCTTGGCAGCTGTTTTCCTCTTCAAACAATTTCACATGTGTTCCTCACACATATGAAAGAAAAACTTATTCCAGAAGTTCCTCACAGCTCTATAACAACAAAAAGCAATCTTTTTTGTTTTTTAGTTTGATTATTGATTTATAGATATACAGTCATCCCCCCCTTAACTAAGGAGGATATGTTTCAAGACCCCCAGTGGATGCCTGAAGTCACATAGAATACTAAATACTATACATACTTCATACATACCTACGATAAAGTTTAATTTATATTAGGCACAGTAAGAGACTAACAATAATAATAATAAAATATAGTTTTAATATAATGATAATAATAAAATAAAACAGTTATTATAAGAAATAATGTAATAAAAATAAAGTAAATATAGTCTCTATCTCTCAAAGTATCTATCTTGTTGTACTGTACTCATCCTTCTTCTTGTGATGATGTGAGATGATAAAATGCCAGCCCTATTCCTTTGTCTGTGTAACCAACCCTTACTTATAGTCAAGGGCTTGGCATCATCCCTCTCAGGAGGTCCCTTGCTTGCTTGTTCATATAGGCTCAGCATGTAGGATCCCTTGCTTTCTGACAAAACATTTCACTGTCAACAAGAATGTGTTTTCTGTCCACGTCTTCATCCCACAAATTTAATGCTTGTTCTGTCTTAACTAAGCACTTATCACACATTGTTCCTGAAATTTTTCAATTTTAGATCTGACAGAAAAACGCACATTTTTTCCTTTTTTACAATTTCTCAGGTTGCAGATTCACTCTTACCATAGATCTTAGCAAACTTAGCATGTGATTTTTTTCCTGTCTCATTAATTCGAGAACTCTCGTCTCTTCACTTCGATGGAGTACTTTACAGCTTCTCTTTGGCTTATCCAAATTGCCAGAATCACTACTATTTTGCTTTGGGATCATTACTTAGTAATCACCTCAAATACAGATTATATTTTCCAGGTCACAGAGGCTATACACTTTCCGTAGCTCATGGGCACTTCCATCATCTCTACAACCAGCAACATTAGGTAGAGTTCTTTTCCTGCTGCCATCCCCTGATTTTCTCTCCAGTTTTCGTCTTCTACTTTTACAGGCCTTTGTGATTAGAACTGGGTCCACTAGAATAATTCAGGATAATTATCAATGCTTGCTAATTCTCAATCTTAACAACATCTACAACTTTAATTATCCTTTGCCAAGTAATCTAACTATTCATTCACAGGTTCTAGGATTAGGATGTGGACATCCTTTGGGGACCATTTTTTTTCTACTTGCCATATATGTTCACACTATAAGGGGTTCTTCAGTAACTTGCACACTTGCTGGTGAGTCACACTGAAGTGAGCTTATTGTCAACAAATGCAGCCCATGGACACAGGCACTCTAAGCAACTTCTCTATTCCCTTATTTTAAAATATGAAGAGACTGTTAACATTTATTAGGCATTTGAGGAAAGTCTTCAACATATTAAAAAAATAAGATAAACAGAAAAACTGGTCCAGAGGAAGTAAACAAGCAACTTCTCCTCTCTCCATACACTTAAAAATGTTTTTATTCTATTTTTCTGTTACCATTTGTTCTCTTAATACCCTCCTCCCCCTGCAATCAGTATATTGTTGTCCATGTCCATAAGTACTTTTTCCTCTTTATTTGATACCTCCACACTGTCTAATCCTTCTGCCCCACCCCCTGCCCCAGAGCGGTCCGCCTGCTCTCTATCTACAAGTGTCTCTATTTTGTTTGTTAGTTCAGTTTGTTTATTACAATCCACATATGAGTGAAATCATATGGTATTTGTCTTTCTATGACTGCCTTATTTCACTTAACATAATATTCTCCAAGTCCATCCAGGCTCGCAAAGGGTAGAATTTTCTTCTTCTTCTTTTTTTTTTTTATAGCCAAGAGCTATTCCATTGTTAAAATGTCCCATAGTTGTTTTATCTACTCACCTACTAATGGATATTTGGGCAGCTTCCATATCTTGGTGGTTGTAAATAATGCTGCAATGAACATAGGGGTGCTTATGTTCTTACAAACTACTGTTTTGGATTTCTTGGGATAAATTCCCAAAAGTGGAATATCTGGGTCATAAAGCAGTTCCATTTTTAATTTTTCTGAGGTATCTTTATCCTGCTTTTCACAGTGGCTGTACCAATCTGCATTCCCACTAACAGTGCAAATGTGTCTCCTTTCTCGATATCCTTGCCAGTACTTGTTTGTTGATTCAGTGATGATAGCCAATCTGACCAGTGTGAGGTGATAAGCCATTTATGAGGCCAACATTATCCTAATTCCAAAACCAGATAAATAAACTACAAAGAAAGAAAAGTATAGGCCAATATCCCTGATGAGGAGATACTAAAATCTCAACAGAACATTAGCAAACCGAACACAACAATATGTCACAAAATCATACACCATGATTAAGTGGGATTTATTTCAGGAATGCCAGGTTGCCACAACATTTGCAAATCAATAAATATGATATACCACATAAATAAAATGAAGGATAAAAACTAAATGGTCATATTAATAGATGTAGAAAAAGCATTTGATAAAACCTAGCATCCATTTATGATAAACTCTCAGCAAAGTGGGAACAGAGGGAACATACCTAAACATAATAAAGGCCAAACCCGCTGCTAACATAACACTCAAAGGGCAAAACTACAAGTGTTCCCCTTAAGACAAGGAACAAGACAAGGATGTCCGCTTTCACCCCTCTTATTTAACATAGTACTGGAATTCCTAGCCATAACAATCAGATAATAAGAAGAAATAAAGACATCCAAATTGGAAAGGAATGATTAAAACTGTCATTATTTGCAGATGACATAATACTGTACACAGAGAACCCTACAGATTCTACCAAGAAACTACTGCAACTGATAAATGAATTTAGTAAAGTAGCAGGGTGAAAAGTGAATATCTAGAAACCAGTTGCATTTTTATATGATAATAACCAACTAATAAAAGGGAAATTAAGGACAATCCCATTCACAATTGCTTCAAAATTAATGAAATATGTAGGAATAAACCTAACCAAGGAAGTAAAAAACACAGTTAAGATCCATGTACTTTTAATTAAAAGCCTACAAAAATTCAAAAATACATTGTATTCCATGCATAGAATAAAAAGAAAATGTAGGAAAAAGGAATAAATGAGAACTCTTAATAATTAAATATGTGAATACAAGCATAAATTCTTTAAAAACGTTCATTATTGAAGATAAGAAATCTTGAAAATGTAAGAGACAGATGATAAGTACAAGAAGTCCTACCTCAACTAATCAAGTTTCGGAGAGTGCTGACAGAGTGAAAAACCTTCCCAAAAGGATAAAATTTTAAACTAAATTTCTAGAATTGAAGGGAAATACATCTTGAAAAAAAGAAAAGCTTTTACCTGAAAAAAAATAACCTACACTTAGACATCTATGATAAATTTCAGATAATCAAGTATAGAGGATTCTAAAAGCTTTCACAAGAGAAAATATATACATGATAAGACACAACTAGTTGGGCATGTCATCGGTAGACTAGCAGATTTAGTAATGCTTTTAAAGTAGTAAGTAAAAATAACTTTAAACTTAAACTACTAATGCCAGTAAAATTATTAAGCATAAGTTGAATGCAAAATTAAGGCTGTTCATACATAAATGGGCTCTGAAAGTACATCTCCCATATACTTTTCCTTGGTGATTATATTTTAGTAAGATGAGGGAAGAATCTCCAAGTGAGACAGACATGAGCGACAGATCAACAAAACTACAGATCAACAAAACAGATCAGTAATGTGTCAGAACAGAGACCATGCACCAGACCCAGGAGCCCAGGTGGAAGCAGGGGATGGAAGCCTCTGGGAGGCATGTCTCTTCACTATGGAGGAGACAAAGTGAAATATTTGAAATCAACAAAACAGATCAACAAAACAGATCAGTAATGTGTCAGAACAGAGACCATGCACCAGACCCAGGAGCCCAGGTGGAAGCAGGGGATGGAAGCCTCTGGGAGGCATGTCTCTTCACTATGGAGGAGACAAAGTGAAATATTTGAAATCTTGATAATGTGGTAAAATAGTGGAAAGTAAAGGATGACAGAAACTCCAGGAAAAACAAAAAAAATTTGGACCCCCAAAATGTTGTCCAAATACGAAAGAAAAAACACAAATTAGAACAAAGCAACAGAGTGATTAAGAAGCTGGGTGACTTCAGAGGTGTGGTGGGAAGGTATGTGATTCTTCTCCCAAAAACAACCACCACTTCCAAATAACAACAAAATTAATCAAAATTGTGGATGGGTAGTAAGGGTCAATAAAGAATGTTGAAGAAGTGTATGCATGTGAAGTGAATCAAAATTCTGCATGAATTAAAGCAGGAAATTAATGAGAATGTGCTAATTGACTCTGCAATAAGTAATATTTCATAAAATTAATATTACAATTTTAACTTTAGAATCTGTGAAAGACTTTCAATATGAAGAATTTGAATATTTTCTATGTTGGTAACATGTAAGTAAAGTTATAACTGAAAATAGTTGGGTAGTGAAGTCCAGATGAAGAAGGGAGGGCAGGTACACAATAATTATCATATGACCAAATAAGCTATAGACATCATAACATAGAAAATATCCATATATCAATGGGCAAAATTCAAGTAAGAAAAATTGATCCTTCTGTTTCAGCTTTATTCTGTCATTTTCCTCATTTATCCTTAAGTACAAAATTCATGAAGTTATAGAGGTTTCATTATGAAAATTAATTATTTCCTTCCTGCTTATTGATCCTCCACTCTTGCCAGAAGCAATGGTTCAGAATTTTTATTTTTAATTTTTAAGGTAGTTTCTTCCTGTTCCAACCAAATAAGGAATCAAGAGATCTGGTTTTTGTTTTGATGTTTTTATTTTTTATTTTCTTTTTCATTTTTAAGTATATTTTATTGATTATGCTGTTACAGTTTCCCCAATTTCTCCCTCTTTATCCCCCCTCCGTCCTGTACCTCTCAACCCTCCAGCATTCTGCACCCCCTTAGTTCATGTCCATGGGTTGTACATATAAGTTCTTTGAGTTCTCTCTTTCCTATACTATTTTTGATCTCTCCCTATCTATTTTATGCTTCTTCTTCCCTGTACATTTTCTCCCCTATTCCTTCCTTCCCCCTCCTCACCAAAATCTCTCCATGTGATGTCCATTTCTCTGAGTCTGTTCCTGTTCTAATTGTTCACTTAGTTTTTGCTTTTGTTGTTTGTCTTTTCTTTTACATTCATTTGTTGATAGTTGTGAGTTTGTTGTCATTTTACTGTTCATATTTTTTATCTTCTTTTTCTTAGATAAGTCCCTTTAATGTTTCATGTAATAATGGCTTGGTGATGATGTACTCCTTGAACTTGACCTTATCTGGGAAGCACTTTAACTGCCCTTCCATTCTAAATGATAGCTTTGCTGGATAGAGCAATCTTGGATGTAGGTCCTTGCCCTACATGACTTCAAATATTTCTTTCCAGCCCCTTCTTGCTTGCAAGGTATCTTTTGAGAAATCAGCAATAGACTTATGGTAACTCTTTTGTAGGTAACTGTCTCCTTTCCTCTTGCTGCTTTTAAGATTCTCTCTTTCTCTTTAATCTTGGGTAACAATGATGATGTACCTTGGTGAATTCCTCCTTAGGTCCAACTTCTTCGGGACTCTCTGAACTTCCAGGCTTCCTGGAAGTCTATTTCCTTTGCCAAATTGGGGAAGTTTTCCTTCATTACTTCTTAAATAAGTTTTCAATATCTTGCTCTTGTTCTTCTCCTTCTGGCACCGCTATGATTCGGATGTTAGAGTGCTCAAAGTTGTCCCATAGGTTCCTAAGTTTCTCCTCATTTTTTTGAATTCTTGTTTCTTCATTCTGTTCTGGCTGGATGTATATTTCTTCCTTCTTGCCCAAACCATTGATTTGAGTCTTGGATTCCTTCCCTTCACTGTTGGCTTTCTGTATATTTTGCTTTGTTTCACTTTGGGTAGACTTTATTTCTTCCTTCATTTTGCGACCATACTCAACCAATTCTGTGAGAACCCTGATTACCAGTGTTTTGAACTCTGCATCACATAGGTTGTCTATCTCCTCATCACTTAGCTTTTTTTTCTGGGGTTTTGATCTGTCTCTCATTTGGGCCATATTTCTTTGTTTCGCAGCACCTGTTACATGGTAAGAGGTGAAGCCTTAGATATTCATCAGGGCAGGGCAACCCTTTTTGCTGCGTTGTGGCACTGTCTGTATGGGAGAGGTCATAGAGGGAACAATGTCTCCTGCTTCACTACAGTCCCACTTTCCATCACTTCCTTCACTTCCCACCAGTAGATTGTGCCCTTTCAGATGCTGATTCTTAGGTGTGTGGGTTTGTGTATGTTTTAGGATCCTGTGGGTCTCTCCAATGAACTCTCTTGTGAGACTGGGAGTTTCTCCCACTGCCACAACTTCCACAGATTTTTTTTACAGCATGGGGTTTTGAGTCTTTAGAGTCCTGTGCTGAAACCCTTGGTTTTGTGGTCTGTCTTGCTGCCCACCCCCCTGTTGTTCTTCCTGGCTTATTTACATGCAAAAGTGGGATCACTAGTGCAGTCCACCAGCCACTGCCTCGCTGTGATCCTCTCCAACCAGGCTGCCTATTTCCACCCCTCCCACCAGTCTAGTTGAATATTTCTTTAACTCCTTGGTTGTTGGACTTCCAGGCAAATGTTTTTGTGGCAATTCTGGTTGTTCTTTTTTTTTAAATTGACTGTTATCCTTCTTTTGGTTGTGTGAAGAAGCAGAGTTTCTGCCTACACCTCCATCTTGACCATAACTCAGTGCCTATAGCTTTAAAATCTGTGGAATAAAGGATAGAATTAATTAGTGAACTCTGTCTCTTTGTCACTTTAGTGTTTAAGTTAAAAACTAGCTTTAATATAAATACTTCAGTGTTGCCAATAAAATCCTAGTGGCTTAAACATATCTTGATAATGAAAACCTTCATGTGAGCAACATTTAGAATGTAGGATAAATAGCTGAATTATCAGAAGTAAACATATAGCCGTATGTTCATGGTGACCTTATTTGAGTAGTGAGTGCCTGAGAAGACTGAGTGCACAGTCTGGAGGAGCAGACCTTCAGGAACTATTGAAAAGTGATAAATTTCTCATGCATAGTATTGTAAAATCAAGAGATTGAAATTTTTGGAGAGTTTGCTTAAATTTGGTGCATGTGTGTGTTGTGTGATTTTGGCCCAGAGCCAATACTTAAATTCATGAACCTTGCCCTAGTGGATGATTTATCCAAAAATGTCCATTGATAGCAAAATAAGTTAGTTCTCAAAATAAGACATGTTAGTAGAAATATGCTAAATTTTAAATGGAAAATCCTCATTTTAATGGACCTTAAAAGCTTCCAAATATTTTCTAGTTCTGGGATTGTCAGTGACTATCTGCCTATACCATTTAGAACAAAGGCATTAAGGATACAAAACTAGGAAAAAGCACTGTTTTATTGTAGGTATATTTGTAAGTATGTTTAGTTACACATGGGTAAGTAAACATTAAAATCAACCTAATATTTACTAATCACAAGTTGACATTGTGATTTTGGTTATTTTTTGCTTTGGAAGTAAGTTGGTTATTTCTCTAAAAATGCTTCAGTGTTTGAGGAAAAAAACCCTTTTATCCTTTTTTTCTGTCCATTTTTACTTTGGAAGATAGTGTGGGTACTCCTGTAGGTCTAAAATGTGGGCTTGACTGGAAGTCACTCCTGCCCCATAGTGAACTGTGTCATCATAACACTGTGAATTTGCTTTATGGACTTTAATAGCCAGTTCAGAATGCACAGGAAAGTGACTGGCCACATAACATCCTGATGTGTTGAGTGTATTATTTCTACCAACTGACTCTGAAAAAGTGTAGTCAAGATACATACATATCAATAGGATCTGCTCTTAAACAAATTATTTAGCACAAAATACGGGACATTAATTTTTATGACTGTGTGATTGAAATTTAAGACTTGTTTGAAACAAGAGGTCAAATGTTTGTATAACAAATTGTTAACTGAATGCATATACCATCTAGAATAAAGGAATACATTCTTTAATTTCATCACTGCCAAAAAATGAATTATAGTAGGTTATAAAGCTTGCTAAAATGTAAAAATTTAGAAAAGAAAAGGGGAATAATTATAACAACATAACAATGTAGATGCTAGAAATCAAAATAATAGCATGTATGGGAGAAATGTGGATAATGAAAAGAACAAAACTAAAAATAATTAGTTTAAGGGAAATTTAAAATTATCTGGTTGATTCTGATGGTGTAGAGAGAAACTACACAAATGTGGGAAGGACAAAAATATTCCTTTTAATTAAACACATATTTTTACCTTATATAAAACTTATGTATAAATAAAATCTCTTTATTTATTTTAGAAACTGAAGAAAACATGAATACCAAAATTATTTCCAATATAACTTGAAAAATGAGTTTGGCTAATATCATAGATCCTTTTTAGAAACACAGCTCCCTTCCCTAAATCTATTAATTCACATTTTCATCTGTAAAAATAAAAATATCTTTACTTGTCATTTACTTTTTTTGTTATAATAATCTCTGCTACCAAATTAGTTTTCAGCATTTTTAAATGTATACACTACATTGTAGAAAGTGGCACTCATAGTGTCAGAGTATAGTCTAATGTGCAATTTGTCTTTATACGTTAATTTTTTATGGACTTTTTTCCTATGGTTAAAATGTGGCATGAAATTTTGGAAAAAGGAAAATTATTTAAAATTTTTGGTGCTCACTTTGGCAGCACATATAATAAAATTGGAACAACACAGAGAATATTATCATGGCCCCTGCGCAAGGATGACATGCAAATTCATGAAGTGTTCCATATTTTTTTTAAAGATTTTATTTATTTATTTTTTAGAGAGGGGAAGGGAGGGAGAAGGTGAGAGAGAGAGAGACATCAGTGTGTGGTTGCCTCTCATGTGGTCCCCACTGGGGACCTGTCCCACAACCCAGGCATGTGCCCTGACTGGGAATTGAACCTGCGATGCTTTGGTTCACAGCCCGCGCTCAATCCACTGAGCTACGCCAGCCAGGGCCCATATTTTTTTATATTGTATCATTTGATAGGTTTCCCCTGTTATCTCATTCATAGTGTATTGCTAATTTACTGTCCTTCATTTGTGTTCCATTAGTACACTACTCCATGCTCAATACTCCCTATTCTCCTTATATAGATCTCATAGATTCTGTCATATGATTCTTGCTCTAATATTACTGTAAATAACAGCTATTCCATACAATTATAAATACTTCACAACACCCATACCAGATCTCAGCCCACTTCAAAGTTTCCTGAACTCTATTACTGTAGTGGTTAACTGTATTCTCTCACACACTTCACCTATTTACTACTCTTTACTCTCACCCTACCTCAGAATCTGACTTCCTACATCCTCATTGCTTTCTAGATCCAACTCACAATCCTTTCTTTCCCAACAAGAGTCTTATCTTCTTTCCATCCTTTCTAAAAAGTGGCTAGTGGGGTGGAAGATCACCATTAACACTATACATAGCCAAAGGATACCCTCTCTCTTCTCTCCTGGCTGCTACTGTAAATATAATAGAATACTCTCTTGCTGTCTTAAACCATTTTGCCTTACCACTCCAACTGATCACAAAAAAAGAGTAGGTGGAAACGGTAAACACCTGGATACCCAAAAGAGACTGCACCACAGAATCTCACAGGTATTCTACCACAGAAGTTCACACCATAAACCTAGGGAGCCAGAACAGATCAATTTAAGAAGCTGAGGCTAGCAAGAAGAGTCTCACGAACAATGAGAAGACGAAGAAAAAATCCCCAAATGAAGGGAAAGGAGGAGGCCTCAGAAAGAATGCTACGTGAAATAGAGGCAACTCAA
>CM052540.1:70255933-70309262 GCA_028533065.1 Trachops cirrhosus | reverse complement strand
GAGCTCCTTCTTTCTTTCAGCTGCATAGAATTCCATTGTGTAAATGTACCAAAGTTTTTTGATCCATTCATTTACTGATGGGCACCTGGGTTGTTTCCAGCACTTAGCTATTGTAAATTGTGCTGCTATGAACATTGGGGTGCCATTTTTAAATCAATGAAGGATAACAATGGTTCCTTTACTGTGATAAAGAAGTCCTAGAAAGTGATTTTTTCACCATTATTATTTAAATATAGTAAGATTTATGTACAGATATTCAGTACAATATAAAATCTGATAATAAATCATTTAATATGTGTTTTGCTTCACTTACCAAGCAAATTGCTAGCTATTTCTCCCGAGCTCTCCAAGATAGATATTGAAATTTACAATTTTCATTGCTTTTTTATTTTAGGTATAAAAATGAAATATTTTAAGAAGATTTATAACAAAAAGATAACGTGTAAAAACAGAATGAGTTTAAACTATTTTAAAAAAGACTTTATTTGTTTATTTTTAGAGAAAGGGGAAGGGAAGGAGAGACAGAGTGAAACATCAGTGTGTGGTTGCCTCTTTCACACCCCCTCCTGAGTATCTGGCCCACAACCCAGGCATGTGCCCTGACTGGGAATCGAACTGGTGACCTTTTGGTTTGCAAGCGCACACTCAATCCACTGAACTACACCAGCCAAGGCAAGTTTCAACTTTATGCCACACAAATTAAAGGTTATGAAAATGAAAATACTGAAACTAAAATAAGCATCTTTCATAATCGTGTTTTGTGATAAAACAAATAGTCTTTGGTGAAAATAATTTGTTTTCACAACCTAAAATCTGAAGTAGTTTCTATTTAAATAATATAGTTGAATTGGTAAAAATTTGGCTAAAAATATTTTATAGGCTGTATATATACAATTTGATGATAGAAAGATTAAGGGTTTCCTTTTATAAGAACTGTAAGACACCTTTCACATTCTGAAGCCTTTATAAATAGTATATATAAAACATATATAAATTCACTGAGATTTTGGGACAACCCATGAGAGGAGAAATAGCAAAACTAGGTTACCACAGATTATTGAAAATTTTCTTGAAGGAAGTGAGATTGTAGTTGACGAGAGATATTAGCCAATTATCCCAGAACCAGGTTACAATTTAAAATCACTGTAAGAGGAAACACTCTGTATAAACATCTTTGCATTTGAAGAAATTCATAAGTTGACTTTTTAACAAAGGCATTGCCAGTTTTTAGTTTCAAGGACTCTAGCATAGTCAAGTGTTAGATGGGAATTTTCTCTTTGAAAATCAGTAATTCAGGTAGAGATGAGCAATGTCCTACATTGGGCAAATAAAAATATTTTATTTTTGTACTGGTAGTATAATTTTCTTATTTTAGCCACTAAAGGGGTAATACCATCTACCAGTTCTTATTATTATAGAATTCATCCTTGGGAAGTTAGCACATATATTCTGACTTGTAGGTCAGAGAATAAACTCATTAATGGTAGTAGTTATTGCTTGTTCTCAAAGTACTGATTGTTTGCTATCACTTGTGGTTTAATAGTTGTAATACATGTATACAGTTATTTTCCCCTAAAAAGTTCAAATTACTTTAGCACAGTTTAATCTTTATTATTAGAAATTTTTGATGAAGTCAGAAAGTAACTGAGTCCTAAACATATATCTTTTTAAAATTTTTTATTTTTAATTGTTCAAGGTACAGTTTTCTGTCTTTTACTCCCATCCCAGCGCCCCCCCCCCACACACAGTGCTCCCCATCTATATCTATACTTCTTTAAAATTAACACCAAGGTCTTGAGCAGACACGGTGGGAGATAGTATGACTTATGAAACGACTGACTAGGAATTTTTTATTTCCCCAATTTTCATTTTGATGTAGTCTAGAGCAGACATGATGATAGAATTGGATTTGTTTGTCTTGTTAGTGTAGAAAATGATGAACTCTCTGAACTCGTTTATTTATTCCACCAAATAAGTGCTGATTCAACCAGAGAGCCATCACTTTCCATTTTCTATGAGAACCTTATCTCTGCTCCAGGAAATATGTAAGTTCATGGATAATAAGTGGTGGAGGTAATGAAGTTAATCTACCAGGTACCATTTGGGAATATAGATTCCCAAGGCTTTAATACCCACCTGGTCCTCTACATAAGCTGTTGTCAGATGTCAGTGTGTTCCCTACAATAAATTCTGTCCCTTGCAGGTTAAATAAGACAAATATAAATGTCTTCCATGATCATTTACTCTCCTTACTATTACCTGCTGGTTTTAGGTTCAACTTGGCAAAAGGCCTATGGCCCTCGGTGGGTTTTTATTTTTATTTATTTATTTTATTTCCAAGCTTACACTCAGAAGTGGGAATGACTGTAAAGTGTGCAGTTCCTAGGAATTTTCCTCAGAAAGGAAGAGAGTTGACTCCTTATTGGGCTTTTGATTGTAACATAGTTCTGGTATTCAGGACCTGGGGAGCAGTTCCTTCAATCCAATGCCACGATTTTCTAGGTATGAATTTTTCAAACTGAGGACATCTGATACAGGGTTGTCCATCCCTCAAAGTCCCTAACATTTATCAGTGTGGATTATAAAGAAGAAAATGTCCACTTAGTGATTCAGCAATTTTATTATTTTAATCTCTGCCATAAGACTTAGCCATAGCAAGAGGAATATAAATAGATCAATGTGTAAATAAGTAAAAACTCCTTTTGTGTATACTCATTCACCATACTCATACTTTTTTGGCAGGGGAAATACTCATCAACCTTGACTAGTGGGGAAGAAATATTCTGTGCTATTGTGTGATTTACCTTATGATCTTTTGGCCTTCTGGTAAATGAAGCTACCTATGACTGACTCAGGAGTGCTGTTGAGAACATGGGCATCAAATCACCCAGCTCATCTCACAGTTCTCATTTTACAGTCTTCATTGTCTGTTTTATGCTTTCTTCTAAACAGCCTGCTTTTTGGCCAAGTGGAATGCCAACCCTTTGATTCTTGGTTTTCCAGTGATTCACAGTATCCACCAGGTTTATAGTTCATTTGTTCATTCATTTGGTCATCTCTCTTTAAGGTCTAGGAACTAGGGGTGGATGCTGTGCAGACAGAGATAAAAAGACAAAACAAAAAAATTGATTGTAGCCTCATAAGATTCATTTCAGATATTCGAACTCCAAAAATGTAAGATAATAATTTTGTGTTGCTTTAAGCCACTAAGTTTGTGGGAATGTGTCACAAAGCAATAGGAAACAAATACACCTGCTTTTTCCTGTAGAGCTTGCCTTTCTGAATATTTCAGCACATTCAGTACATTAAGTAAATCAGTCATTTTGCTGGAAATTGACATTTTTAATCAGTTTCACCTAAATTTGATTAAAAAATTGGCAGTGTAATTACCCTTTTGAATATGTAAATCATATCATTGTCATATCTACTAAGGTCTGAAGAAAAAGCCATCTACAGTATTAATTATGTGAATGAGATTCTTTTTCATATTTGAATTATGTAACATCAATTGGATTATATTGTTCATAAGGTTGTTAAAGATGAGAAACCATCATTTAGTGTGATTTATGCTACTAAAGATATGATCTGGGACATCTCACACATCATTTAATAATATTAATTATAAGTTAAAGAGAAATATTACTCTAAATATATAAACTTAAAAATCTGATGTATTTTTCTGTTTATAGAATGACTGTGTCAGTTTTCATGGTAGACAAAAATGATTGGCAACCATGGGTGATGATTTTTCTGACTGACTTTGAGTTGGAATGAAATACAGGGATAATAAAAGACTTTATCATATATTCATCTATATCAGTAACCATATGTTTGCCATTTTAGTTAAACATTAATAGGCTTAATATTGGATGACAATCAGAGCAATTTAACATAAGGGTATTTATTCATCTATTATAGATTCTTATTTTTAATGCTTAAAATTCTTGTTTAAATTCATCTGCTGATGTTCCTTTTAAAGGTATTTGATAAAATTTGAGAACATTGAGGCTTAGTATTGAAGATAGAACTTATTACATTATACAATCTAATACATATCTAATATGAAAAATGCAAATTTTCTATGGTTCTAAGTTTATAAAGTATAATAATTACAAATAAGTATACAATTCAGTAATATCAATATCAATTACATCATGAGTGCCTTTTCACACAAGAAGATAATTATAACCTTCATTAAATGATGATTAATACTTTAATAAATGATTCTGTTCTGCTTGGAGAATTAGAAAAGAAATGTATATATAGGATACAGCAAATAAAATTTATTAATTTAAAATATCAATCACCATGTAGCCATATTAATTTATCTCTGTTATTATTATTCCTGTTAAAAAGCTATTAAATATCTTAGAATTCTATGTCATTCTTAATTTTAAAATTCTAAAAATGATTTTTTAAGTTAAAAAATTAAGTCATAGTGAAATGTATTTTTTGGGAGTAATTGTACTGTGTAAGTAATTTTTTTTAACTAACTGGAGAGATTGTGAAAAATGTTCTTTACTGAAGGCAACCCTAATTAATGAGAATTCTAATGCTTATATATGATACACATACTTGTAGTATATCCTCAAATATATATAGCTAGAACTCCAAGAGGTGAAATACTAAAAGGAAAAAAAATTCTTAGAGAGAAACACATAAAACAACTTGCCCTTATCAACTTGTTTCTGGAACAAGGGAAGAAGAATTCTCCAGATTCTTTATGATCTCAAGCCAGCTGTCACACTGGTTGGAACAAAATTTATACAATTATGTTAGGCCAAAAAACCCTGAGGAGAAAGCCTGAACATTTAGTTCAAATTCAAATCTAACTGGCAGTGGTAAAGACATCCGATATGACAGATGTATACTTTATCTGGGGGAAAGACTTAAAATCCAGGCATCAAAAAGTTCCCCGAGATACAAGTTTTCCAGAGGAAAATGAGCTCACAATCAAACATCTCAATATGAATGAGAAAATAAGTGGTCATGAATAAAGTTATTAGAAACAACAAATAACTGATTCATCCACAGACTGTAGTTACTAGGTCTATCATGTGCAGGGTATAAAATTGGTATACTTCATATGTTTGAAGAAACAAAAAACAGAAGCAGGAGTATATTTTTGATTAAAAATACCCACAACTGCCTGAAATGGAATGAGTTCCTTGTGCAACAGGAGCAGCTCCAAATAAGATTACCCTTTTCTTCCTTTGTTCAGTGTGTCCGGTTGAAAGGATTTACTGAGTCAAAACCTTAATTGCTTCCTTCCTCTTTGGCAGCTTAATTCATGTAGAGATTTTAACAACAGATAGCTGGTCATTAGGTTGATTTGATTCTTGTCTCAAGGCTGAGTAGTAATCAACCTTTTTGCCCACATGGCTACTCAGTTTTAACTTTTACCCATTAGAAATGAGAACATTTCTGAACTTTTCTATCTCTTCACTTCTGCTTGTAAAACAGCCAGTTCTTTTCTACACTTATCTCTTCTTTAAATGTCTTTATCAAATGTGGCCAATATTAACCAAAATTATTCTGTTTTCCAGTCTTTTTTCTCTGGAGCTACAAATTCACCATGGTCGTCTGACCAAAATGAAATAAAATTAGAAATCAGTAACATAATGACAAGAAGAATATCTACAAACACTTAGAAATTAAACAACAGTCTTGAAATAATCCATGAGTCAAAAAAGAAGACTTCAAGGAATTAAAAAAATACATAGAAATAAGTGAAAATAAAATAGAACTTCAAAATTTGTGGAATGCAGCAAAATACTCTTAGGAACTGAGAGGCAAATTTATAGCACTAAACATTTACATGAGAAAAGAGACAAAGTCTCAAATCAATAATCTAAGATTCTACCTTAAGAAACTAGAAAAAAGAAGAATAAAATAAACCTAAAGCAAATAGTAGGAAAGAAAGAGTAAAAATAAAAGTAGAAATCAAAAACAGGAATACGATAGAGAAAATAACTACAATAAAAACTGCTTCTCTAAAAAACAAACCAACAGACCTGATAAATTTTTTTTTAAAGATTTTATTTATTTATCTTTAGAGGGAAAGGGAAGGAGAGAGGGAGAGAAATAGCAATGTATGGTTGCTTCCTGTGCATTCCCTACTGGGAACTGGCCTGCAACCCAGGCATGTGCCCTGACTGGGAATCCAACCGTGATCTCTTGGTTCACAGGCCCGCGCTTAATCCACTAAGCTACACCAGCCGGGGCAGACCTGATAAATTTGATAAACCTCTAGGAAAAGCCACAAAGATGAAGAGAAGACACAAACCACCAATATCAAGAGTGAAAGAGGATATCAGTGCAAATTTTGTAGCCATTAGATGGTTAGTGATGGTATACTACAAATATGCATATTCATGAATACAACTTAAATAGACCAATTATTCAAAATCTCAGATTACTGAAAATCAAGCTGAAATTAATAACTGGAATAATCCTATAGCCATTAATGAATTTTTAATTTAAATACTCCTTAAAAAGAAATCTTCATGCCCAAATGATTTCACTGAAGAATCTTAACAAACTTATAGGATTAAGAATAAAAAACAGAAGAGAAAGGAGTAATTCTCCACTCATTTTCTGAGGCCAGTAATGCACTCACTCAATTCAATGCAAATATCTGCATTGTGTTTAACTGAGTCTGTGACATCTCATTGTGAGTGCATCCAGTTCCTAACAGAGGTTTAGGGCGCTGGCTCCAAAGACAGAATGCCTGGCTTCAAATTTCGGCTCAGCTATGTCTTTGCTCTTCCTTTTGTGAGTAATAATATAACTGGTCTGATTTTCATATACCTCCTGCGCTCAATGTCGATAACAATAGCAGCTCCTTATCTGAACTTTGTAAAGGTCCAGTGGGTTAAACGTGCAAACTCCTACAATCTTGTCCATAGCAAGTGGTCAAGTAATATTACCTATTATTTTTTCAAATTATTCTCATTATGTAAATGAATATCATCATTCCAGTAGTAATCTTTTGCAAGTTGCTGTGAACTCCTGTGTTTCGTTAACATTTTTGTCTATGGTGTCTCAGAGTTTTCACATAAGGTTTGGCAGTTTGTAGTTTTAAAAATCTGTATGTTCTGATTGTGTAAACACTAAAATATATGATTCATATAAACACAACCTCTCCCTTAGAGTTAACACATATAAATTAATAGGGATATATCTAAGATTGGTGGATGCTAGTGATTTTGCTTGCTGGAATGATCACATGAAAGCTATGCCTAGCAGCACCTTGGGGAAATATATTAAAGCATTTTACATATTCAGATTATGACTGCTGACTTTTATTTGAAAATGTAAAAGAACATCTTCTGCATGTTTGAATTTTTAATGTAATTTCTACTTCATCTTATATTCATACTCTCCCTTGCTTCCTTTTTCTTTGCATTCATTCACATTGCATATTGTTGCCTTACTTATTTTTACCTCAATGGACTATTTTATTTATTTATTTATTTATTTGCTTATTTAATTTTTTAATATAATTTATTTTTATTGTTTAGTCTTCACCTGAGGACATGTTTATTGATTTTAGAGAAAGGGAAAAGAAAGGAGAGAGAAAGGAAGAGAAACATCAATGTGAGAGAAACATGAATCTGTTCCCTCTCATAAGTGCCCCTACCAAGGACCAAACCCACAACCTAAGCATGTGTCGTGATTGGGAATTGAACACACAATCTTTTGGTTTACAGGATGACACTCCAACCAACTGAGCTACACTGGCCAGGGCTGAACAATTTTAACTCAATTGAGCTTGTCTTAACCTCAGTTGGACTGTCAGGGTCAGCCAGCAATCTTTTCTAGTTTTCTGTGAATAGAACCTCCTGATTCTTTAGTCTAAACCCCCAGTGCCTCACCCTCCTCCCTCATTTAGAGAAGACCTTACCTCCATCACCCAAACAAACAAGTGAAGTAACCAAGAGAATCCTCATGTTTTTGTATCCAAACTACAAAATAACTATCTCCCCACTGATTTTTCTTGCATATTTTTTGCTATGATGAAGGAAGTGCATTTCCTCTGGTTTAAGCTTATTCACTTTAACTACTTTTGACTCCTCTGAGTCATCCCACACATTTAATCAACTTCTCAGTTCTCTAGACACTACAGTTCTGTCAAATTTTCTTTATGTCTACTGCCACACTTGTCCCAATTAGTATCAGATGACAATAGACATGTGTCACCTGTCTGGTCAGCAGTTCTACCCTTGCTCCCTTCCAATCCTCCCCAGAGCAGCCAGTGTGCTTTTTTTTAATAAATGTAATTCTGATAGTGTCACCCTCTTGCTTAATATTTTTGAATTGCTTCCCAGTGTCTTCTGGATAAAGTCTAAACAGCTTAGAATTCTTAAAAGATCTTGCCTTTCCTTACCTTTTCATTTTCTCTTTTGCATCTATGTTCCAAGTATAAAATGAAAATTATGTATCTGGGCATCTACATACTCAAAGTTGTTTAAGGGGTGAGTAAATGGATAAATGGATGAGTCATGACAGTAGGGCTGTGCACTTTTGTTTATGCATACATAGTTTATAAAATAATTTATCTGTAGTGATGGTTCTGTTTATGTTTTATCATTGTCATGTGTTAACTCAGAAATTAACCAAGTCAGAGAAAAAATATGCTTCCAGCAACATGCTAAAACATATTTGTTAGCCACATTTTATGAGCCAAATGCCATCAATTTCAGGACTTTCACTGGTCAGCCAAATATTGAAATAATTCATTTCACAAATATTTTTAAGTTATTTGTAAATATTCCACAAACAACTTTCCTTTCTTTCCTTTTAGCTGGTTAAAAACCATGAACAACTGCTTTGCATTTGTCACCATTAGTATATCTTGGAAATATGCATACATCTCATTTCCAAAGTAATTTACATAAATCTCCAAGTCAGACATGCCACTTTTAATGAAATAGCATTCATTTTTCTGTCTGTGAAAAAATTTCCATCTGGGGAGATATTATTATGTCAAAAGGGTATTTTCATCCAGAAAGCTTACAATGTTAAACTGATAAAACATTTCCTTTCCTAAGTTTTTTATCTCATGCTGTTCTCAGATGTTGATTCTCTGGGCACATATTCTCATGGTTCCACACTAGGAAATTATTAAGTTAAATTTTTGGAAGACATCAATTCTCCAATCCTCTTTTAAACAATAGTCAATGGCAGAATAAAACTGCATTATTTTTGACCCCTAAAATCCCTGAAAGTCAATGCAGTTTATTTTGCATTGGCTCTATGTAGTCATTATAATTATTATTATTATTAAAGTAACTCCTAAGGAATGAATGATATGATAAAACTCTACACAGATATTTGTGGTAGTGAAAAATTGTCTTAAGAATACTTCCATATGACATGAGCCAATACAACATACAGAAGTCCCCTTTAACAGTAAGTAAATGGTTCATCAAAATTGTATTTTCCAGGCATTTCAGGGTACATCTCTTTATAGTTCCAAAGGATTCTTTGATAATGTATGTAGGGAAATTGTGCTGAAACATATCCCTTAAGCACTAGGGTTTCATTGACCTCTCTGATGTTTATAGCTGGTGGTGATTTCATAGGCTAACAAACCAAGACAATTTCTGTGCGTACATGAATGTGTGCTTTGTTCTGAACATGTTCCCTTCTAAATTCATGTGTTGGAACCCTAACCCCATAATGTGACTATATTTAGAGATGCAATTTTTTAAAGAATGTAATTAAGGTTTATTATGTAAAGGTAAGGTTTCTAATCTGATAAGATTACTGTCCTTATAAGACCAGGAAGAGATACAAACAACAGTATGGTGATTACCAGGGGAAAGGTGGGCGGGAGAGGTAGACAGGGTATAGAGGGGATAAATGGTGATGGGAGGAAAATTGACATGGTGAATAGGCAATGCAATGTGCAGATGATGAAGCATAGAATTGTACACCTGAAACCTACATAATTTGATTAATCAATGTTACTTCAATAAATTTAATAAAAAACAAATAAATAAATAAGTATAAAAATGTAAAGAAAAAAGAGAATAGAAAGAGACATCAGATATCTATCAGATATCCCCAAACAAACACAGATAAAGGCCATGTGAGGATGCATGGGAAAGTATTATCAATAAGCTGAAAGAGAGGCATCATTGGAAATCAACACCACTGGCAACTTGATCTTGAACTTCTAGTGTGCAGAACTATTAGAAAACTAATTTCTTGTGTCTATGCTACCCAGTTTGTGCTAGCTTGTTAAAGCAGCCTGAACTAACTAATATAACTGTGTGTGTGTGTGTGAGGGAGAGAGAGAGAGACAGAGAGAAAGAGATACAGAGGGAGAGAGCAAAGGAGAGGGAGAGGGGAAGGGAGAGGACAAGAATGAGGACAGTTCCATGGAACTATGGTTTGACTGACAGAAAAATGACAATAGATATGAAAAGTGGCAGAAAGGGTTTCATGAAGAAGAATACAAGACAATGTACTTCCAGGATTCTCAGGGCCCTTGATTTTTCTGCACCCTGCTAACAGCTGCTACTCCTTGATTTGTGTGGAGTGAGTTTTCCACCAGGTATCAGAGCCTTGCCATGTGGGATTTTACTGAGATGCATGATTAGCCACTTAAAGACACTGAATAGATGCTGATCTGTGTGCTGGGTGTATTGAGCTAATGTCAAAGCTCATTATATTCCTGAAAACTATCATGAATGTGGATGAAGCAAAGGTCAACTTAAAAATCCAAAGAGGGAAAAACACAAATCCATAAAATTTAAAATAAGAAAAATTAATAATAGTATGTGAGAAGTCAGTTAAGTGTCTTTTCCCATTTCAAATTTAGTTTCATAAATTTCAAAGCCTAAATAACACAAATAATATAAAGTAACACATTAACCCAAAAAGTGTAAAAATCTCAGGAGATTTATCATTTAGGAAAAATAAAAATGTTCTTTAGCATTCCCCTGTCCCCAAAATACCTAAAATGTGTAAATTTACTGGTGACTTCTTTTAAACTTCGGGGTAAAAACCCAAATTATCCACTTGTTCTATAGGCTTTCCCAGAAAATAGTATTCTGAGAATGTACAACAGTCACAAGGATATCTGTTCAAGTAGAATATCTCAACAGATTAAATAAGAAATTTTGTAATATCATCTTAACAAATACATATAGAGTAATAACATTGGATTCAGAACTTTCCCAAATGAGAAGAGAATGTAAAAAAAAAGTATTGAACACCCATGCCTCCCAGGAGGTAAGACAGGGGATACAAACATAAAATGGTAACACTGTGTGTCAAAATAATAAATAACTAAATACCAACATTATTCATGTAGTGCATACACATAATATAAACTTAGAAGAGACTGTTATAGATCTAAAGGTGATTTGGACTTTATCATTTGACATTTCTTCATAATAATCAAAAAGACCCATATTGCCTACCCAAATAATTCAGAGCCAGAGAAGGTGCAACATGTTATTCATATAAAGCATTGCTGTGAACACATATCTGAAGCCTTGTAGCATAATATAAACAATGCAAAAAATAGGGCAGAACATTTTAAAAGCATGCTCTGGTTTCTCCTGACAGTATTGTGAATTAAGCAGTAAATGTCACTTTGGTAACTCCAGCTCTGTTCTCTGTTACTTTGCCGAAATTGACCATGTAGTTCAGGTGAAGCCTCTCAGACATGCAATTTTCCACTATGTAAACACTCCCTGAGGTTTAGTTTTTACTTAGGGAATAAAAGAATTTGTCCCTTACCAAAGCAGAATTAACATCACAAATCAGATAAGTGTACCTTTAAAAAAATATTTAGAGGGGATATTAGAATAGACATTTCTATTCTAATGCACACAGCCTCCTGCTCTCCCGTTTGGGAGCGAGGAAGCATAGATTCACAGTGATGACAGCTTAGACTGTGAGGCCAGAGAGCCTATGTTCAAATTCTGACTTCATTGTTAATTAGCTGTTGGATTTGGGGCATCTTTATGTCTTAGTTTCCTCATCTAAACAATGTGGTAGATAATAGGCCTACTATATACAGGGTGGGTAAAAGCAGGCTTACAGTTGTATGAAAAACATGGAGTTTATTCTTGTGTTATTACCCACTAATTATTGTATTATTTACTATAGAAACAACTGTAAACCTACTTTTGTCCACCCTGTAGCTTACATTTCAGGTCTGTGACAATTCAATGAGGTAAATCCATGTGAAATGTTTAGAACTCTGCCTGTTACACAATAACCTCTACACAGGATCATACAACACTGGTGATAGCACTATTCAAGCACTAATTGCACACACTCAGCGGCTATAGTAGAAGTCCCCCACCCCTTGCACGTATAACTTGCACCATAACTGATCCTCCTTGAAAACGTTTTGAGAAGCATATGCATGTGCTTCTGCAGTTGTCATCAGTACTTGAGAATTTAATTAATATGGGCTAGTGGAGTGGTTCTATCTTAAATAACAGCTTCCTTGCATCACACATCACTAGGAAATGCCAGGATGTTCTCATGTTGCCTCACCAGACCTGCAGCCCTGGCACTGCAGTGGACTACTCTTTTACCTAAGCATGTCTCCTCACAGCTGCCATCAGGCCTCAGTGCCCCAGAATGAAGAGCCCCAAGCCTGCCTCTTCTGATTGGATGTTACCAGGTGACAGGGAAGAGGCATCACAGAAGCAGAACTAAGGGTATGAGTTCAGGACAGCCAGAGGTTTATTGCTCCATTATCTTCCACCCTCCACTTTTCCCCAAACATAAAACATGATGGGTTGTTAACATTTAAATTACAATACTATTCTTGTTCTGTTCTATGGGGGCTTTGAAATGCATTAGACTGTTTCAAACTGCCTTCTGGGGAAGCTTACTAAGACCTCCAGCTTTTCTTTGGGTCTTTTTCCGTTTGGAAACTTCTGTCATCTCCTAAATCCCCTGACGGGAATTAGAGTTATTGCAGAAGCCCCAGGCTCTTGTTTAAATATCTCCACAAGTTTAATCTTCCAGGTTCCTCAGTCTGATCATTTGAACCAAATGAAAGGTAAAATCTTAGCTCCCCTCCACTATGAATTATCTGTGTATCACAGCCGTTGCTTGCCCGTTCCCTTATTGTCTACATGTCTGCAGTATGAGTACATGATGGCCTTTGGATTAGCAAGCTGGCTGGAATGAAGCTGCTTTGTCATTGGGCCTATTGAGGCCTGTTTCTGTTAACAAGTGGAAAACTGTTTTCTACTAAGAAAGGCCAACTGCCTCTGCCTGCCACCACCATGATCACACTCTGCCCTCTGTGCCCAGCCTCTCTTACTCTTTTTTTAAGATCCAGCTCAAATGTCACCTCCTTCTGTAGCTTTTTCTAACATTTCCATTCTCTACCACACTCTGAATTCTCATAGAATGAGCTGCTCCCATGGTCCTGCTCATAGAATCATATGTGTAACTGTAATATAGATTTATGAGCTTGTATCTGTGTCTCTGATAACACAGGTATTTTATTGACATTTGAACCAGATAGCACCCTAGTGCTGGTCATAAAATATGGCCATTTGAATTTCTTGTTAAATTAAAGTGAACTAAAATAATAGGCAGAGTTTTCAAATAGTTATATCCTTCTGGTCTATACCACCTGAGTAAAAATCTCACCTGTAGAAATCATCCAAGCCTGATATAGTTACAGCAAAATGATAACAGCTATCATTTATCAAGTGTTACTGTGCCAGGCACTATCATTTGTACTCACCATGACCCTATGTAAACCCTATGTGTGTTGTTATGCTTATTTTCAGAATTAGGAAATAGAGACTCAGATATATTAAATAACATCTGTGAGATCATGAGTTTTAGTAAGTTGTATTAGTTAGGGTCCTCCAGAGAAACAAAACAATAAGATCTATCATCTATCTATCATCTATCTATCTATCATCTATCTATCTATTATCTATCTATCTATCTATCTATCTATCTATCTATCTATCTATTATCTATCATCTATCTATCTATCTATCTATCTATCTATCTATCTATCATCATCATCTATCTATCATCTATCATCTATCTGTCTATCTAATCTATCTAATCTAGACAGAGAGAGAAAGAGATTGACAGGGAAATTGATATAAGAAACTGGCTCCTGTGATTGTGGGCACTGGCAAGTCTGAAATCTGTAGGCAAGCTGACTGACTGGAGAGTCAGGTAAGAGTTTGTTTAGAAGTTTTGAGCCTGAATTCCATAAGGCAGCAGGTTGGACATTCAGGCATGGTTTCTATGTTGTAGACTTGAGGAGAATATTTTCTTCTTTAGGTAACCTTCATATTTGCTCTTGAGGCCATCAACTGATCAGATGAGGCCCACTAAATGATAATCACATCTAAAACAACCTTCATAGCATCTGCACAGATTTTTGTGACAGTCTAAAGCCTACATTCAGTATCCATAGTTTCACAGCTTTCCAGATGTTTGTCCCATCCTCCCTGGAGTTTGTTCTGCTCTTGTTCCTTCTGCTACACCATGTACCCTAAGAGGTTGGCTTGCACTCATTGTGAAATCTCCCACTTTTAAACCAACCAGGCATCTTTCTTCCTACTTTGGTTCTCTCAATTATTCAGTTTTCTTGACTTTTCCAATATTCACCATACCTCACTTCCAACCCATTTGCCAGTCACCCCTATTCCATTCTGTACATGACAATGTAGGCTGAGTCCTCAGAGTTTTGAGAACTGAGCAAACTAGAGCAGAATTGTCTTGAGTCATTTTCAGTAGTGTTGTGTTCACATTCCCAAGAAGCATAAGTGGTAAGCTATTTTGTGGCAGTGAATACACCATAAGTCCTTTTGTAACTTACAGAAAAGACATTTAAAAAATCAAATAAGGTAATATATTTTAAAGTTCTTAAAAAAAGATAAAAAAGCTTTTAAAATTCCCAATTTTTTTAAATTCCCAATTTGTCTCTTCTTTGAATTCTTCTCTTCTCTCTTACTAGATACATTATCTGTCCCCAACTCAGTGAGATTTATCTGTGGGCAGTAACTGCTTCTTATGTAAGAGGCATATAATATGATGATTAAGAGCATATTTCAAAGTTCCACCTGCCCAAACTTGAAGCCCAGGCTAGTCACTTACTAGATGTATGATCTTGGACAAGCCATTTATCTTCTCTTTGCTTTGATGTCCTTTTTTTTTCTTAAATGATATCTATCTTATAAGGCTAAATGAATTAATCCAAGGAAAAAACATAGGAAAGCACCTGGAATGCTTGAAATACTATTATTATTCAAGTTGTTCCATTCACAAGGACTTGTTCTGTCAATATTAGCACCTTAGTCTACATTTCATATTGACCTATTGACATGGTTTTAATTGCTTTGATCTTTGTACCAAAGCATTCAGATTTTAACCTTGTCAAAGTAAGCCCTTAGTTTATTTTGGGTCTTTGGGAATTATGAGTCTTTAAAGGCTACTCAGCATTAGAAAGGGGAAATAAAAATAAACTTCAAAATTATTGAGAAGGTGAATTAAGAAAATATAAACTCAAGTATAGGAATGGTTCTTCGTGTGTTGCCTAATGACAGAGCAATCCTGCCAGAATTCTCTTGGCTTGTTTCTGCATCTGAGATAATGGGTTTTGAAATTCAAATACAAATGTAACAGTTAAATTGCTTAGATAAGACACTTATTGGTTCATTGTTGAAAGTATTATCCTTCAGTTTACTGGAATTACAAATATTGGTTTTGTGGTTTTCAAGGGTGTGGTTTGTACACATTTAAAAAATCTTTACTAAGAAATAACTCACATATCACAAAATTCACCCACTTAGAGTGTATATTTCAATAGATTTTAGTACTTTTACGGTTTTGTGCAACCATCATAGCTAATTCTGGAACACTTCCATCATCCCCAGAAGAAACTCCATTCTCATTAGTAGTCCCTTTTATTCTTCCTCTGCCTCTCCTCAGTCTTGGGCAACTACTCATCATTCTGTCTCTGTGAATTTGTCCATTCCAGACATCTCATAAGAATTAAATAGTGAAATATATAGTTTTTAAAACTGCTTTCTTTAACAGAGCATAGTGCTTTCAAGGTTAATCCATGTTGTATCATAAATGATTACTTTTTTCCTTGTTATTGCTGAGTAACAATCATTGCATGGATATATCATGTTTTGTTGATCTCGTCAACAACTGATGTAAATTAGAGTTGTTCCCACTGTTGGTCTATTATTAATAATGCTTTTGTGATTATTTGTATACTTTTATATGAGTGCATGTGGACATATATTTTCATTTCTTTTGGAAATATACCTAGGGGTGGAATTTACATGGATTTTTAACCAGTGTTTAGGTCACTACTAAGTTATATTTGTAAAGGAGTAAACTTAAAGAGGGTTCTGCTCCATAGAAAAATCAACACAGAAATGTGTTATGATTATATGTAACAAGATGTTTTTAAAAGTCATCTCAGTTGTTTACATCACTGTGTTCTGAAGAAGCAAGTAAAGGTTATTCCCATTTTACAGATGAGAAGATAAGTCATGTTAAGAAACCTGTCTTAAATCATATATCAGTCAAAAGGGACAAAACAAAGAATTCTTGTTTCCAAATTCTATATTCTTTCTAAAAATGCAGCTACTGCTTTACTAGGGTGTTATTGTGTTCCGAGAGCTATAGAAATTTCTAAAACATGGTGATAAAGATGTCTTTATAAAATCAGGCTAGTTATATTGCAAATTTATTTTTTGTTCTTTTTATGGATGAATGCAGAACTTAATTTCTATGCTCTGACACTTGGGCTATGAGATTTTAAAATTACAAAATACTGTAGTATGCCATTGTACCACATGCAAATTTTCTACGTCACTTGGGCCTCCAGTGCCATTCTGCAAAGAGTGTTTGCGTTTTTGGTCAGTCTTTTCTCTGAGGACATCACAGGCTGTCTGGGGCAATAGGGGCATCATATCTGATGTCTCCAACTAGATCCCAAGCATTTATAGCTTTGTATACTTTTTACCCTTAGTGCTCTCTAGAGTGATTTACATATCGAGGGTATTCAGTAGGTATTTTCTGATGAAGATTATTATTACTCACTACTTTCCTACTCACAGTTTAAATGAACTATGATCAAACCCTTCACAAGAAGATTTCTGTTTACATTTATCAGACACTTAATAGAAATAATGTTTTGATTATGCATGTCAATATGTTGATAGAATTACAAAAGTATTTATATATTTTATTAATACATAAACCTTAACCAAGGTTGAACATTTTATAACAATATTATTAATTATCAATAAAGAGAACCTTAGTACATTAATTATCTAATTTTCTCCCCTTTATGAAGTTTACTGTCCTCACACACAACCTGGTACTGGATTTGGTCATACTATTTTCTTTCACTGAAACTGAAAAGAATCAGATGGTTCATGGCAAAATTTAGTTGAGTACTTTCATTATTGAGTTTGGTTTGCTAGGTAAAGGTATGACTATCTAACTTTGCCCTCAAACTTGACTTTGAAAATGCTGAATATTTGGGTGTTTGAGATGGTGTCCAACACAATTTAAATATGTCAACAATTCCCATAGAGCTGAAAATGAGAAGGGCAGATGTAATCATTACTCTAGCTTTTCATTATCTGACTGTTAGATTCCCTTATACCTTTTACCTCCAGGTTTTTATTTGTTTTGTAAGATCAGTTGAACATTAGTTGAGACAAACATGGGACTGGGTAGGAAGGAAGCAGAAAGCAAATAGTATGCAGCCCAGCTGACATCCTATTTTATTTCATATTATTTTGACTAGTGGATACCTTTATCCTTGAAAGAGTGACTAAATCAAACACTCAGGATTAGGGATTTCATTCAGCTGTCCCAATCCACTTAGATACAGCTTTTGTCATACACACAGTAGCTTATAAGAGATTAATTTTATATGCAAAGATTTTTGTGCATGGAAGCATTAATGTCAAAGGATTTTAGGATGGCTTTAACTGAAATGATAAGTATATACAGTATACTAAGCATGTTGTTCTTGAATCAATTCATATATTAAGGTGAGTTATCATTGGCAATTATCTTGGTGACTTAAGACAAAAAATTTGTACTGCAGAATGTATACTATAGAATACATAAACTTCTTTCAAAGTCATACAGTGTAGATGCCATGTGTATATGATAGTACATTAATGGGTCCATCTTTAGCTTTGTAATAAGCCTTCAGAAACAATTCATACATACAAGGGACAGATTCCACAGTCTCACAAATCAAAAGAAGCCAATTTTCTAACATTGCATACTTTAATCTTATTTAATGTTGGATTTTATACTTCCAGGCATCTCCATGCTCTGTGGCAATAAGAATTGGGAAAGTCGAAGCAACCATGCTTCCATCCTTACACACAAAAGAAGAATTTTATGGCTGACTTATAAAAGTGAATTATAAACTTTCCAGAGAGACATAGAGACACAGGCAACAATGTATGACTATATTATGAGAGCATTTTAATAATAGTAAACTTAATTCACTTCATAAGGAGGACACAATCAGTTTGACTTTCCAGTTACTTACTTGAAATTTATTATTTGCCTGGAGAGCAATGCTTTACTATCATCAACTCTTTTTTATATTGCTAAGTTTCCCAGCTCTGTGCATTGGAGACCCAATCTCCTGAAACCACTAATACCCACATAGCCATTGTTGATGTAAAAAATTTAACTTGAAAGGATACAGTCAGAATTTTCTCTTCACAGAACCAGACATCTGTGAATGTGCACTGAACATTTTATTAGACACTTGATATGGTCTTTGCTGTGTCTTTTCTCCTAAATACTGAGAAGAAGAGAATCTATAATATAGGTGAGTGACCCTGACATGGCAGATTGTTTATGTGAGTGAAGAAGCTTCAGTTTCTGGTAAAGGTCACAGGGGTGTGTTCTTCAATTATTGGATAAATAGATAGAAGTTTCTTTTACACATAGGGAAGAAGCCATAACATGAAGACTATAGCCTTTGCTTCATTAGCTTTGTACTTGTGAAAGGAACGTTAATTAATTAGCACAGCTGGTCTAAGATTTCTGATAAGAGATGGGGATGAACAAGCAAGAAAATTAAAGGAAACAAGATGGAACAGAAGCATGGGTGGGAGAAGAAAGTGTGTTTTTTGAAATTAGAAAAATGGGGTGCACATCGTAGTATTCTCAATGTCACCTTAACTTGGCTTTTAAGGCCCAAAGGCTATTCTTACTGAAGTAAATATATAGGACCCTAGATTTGGAAGGGGGACTCAGGAGAAACACCGACCATAGAGGAAGATCATAACTGCCTGTGAACTTCAGAGCATGGAGCCAAGAGACATATAAAAGTCAGCAACCAGAGATTAAAGTCAAAATCAAGAGCCAACTCCTAAATTCAAAGTAAGCATTAATATAAAGGGATCATACTAAGAGGAAGAAAAACTGAGGTCACCAAGGCCAAGCAAGTAGTTGCAGAAGAAAAGTTTAGTACGTAGAGCCTGGAGGAAATTCTTAAAGAGGTGGAATATAACTTCATGTGTGCCTTCTTAGGGCCATGGTGGGAAAGGCTAGGAAGAACACAGGGCACTCCAATGTGTGTTGACAAAAATGATCAGTGGTTTCCAAAGAGACCTTGTCTCTGGAAAGACATCAGGTAGTTGAGTTATTTGCTCATGTCTGTTAGGAAGAGACTTAGAAATTAGTAGGATTGGTTGTCTGGGGAGGGAGACTGTGACAATGGTTTTGGGCAGAAGGGAGATTTTTCATTGTCTTATAATTTGTATTTTTTAAAGTTCTGTGCTATATAAATATAACAATGACAAGTAGTACTACTTAAAAATTTAACAGGGAATAAAGTAAAAGTAAAAATTCATAAAAGCTCTTCCTCCAGAGAAAGAAAGAAGGAAATGAGAGGGAGTGGAAGGGGGAGGTGAAATATTAAGTGGAAAAAAAAAACACAAATTTTGCTTCATGGTTTAGTTGGTCAACTCATGAATGTTTCTAAGGTCAGCAACCATGGGCCATTTTTCATCATAGATTAAGAAGAGAAAGTATAAAAATATATCAATGTTCTATTCCTCTTCAGATGACTCATTTATTTTGAGCATGGCTGTGGATGAAAAATTGGGTTCATACTCACATGAAAGTTATATATAAACAGTCATCTGGTTACTTAGGAGCATACTTGGTTATTTATGATAAATCACTGTCATTATAATAAATTATCTCCTATTAACACATTATCACTAAATGCTAAAAATCACACCAAATCCTGAAGGTCTCTCTTTGTTAGAAATACATGGCCCAACCCAGACAGCACATAATGATACTTGAAATGACATTAGCATAATACCCTGTGTAAGACAGAGTGAATATATATTGAGGAGTGTTGAGTATGGAAGATTTAAATGTGGTGAATATTGGAGGCATCATGGAAAATTACCCATTTCCAGTTACTATGAAAAAGTTTCCTGGAGAAAATAAATTGCTATTGAATAAACAAAGACAGAGGAGAAGGGATGCCAGCCACGTAACAGTTGAGAACATTCAGAGATGTGAGTGGGAGGACTGGGAAAAGGCCAATTAAATAAATGGTCTAGGAAAATGAATTGTCCAGATCATAAAAAGTAGGAAGAGAGCCAGCCTAGCAAAACCCTTAGAGAAGAGGCTGGAAGAAAGTGCAGTATATAACATACATTATGTTCAGAATATTAAGCTGCACAGCCCCATAGCAAATGGCAAGACTGAAAGAACATGTTGGCAGCAATATGAGAATGGGATGAGGAACCAAGGGGAAACAAGTGCTTCAATTGAAAAGTGGCCAGCAGTGTATGAAACCCAAGAGAGATAAGGACTTAGATGTATCCTTTCATTTAGCAACCACATGGTGATAGGGGACCTTAAGAAGAGCAAAGTCAGGGCAGGGTGGGACATGAGCAGACTTCTATGGTTTGCAAGCTGAATAAGGGTTGAAGGGGAGATACTGAGTGCAGACAAGTCTTAAAAGAAGCTTGAATGGGAAGAAACTGAGGAATATGAATAGATAAGTGTGTTTTGTTTTGTAGATGACAGGGCCTTAAATGCTACTTAAAAATGAAGAACAATAGTGAGAAAGAGGCTGACACTAGACAAAATTAATGATAGCTGATGAAGTACGGTGGGTGAGCATGAAGGCCATGAGGATAAGAGAATCAGCATTACAGAGAATGAAGGCATCTTCCACAGAGAAGGAAGGAAAGTTTGAGTTGTTAATTCACATTCTATGGCATCTAACTCAGTGTAAACCTTTTAAATCCCATTAAGGACTTATTGTTAAGGAGGTATTGTTGTATTCATGTGCATGCAATCCAGGACCCTTTTGTATATCTGGATGTCCTGCACACTTTGGAGACCATTTGAATGCTGGCCCTTCAGCTTCTGGAGACAACCAACCAAAGAGTATATGGAGGGCTCTAGAAACAACACTTGATTTATAGGAGTGTCACAACAGTGAATATTCTTAACTGAGGTCAAAGAAAACTGTATCCATGAGTCCCATGTGCTCAAATCTCCTGTTGCCAATTCTGGGGTCCCAAGAACATAGAAAATTATTGACAAATACTTTTTGGGCCAACCCCATGGAAAACCCTTCTAAGCAATGCTGTGAGGTAACTGGAGTATGTGAGGAAGTGGGCCCAATCTTCTCCTGAAACCCATTTAGCTCTGAAGGCTTTAGAGCCAATCAGCTGAGGATCCAAGGCAGAGCTGCATCTATTAGAATGAAAGCTCCAAAGATGTAAGTGTCTTGCATGTTATCTTTAGTGTCTGGCAAATATGGAAAAATAAATTGAATAGATAGAAGAAATCCACCTACCACACCAACACATAAGTGGTGATGATGCCTGTAGTGAGTTCTTGAGGGACAGCTTGCAGATGAGAGCAGAAAATCAGACAATCCTGGAGTCTTGCACTTCTGGAAGCACAGCAGTAGTCCTGGAGAGCTCAGTAGAGAGATTAATAGGTGGAAAAGGTCAGGACTGGCTCCAAGGGATCAGCAGGGGTAGGTGAGGGCTGAAACCCTGACACATGCTTAGGGACCTTTGTATCCCTTCCATTGCAGTGGTATTCAAGACCAACCATGCAGAGCCTCAGTTTTTTTAATCTATGAAGTGAGAGAAATAACGCCAACTCCCTCACATGTTTGTTGTGAATATTAAATGACATATTGCTTAAGTGTAAAGTGCTTAGCATAGTGTGTGGAAAACTATTGGTCTTAGAGCCTCATTTCTTTCCACCCTCAGTACCTTGGACAGAACAAGTGTCAATCATCATGGAGCAAAATGTACAGTGTTTGCACAGAGTAAAGTTTAGTTTCATAGTTGAATGCACTAAGGTGGTTATAATAGTTACTTGATCAAACAATATGAGTGACAGTGAATGTAAACTTCAGTGCTGTCAGCCTGAACCAATACATATCAGGAGTAATGATCCATTAACTTCTTGGTAATGAGAGAAAGTTATGATGTTGTGAGTATATTATGGCTTCTTGGAATTTTTATTGTTTTCTCCATCATTAATATAATAACAAGAAGTATGAATCATTTGCTTCTGGACTGCAATAAAATGCTGGCTGAGATATTGATCATTTTATGTCAGAAATTTATTTCTAATAGAATAACAACCACTACAGTGTTGTGGCATTTACTGACAAGTACTTTAAATTTGCAGTTATTCACACAGGTGATTTGTCTCTGTAATCATTTGGTTCCTGTTTGAAAAAAAACTTGTAATATTAGAGAGGCAATGTATAAAGTGAGTCAAATATGAGCACTGAAAACAAATTTTAAAAAGGAAAATTGTGCATTATCTCCATAAATATTTTTTGTGCCTACTATGTGCCCAACTTTGTTTTAGGCATTAAAGTGTAAACATTAATGTTGCACAATCTCTGTCATCAAAACATTTATATTTCAGTGGCAGACAGAGCAAAATAAATACATTCGGAAGTCAAATATATTTGAAGGCAATATATTGTAAATAGTAAGTTAAATGACAGGTGACAGTTTGGACATGATGAGAACTCAGAGGAGTGAATCTTAACACAGACTTGAAGAACCATGGCAGATGGTATCCCTTGAAGGTCAAAAGTTGATGAAGAATTACTTCCACATGAAGAAGAGATGACACAAACAAATTTACAGATGAGAAAGACCATGGGTTGGAGTGGGGAGGAGAAGAGGCAGTCAGAAGGAGTTTGCTGTTATACATGTTGCAAGGCCTAGATTGTTAGCAGACAAATATGAAGGAAGATAAATTTAGGCAATAGTTAGATTTGCATGTTTTGTTGAGAAATAAGGCCTTTATCTTTCCAGTGAACCCTTTTGAAGCCAGGAGAAGCCATTTAAGAGTTTTAAGCAGAGTTAACATGTGATTCTATTTATTTCTATTTCACAATGTAGTAGACTAGAAGGAGAAGGCTATATAAATATCACTAAGATGAAGTTGAGTAGGCACTCAGCTCAGTGGCAGATTCCTCTGTGATCGCCTCTATCTATATACAGCCAAATATTCCTCTTACTTTTGGTTTCTCTCGGAGCATATCATTGACTAACATCCTGCATTCTCTTTTTTTTCAGAGATATGTAATATTTTCTTGTGACTGAGGAATACATGACGTCTGTATAATTTACATATCCACAGTTACTTGAGAATGTTTTGTGTGGTATTAAAAAACAACATATAAAATGATCTGAAAAGGCTATTAAAATATTCCTTTCTTTGCCAATAACATACATTTTTAAGCTAGAAATTTTAATAATCTACTTTAATATAAACAATATATCATGACATATTTAATGATGTATTAAATATATATGGCAATTCATCTGTCTTTTCTCAATTCAGACATTAAAGAGATTTAAACATAATATAAAACAATGTCATTCTTCTATATAAATTTTTGTTTCAGAAGATATATTTTAATAAATTATTATTCATGTTAGCATGTAATGGGTCTATTTTTAAATAAATTAGTAAATAAATATTCTCTAAAAATTTTATTTTAATTTCTAATATGGAAAACACTCAATAATTTTCAATGAAAAGTGTGTGAGAACAAAAACAAAAAATATTGAAAACAATTTTGCTAGAACAACCATGTAGTTGAAATCTTACATTTGAATTAAATTTCACTTTTGATATAACTTTTTATTTATATTGTGAGCCAGTTTCCCTAGGCTAGAAGTAACTACTTCCCTTCTCTTAGTCCCATAATACTTGATTTGTATAACATCACTTACAATTTATTATGGCATCTTATTACCATTTATTTAATATCCTACAACCATATAAGTTTCATGAGGGTAGGCTCTATGTCTGATTTATCTTTGTGTCTCCTGATGTATCTATCACAGTTGTAGCACTAAATAAATAATAGTCCAAAGAACACAGCACATGAAAGTGAGCACATGAAAATTTTCATTGCGAGGACCCATGGTATTTTGTATTTGAATCATGCTTCTTTAATATATTTCATCATCAGACCCTGATACAGGATGCTAGGTGCTATCTCACCCTTCCTTCTGTCTCATGTTTCAGATCCTAAGTAGTAATAGTATCAGATTATTTTTCAAATTAATCAGCAGAAGACACTTCAGCTCCCAAGAGTCTCTGGGAAACCAGCCCATAATTAAGGAATCTATTATTTTAGTCACTGTAGAGCAAATGAGAGAAATACAGAGAGAAAAGGGAAAAGGCAATCTTATCTATTTGAATTACATATAATTTTTACCTCCCAAATCCACATTCTTTTTAAAATTATATTTTATTGTTATTCTATGACAGTTCTCCCAGTTTTTTCCCCTTTACCCTCCTCTGCCCATTCCACCCCACCACTCACTCCCACAGTCAATTCCCACACTGTTGTTCATGTCTGTGGGTCATTCATACATGTTTGCGACCAGAAGGTAGGGGCGAGGGGGATCATGATGGAAAGAAGGGGAAGGGACAAGAAAAGTCCGTATGCTTAATGATAACTTATGTTCTCATTAATCAGGGGTCATTAATGACCCTTTAATATGGGATCATAGACATGATAAATGAAAAATTAGGAGCATCAATGAACACTAAGTATTGATTTAAAGATGTTAATATGTTATCTTACAAAAGAAATTTAATTTCTTCTCTCCCTTTATTTAAAGCAGTTATTGAAGTTCTTATATAACCTGAATCTGATTTCTAGATAGAAAACAAAATGAGACAAAACAAAAAGCCTCCTTGTAAAAGAAATCTCAGCTGAAAATCCTAAGGTGATGAGTTTTATGTTTTCAATTCAGGAAAAACATGAGTTCTCATTAATTTTCTCCATCATATGCAATCAATTTGGTAAATCTTAGAATCACAGTGACCAGTAGAAGGTAGTCTTTTATACTACAAGGAATTGTTTCTTGGACTCTGACTCTTTGCTATACAGTATATTTTTTCCAATAGAATAAAAAGTTATTTTATTGGTATAAATTCAATCTATTAATATCTGATTTAAGTGTTTGCTCCAGTGATTCATCATGAAGAAAGAACAGGCAGGGCCACATAGCACATTGTCAATAGGTCAATAGGTCTTTGTTCCCTGAGAAGAAAAAAGAACTATATTCTTCTTTTCTGAAATACCCTTGTACATTGCACTAAGAATAAAATACAAAGTGGTGCTTTAGGAATTGTCAAGGCCTGTGTGTAGTCAGCTGTAGTTGAACCATTCTTTCAGATCATTTCTTGCTATGAAAATCCATGTACCACAGATAAAGAAAAAACAAATATTAAACTATAAGGAAAAGTAAAATGTTGACATCAAAAAAGCCTCTGAGAAAAAGGCTGGCTTGGGCCTGAGGTGACTATTAGATAGAAAACTTCCATGTGCCTTTTCTCTCTCTCTTTCCCACTCAGCAGTGGCCAGTGTGACCTTTAAGGCCAGTTAACTTGATCATATTGTTTTCTTCCTTAAAAGCACTTACCATTTTTCATTGCTCTGAGGATAAAATTCAAAATGTTAACACGGCTCCCCAGCCTCATTGGTCCAACCTGGCCCATGGCTCCAATTCCGTTTCTCAATTTATCCACTGGACTTTAAAAAACATTCTTAAAACTGCCTCAAAGTCTTTACACAACTAATTTCTTCTTTAAAAGTCTCTTTGCTATTTTCCACATCTGACATAATAGCTAGTTAGTCTTCAAGTTTCAGCTTAAATGTAATTTCTCAAGACAAAGATTCCCCAATGCCTCGATATAAATAGGGTCTTGCAACTTTTCTTATATCCTTACATATTCCTTTACATTATTTATTAAAATTTGTAATTATATATCTACCCATATATTTCTCCAGTGAACTGAATGTGTTTCCTCACTGGACTGAAAGCACCCTGAAAAAAAGAAACATGTTTTCATTGTTTCCTATTGAGCGAGACGAGCACACAGTCCAATGACTGCTACTAAGTACTTTACAGGTCTTTCTCGATTTGATAACACTTTAATTAAGGGACTTCCAGATGATCATGCTGCATATTAACAGAACTTAACTCACCTTCTCACAAAAATCAGTAGAAAGTTCAAATCTGGTAAACTTTTAAAGAGAAGAAAACATTCCAAATTCCACTGCAAAGTTACTATCCACATTGACCAAGGAGATGAACCGAAAAACTTTTCCTTGTTAATATTTCTGGAATTTTCTGAATTCTAGAGGAAGGCAGAAAAAGCTATTACTTCAAGTATAATTTCCTTTAGGTAACACTATCTGGCAATAATGGTGACCACCAGACCACTTTTTTTTGAACCCACAAGAAAACCTTTTTCCACAAACAGGTTCTTTTCAAATCTTTGCAGAGACCACATGTCAGACACCACAACACTCTGGTGGTTGGAGATTGTTGACATTTACCATGTTTCCCAGAGTGCATTGTGGAGAAGGGTGAAGTCAGAAAAGGCTCTGTAAAAAACTCTGGGGTGCAGCATTTTACAGACAGGGGGAACTGGTTTTCTTAAAGACAATACCTGTTATGATTTCCTAGCCACTTCTGAACAGCTTTCTGCACTGTGGTGTTGTCTATCTTTGGGAAGAGAGAAAGCCTCCTTGAATATGACGCAATTTTCGCTTCATTAAATAAATTCTTTGATCTTGCCTCTTTGTATTGATTTAGACTTTTATGTCAAATCATCTACTTTCTCATGCTCTTTGTAATTATTTCACTAGGCTAAATTACTGGCAAATAAATAATGAATCTATAAATTATCTGACACCATAATGGAACAATGATTTAATTAATTTGCTATCAGGGGCTTTCTACAGACAATTGTAAGTTTATAACATAAATTGATGGTATTTATTAATGTGGAAAGTTTTACTATTTTAACATATTATTTTAATAAGGAGACTTTAATAATTCTCATCTGCATAAACAGCAGGATTTAGGTCAGGCAACGACCATACTGAATTTCAGTACTGTTAATTTCCTATGAAGTTCTTTCACTTCACTTTATGTAGCATAAAGAATATTTAGTAACTCTTTAAGCTATAATAGTTTAAATATTCATGATAATTTTAGTAATTATTTACTCACATATCAGAGGCATAAACCTACCCAGAAGTCTCTGGTATCACCTCTCACTGGATCACAGACTGAAAGCTTTCTTCTTCTAAAGCTGCCTTCTGTGTATGTACTATGTCTATCTCTTCTACTATTTCCCTAAATGGATTCTTACATGCTAGCTGTTTCTATAGAACACTGAGTGGACCATGATATGGTAGGGACTGTAAAATAACCAGGAACTTTTGCTTGGTAAACCTATGATTTGGGCAAATAATGGCCAATGATTTATTGCATAAAATGTAGATATTGTAGATATAATGAACTTTCCTATTAAATCCATTGGATTGTTTGTACAATCTGTATCTTTATGGGTACTGTCTGCATTGGTGGTAATAATAGTAATGGTTTCCATTATTTATTATCATTTAGGAGATTCCACTTCCTAAATCTCAGACAGTTTCCTCTTGGGCTAGCTCCAACCACACTATACAGCAATAAGAATTTTGAAATAGTCGTCAGTATAACCACAATGACACAGCACAATCCACCACAACTCTTCTAAAATGTAGATAGAATCAAGTTTGTAGAAAAATGAGTGGGTAGAAGAATGTATGCTTCTTAAGAGCAATGATTCAAGGGGTTAATTGAGGTGGAAGGGGAAATAGAAGTGTGGAGCAGAAATAGGTGGAGCTCTAAGCTGTAAGTAAAATTTCAAATCAAGTCCTTGAAAATATAGGTTGTTCACTCATTTGCAAGCTAATGGCCAAGATGGTGGCAAGGCAGATATACTTTGCTTCCTCAGACAACCAAAAGAAGGATAACAACCAATTTAAAAACAAAAAACAACCAGAACTGTCAGAAAATTGAATGCTATGGAATTTGGACAACCAAAGAATTAAAAAAGAAACATTTGCCTTGAGTGGTAGGAGGGGCAGAGACAGGAACCTGGAGTGGAGAGAACACCTGTAAAGGTGGCAGTTGGTGGACTGGGAAGTCCCACATTTGCATGCAGATAAACTGGGGGGAACAACTGGGCAGTGATACACACTGAATAAGCCAGAGTTAAAGTGTGGGAAATTAAAGCCTCAAACTCTGGTTGTTAAAATCTGTGGGCGGGGGGGTGTAGTGGAAGGAGAAACTCCCAATCTCACAGGAGAGTATGTTGGAGGAGGCTACAGGGTCCTTGAACATACACAATCCTACCCACCTGAGGAATCAGCACCAGGGCAGCATCTGAAAGGGCACAATTGCTTGTGGGTAGCCGGGGAAGCAACTGCAGCATTGCTGCTCTCTGACCCCTCCCCTATATCCAGAACCATGATGCAGTGAAGTGGGTTGTCCCACCCTAGTCAATACCTAAGGCTTCGCCCCTTACTATGTAACAGGTGTGCTGAGACAAAGAAATATGGCCCAAATGAAAGAATAGATCAAAACTCCAGAAAAAGAACTAAGTGACAAGGAGATAGCCAACCTAACAGATGCAGAGTTCAAAACACTGGTGATCAGGATGCTCACAAAAATGGTTGAGTATGGTCTAAAACTAAAGGAAGAAGTGAAGGTTATACAAAGTGGAATAAAGAAAAATATACAGGGAAGCAAAGCTGAAGGGAAGGAAACGGGTACTGAAATCAATGATTTGGAACAGAAGGAAAAAATAAATGTTCAACCAGAACAGAATGAAGAAACAAGAATTCCAAAAAATGAGGAGAGGCTTAGGAACTTCCAGGACATCTTTAAACATTCCAATATCCGAATTATAGTGGTACCAGAAGGAGAAGAGGAAGAACAAGAAATTGAAAACTTACTTGAAAAAATAATGAAGAAGAACTTCCCCAATATGACAAAGGAAATAGACTTCCAGGAAGTCCAGGAAACTTAGAGAGTCCTAAAGAAGTTGTACCCAAGGAAGCACACCCCAAAGCACATCAGAATTACATTAGCCAAGATTAGAGACAAGGAGAAAATCTTAAAAGCAGCAACAGAAAAAGAGACAGTTACCTACAAAGGAGTTTCCATAAAACTATCTGCTGATTTCTTAAAAGAAGCTTACAGGCAAGAAGGGGCTGGAAAGGAGTATTCAAAGTCATGAAAGGCAAGGATCTACATCTAAGATTACTCTATCCAGCAAAGCCATCATTTAGAAGGGAAGGAAAGACAAAGTGCTTCCCAGATAAGGTCAAGTTAAAGGATTTCATCATCACCAAGCCCTTATTATATGAAATGTTAAAGGGACTTATCTAAGAAAAAGAAGACAATCAAAACTATGAACAGTAAAATGACAACAAACTCACAATTATCAACAACAGAACCTAAGAAAATAAAAGCAAAAACAAACTAAGCAAACATCTAGAACAGGAACAGAATCACAGAAATGGAGATCACTTGGAGGGTTATCAGTGGGAAGGTTGTGGGGTGAGTTTGGAGGGTAAAATGTACAGGGAATAAGGAGTATAAATGGTAGGTACAAAATAAACAGGGGAGGTTAAGAATAATATGGGAAATACAGAAGCCAAAGAACTTATATGTATGACCCATGGACATGAACTAAGGGCAGGGAATGTTGGAGGGTGGGGTGAATGGGTGCAGGGAAGAGAGGGATGAAGTGGAGAAAAAAATGGGACAATTGTAATAGCACAATCAATAAAGTATACTTAAAAATAAAAAAAGAAAATATAGGTTGATCTGGTGATAAAGAGGGAGGAAGTGGAGCAAAGGTGCATACTATAAATAATTAAAAGTATGCTCTGACATGTGACAGGAAGTGTCAAGTATAACTGTTACTGAATATTCCAGTATGCTCATTAAAAGATATGATTTTTAAATTTGTGATCAGAAAAAGTTATGATTTAGGTTATGAGAAGAGTGTGAAAATCTGCACAAATTTTATTTGGGATTACTCTGCACCTGAAATAGGAATAAGCAGGTAAACTAAGATTTAAAATCCATCATGGAATATTCTGGTGCTTGTGAGAGCAAAGTGAGATTTCCATGGGTCACTAAATGGGAGGAATTACTTGATGTTCTTTTGTTTTGTTTTTAAATTTTACCTCAGTTTTGATTTCAATAAGGTAATTAGTGCTACATATACCCCAACTAAACAAAAACTTTTTGAAGTCCTCAAAGAGCTACAAAGGGATTCTGAGGACAAAATATTTTGCAAACCACTGGCTTTAAGAATGAGTTTGAGCTAGTCAAATCAAACTATTTCACAGCAATTACTTGATGTTCTAAAGCTGAACTTTAACACAGAATTCATATACATTGGTCAGGAGAAACATTGTGCCTCCAAGTTGGTAAACTCTACAAAAAATACTTAAATGGAAAGATTAACTGCTGACATAAAAGATATGTTTTAATAATAATATTACCTGTGGTCTGTCAAGTATCTGTTCTACCTCTGTATCTCCAGAGAGATGAGATATATAGATAGAGTTCATCAAACAACAGTCTGTATGTATTTATTTATTAAAAACCTCTTATTCCTTTATTAGGTAAAAATGAACCTGTTGTGCTAGGCATTATTCCTATTTTAGAAACAAGAAAAATCAGATTCAGAGAGGTTAAGGAACTAGAACAGTCATTCAGCTGATAAATTGCAGAGCTGAAATTCACTTATGGGCTTCATGTTCCTGTGCTTCAGCTGCAATGCAAACCTGGCCTCATGCGGCATATATGTCTCCTCATCATTATGAAGTACAGACCTTCATATATATATAAATGAAGGGATATATGTCATATATCTAAGTGTTTAAAAGTCATAAATGAAGCTACCAAATGTTAAAATAGATTCTACTCTTACATCCTGAGAAATCTACCTTCACAATGTCAGTTGTTTGTTTGTTTTCATTTTTTTTGTCCTCACTCGAGGACATTTTTTTATTGCCTTTAGAATGAGAGAGATGAAGGGAGAAAAAGAAAGAGAGAGACATTGATGTGAGAGGAAAAGCATAGATTGGTTGCCTTCTCATATGTGCCCTTACTGGGGATTGAAACTGTAACCTGAGTATGTGTCCTGTCAGGGTATTGAACCCACCAGCATTTGGTTTATGAGATGATGCTCCAATCAACTGAGCCATAGCAGCCAGGGCACAATGCTAATTTTGAATCAAGAACTCTTGTACCCCTTGGATTTCCACACCAACTTATAACTCACATCCCACCCTTCTTCTTTTCCCATATTTGGCTCTTTCTTGTAACCTGCATAATCATAGTGACATTCTGGACCTTGTAGATATGCTCCATCCAACACCCTCCTTGCCAACAGCTTTCCTTTGGTATCATTTGACCTGAAGGTACACCTATGAGTATCACCATATAGGCCCACAGAGGCCCACACAGACTCTGGAACTGGGCTCAGGACACTCTGGGTGGAAACTCCAGTTGCCTAAGTATCTAAATCCTGGTCTACAAGAAGTGGTCTGGGGTGTGCACCCTGTGTGGACCACATCCATTTGGTCCTGTAGCTTTCTTATTTCCTGAAGAAGAGGCACAGTCAGGACCAAGAAGGGACAGAGATCTCTGCTGTTTGGTTGTAAGGGTGATACTGCTCACACTTGTACTTTCTGGCAGCAGGGGAAAAATAGCTTTTATATCTTGAAATAATAAATTGTTACCTATTCACTTATATGAGAAAGCAGTGGCTCAGAGTCTTTTTGATGTCTCCCTAACCCTTTACCTATTACTACTTCTCCATATCCAGTAATCTGTATTTGAGGTAGGGAGAGAGAGGGAGCAGGTTCAAAAAGGAACCATACTTCAACCCACTGGACATATTCTCAAATTTCCAAAGAATTCTGGGCTATCTATCATAGCTACACAGCAGGTCTGATATCCTCTCAGCAGATACTTAAAAATGAACCAGGAAAGAATAAAACCTGCTCCATTACAAGCAGCCTGCCACCACACCCCCTGGAATCTGAGCCAATAATTCACAAACAGTGATGCTGCTTAGCAAATTGTTTTGTGCTCTTCCTCTTACATTCATCATGAAAAATAGCTCAGGCTCAAAGAAGTTTCAAAATTAAAGAATTAAGATTCTAAGACCTGACTGAAAGAAAACTCATCAGCTCATGTCTTTTGTGAATGTAACTTAGAACAATATTTTGTCCTTTAAATCAACATGAATTATATGAGGGAAAAAATTGCTCCCTGGTATTTTTCATGGTGAAAAATACATAATGTAGGATCTTCCAGGAAGAATATGCAGAGCAGGAGTTTCCTATAGTTAGTACTCATTGCAGTCTGAAGAGATCCTCTGTATAAAATGCATGATTTGAAAAATTCATCAGTCTAATCTCCAGTTTCCATGGAAATTAGAATATTTACCAAAAGACTGATACAAGATAAAATTTCAGGATGAATTACATCTAATGCAATCGGTTTGCTTTTTGGAACATAATATAGATGTTGAAGCTAAAGAATGAAGAGAAATTGAAGTCTGAAGTTGGATAAAAACTATCATAAAAATACCATATGATCTCACCTTTAAGTGGAAACTAATCAACAAAACAAACAAGCAAGCAAAATATAACCAGAGACACTGAAATTAAGAACTGACAGTAATGAGAGGGGAAGTGGGAGGGGAGAATAATGGAGCAAAAGAGGGGAAGTGTTTTCAGGAACAACTATAAAGGACATATGTACAAAACCAAGGGGAGGTGGAATCAGGGGAGGGAGGTGGGGATGGCTGGGGTGGAGGTATGGGAGGGGTAAATGCAGGCAACTGTACTTGAACAACAATAAAGTAATTTAAAAAATATCATAGTGACAATTATTGTAGTGAATGAATCTCCCCAAGTTTAAGGGGAGATCTATGCTTAAATTGCAAAGACTGTAGGTGAAAACATTAGTGTAAGAACTCTTTCTTTTTTTTCTAAACACAGTGGAAGGTTTAAACCAATTAGTATGAGTAAGCAGTCTGTAAGTAAGGACTGTAATGAAAACAGAAAAACCATTCAAACAAACACATGTTTTGGACTTAAAACACAAATGAAAGCAAGAACCTCCTTAATGAATTTACCTAATTCCCTAATGTGAGTCTTAACTGCTGTTGGTGTTTAGTTGTCACATAAAATTATGATGTTGGTAGCTGGATGAGGCCTTAGAGATATTCTACATTGATGATTCCCATACCTGGCTGATCATGAAAATCATATACAGCAGTGCTTCCCAAACTTTACTGTGCATTCAAATCACCTGGAGAGTTTGTTAAAATGAATACTGTATTCTGTTTCAGTAATTCTGAGATGAGGCCTGATATTCCACATTTCTAACACTTTTCCAGGTGGTGCTATGCTGCTGGTCTGTGCACCACATTTTGGGTAGCAAAAAATGAGAGTTATATAAAAAAATATAGATTTTTAGGTCTCACTCTTAGAGATTCCAAGTTAGTGCAGTAGGACTTGAAAAGTTTTCTATGTTATAGATAAGGAAACTGATGTTCAAAGAGGTGTAATGACAACATGGGGAACAACATAGTTAATGGCCAAGCCTATAGTTGATTAAAGGCCACTAATCTCAGGCCACTGCTGTTTCATTTACACGATGTCTCCCATATTATGGGAACCTTCCATGTTTACCCTCAGGATGTGTCTCCTGTGAAGCTGCATAGGGTTCCATGCTAAGAAGGGCCTGTGTTTGGGATTTAATGCTCTATAGAAATTCATCATAATTTTATCTTTGAATTTATGTTTTGTAATTGAAGTTCAATGGGGCAGTGGAGCATGTGTAGAGAAAGGGCTTGGAGTCTCAGCTCATACATGGTCTTGCCTCCTGAAGTTTCTCCCTAACTCTCTACAGTAGATTACTGGCTTCCTGCCACCTATTGGTAGCCCCGGCTATGCTCGACTTTCCTCTTCCCACCTCTGTCTCAGACTGCAGTCAGCCTTCACCAGGAGCACTGAGCAAATCACATTGATAAGAAGAACTTTGTGTCCCTTCAACATCCTCCTTCCCCATGGAGACCTGGGTGTACATGTGGGGAGGATCAGCATGGAGAGTATCCCATGGTGTCCTAGGGCAGGGCGTGATGGCAATGTCTCCACATCAGGCTAACAGTGCAGTGGTGTATTTGGCTGGTGACTTGGCAGAGCCTCTCAACCATTCCATTCAAGTACCAAGCATGTCTCTGAACAAAGGTTTCAATCTCTTGGGGCTGCCTGCTTCTCTTGAATGGAGACACGGTCATTGGAAAGGGGAGACTGATGTCCTCACTCTTGGCTGGTGCCCTGAGTTTTCTTTTGGCATTGGGCCTCACAATTATGTAGCTGGGACAGTTTACAACATTGTCTGGTGAAACGATTCCCTAACAGGGCTGCAGCCAGAGGACATCCTGGACTATCCTCAAGGATCTGCTTTTTCTTCAGTTTTTATAGACCTTTCTCCAGATGGTCACCAGATAATTGACTTAAACAAATGAAACCTTTAAACTTACCACTGTAAACAGTCCTTTCATGATGATGCAACTATTGGTTTACTTTTCAAATTTGCACTTAATTGTGTGTGATGAAGTAGAGAGCAAGCCAGCTGGACACACCTGGTGGATGGTTGCATGAAGAAAGGAAGTACTATACTTCCTGAGGAATATCTTGTCAGGGTGCTCTCCTGTGGCAGGAATGGCAGTTTGTTTTTTAGAAAAGGATGAGGTGCACCACAGAGGACCCATGAGCTGCCATGAGAGATTTCTCCCATCCTCTGCCCTCGAGCACTGGGTACAGTTTCACTCTATTAGCAGTTCCTGTAACTGACTTAGTCAAATGGGCAGCATGGTGTTGGTCTATGAGAGAGCACAATTATAGAACTTACTGAAAATTCTAACCCTAGATTAGTTGGTCTCTGAACATACAACAGTAATGAGTGGAGCAATTGCTGAAAATGGCTGGTGGGGCTAGTACTGTCAGGAACCTCTTCTCCAAGGAAAAACACTGCAAATAATTGCATTTCATAATTTTCACATCACCCTCCGAAGCTCAAAGAGGAAGAAGTTCATCTCCATAACAGTGCAACAGGTTCCAGAATTGTGGTGAGAAAATGTAATCTTTTAATAAAGATGAGAGACAGACATACTTTTACAGCTTTTCATCGGTACCGTTAATGCTAACCTCTCACAGGAAACTGAACCACCAAGGAAAAGAGTGCAATGAAATTCAGGAATGTATTCTTGATTGGCTCTAGATTAGTGTTTTGAAATTTGTTTGGGTAAAAAAATCTATAAATTATTTAAATAACTTACTTGTGGTACTGTTTTGCTTAAAGTTTTTGACTTAAATGCCTGCTAAATTTTATAAAATTATATTCAGCATACATGTATGTAATCGTAAGCTTTTCTTATTTAATTTATTTTGACCCATTTTATGATACTGATCCATTCTTATCTTTTTTGAATAAACCTTACCCATTTTTCATTTTATATATTACCAGATTCACTTTCTAATATTTCATTTGCATTTTTATACCTTTTAAAATAAGGTATTTTTTCACTGAAAAATAAAAAGTTTCTGGCATTAGAATTTTGCTGGCTTCATGAATAAAGTAACTGTCTTTTATTCTCTCTGGCCAGGGATAATTTAAACATCATGAAATTATCTGTGTGGTACCTGTGAACTCATTAGGTGTGGCCTATAGGCCGCATGTGGCACAGGATGGCTGTGAATGTGGTCCAACACAAAATTGTAAATATACTTAAAACGTTATTAGATATTTTGTGATTGCGTGTTGCAATGTATTTAATGTGTGGCTCAAGACAAGTCTTCTTCCAGTGTGGCCCAGAGATGCCAAAAGGTTGGACACCCCTGTAAGAGTAGATCTAAAAAATCTCATTCCTTAAAATTTTTGATATATTTATTCAAGTTTTCTACTCCAAATTTAGTAAAGTTTAGATCAAAGTTAGTGAATCATTTTTCCTACATCTTCAACCTTGTTATTAATACTCCATGTGATGTTTTATCAACTTAATTTTTCTTATAGGTTTCTTTCTTATTTCTACCTCTGTTTTTTCGTAATCAGGATCTAACAGTTTTTCTACTTTATTTGTATTTTCAGTGAGTTTTATAATTTATTATTTCAGCTTTTTTCCCTTTTCATTAATTTTATGTTTTATCATTACCTATTCTCTCTTCTGGGTTTCCTTTGGTTATTTTATTGTTATTTTATTACTTTTTAAAAATTAGCAATTTTCTTATGTTTCAGTCCATATTCTTTCATATGTGAAGCTAAACATTTTCTCTGAATATGGCTTTTGCTGTAATTGTTTTTATATATTTTGTCAGTCCCTCTTTGATCCATGGATAGTAAGGGTACCGATCTTTTGGCAATATAATTACAACATACTTTTTATTTGATTTGGTTATTATCAGAGAATATGACCTAAGAAATCTCTACTTTTTAAATTTAAAATTTTTCTACCAAATACATGATATTCTTTCATAAATGGATATAATGAATAAGATATATGTATGTACACTTGTTTATGGATCCATGTACACATATATGTTAGCGTATATCACTGTTAGTTTCATTTTCCTTACTTGCTTTTGACCTTTAACTTTCAAATAATTCTATGAAATGTATACTTTGATTTGTATCAATTTTCCCTTACATTTGTAATATATTTTCCATGCAGCTACATACTAGACTATGATTGTGACAGCAACATAAATTGTGTCTATTACAATTTAAGAACTTCTTTCTTTGCACTGTTTACTGCTTTTAATCTCATTTCTAAGTTTTTTCTGATGAAAAATTGACATTCTCACCTTTTCACTGTTTGCATTTACTGAGTATCTCTTGATTTATCCCATTATTTTCAGCTGTTCTTTATCACTTGGTCTGAAGCAAGTTTTCTTTTAAGCAGCACATTGCTCAATTTTGTTTTTAAACCGAATTTGATAGCTTTTGTCTTTTTATGAAAGAATTCAGTCAGAGAACTGTTGTGGAGATGAACCAGAGCACAGAAGGGGGAGTGCTTCTGTATATTTAAGTAGCTTGTGTTCTAAAGATAAGGAAACTGCCAAGGCAGGGGAACTAACTAGCTTCTTATATAGAAAGGTGTTTCTATAGGGAATGCTCTGTGAATTTTAATTAATTGTTTTACACATTAAGAGAGTTACCAAGATGTTCTTGTAACATTGTTCTGACATCAAAAAGTGTTCTATGGGGAAGAAATAAAAAGCTAAACAAGAATGCCAGGAAGATGAGACAAGAACAGAAGGAAAAAGCAAGTGATCAACCAGATAATGTAAGTCACCACTGAGCCAGTTTAGGAGCAGGAGAGACAGAGGACTGTCCCAGGTAAACCTATTGGTGGGTTAGACAACTAGTGTGAGTTCTTGCACAATTAATATAATCTCAGGTGTAAACTGAGTAACACCAAGAGATGTCATCCTGCCACTCACCCACCAATTAACAAGGTAAGAATATTGTAGGCAGTAAAAATAACAGGGAATGCCAAAAGCAGGGTGAATCCAGGTTTTGTGAAACCTGAAGCTTAAGCTGTTTGCAGGGGGGACACTCTTTAAGGAAAATAATACAAAATTAGGTACAAACTTGAACATTTATTGAGACAGAAAAAGAATCATAACAAATGACTGGATCTTTAAAGATTCTGCTCTTTCTTATTAGATCTTTTTGGACAAGTGACCAGAATTACTTACATAGACATACCTCCTGATTATGTCAGAATGTTCTTTTTCTAGGTAGAATACTTGTCAATTCTCAACTCTGCAGGGAGTGGGTAAGTGAGAGGCCTTGAAGCTTAAGCTAATTTAGCGTCAAGGTAAATCTTCCTCTGGTCAAAATGTTGGCTTCTATCTGCCAAGGGATATATCTGCTCAATACAGACTAATCCAGGCAGTTAGGTGCAGGAATAAAGAAGGCAACCCTAAAACAAAGGGTAAGATGCAGCCAAAAATCAGTAAACTCAGATTTACCCATTCAAAAGTAGGGTGATTTGAGAACTCAGGTGTCAATGCATAATTTTTGAAGTTTTAGAGTTGGTTAAGGTACATCCTGTTAATTACAAGAGAAACACAGGGGAAGAAACCTAATTCCTGGGGAAAATACACTGGGGAGCAAGATTTTATGAATGCTCAGCATTCAGGAGCATTATTCACTTTCTTTCCCCAAAAAGATGAGACTAGATTACACAGAGAGGAGCTAAATTAATGGACCGCTTGGTGGGCTTACATTAGAGCAATCATAAGCTTAAGCAGCTGTACACACACATACACACATACATACATACATACATTTATGAAGGTTCTGTAGAGTACAGTGAAAAGATTTTTGAGCCCACAAGAATGTATTAGTCACCACTGTCCTGGCAATCAGTGAGGGTAGTGTAAGGAGCATGTTCCATTCAGGAAATCAGATCAAGTTCTTTAGAGTTTAGTGTCCCAGCACAAGATAATGTGAAATTCTAAGGAAGTAGATTAATTGAAATCTCTTATCCCAGAAGAGGAGGGGGTACTTTTTGATGGGTTTAAGTCCATGGAACCAAACTCAGAACTTTCTGGTGAGGCGTCTTCAGAAATATCCAGACTTCATTTGGGCTTGCTTCTGAAAGCCTACTACCTGTTGACCCATTCTTTTGATCAGCTGGAGAGATTAGACTCCTTTACTTGAAAGTATGGCCTAGATTAGCTGAGGAATTGAGTGCACTTGAATCTGGTAATACAGTAACAGCTCAGCCTCATATGGGGTGGTGATAGAAATGATGTCAGCTGTACCAGAATTATGCTCACTGACTTAAGTCCAAATCCTGGGTATCTGGCAGGAGTCTTCAGGGAGCTTATGTGTAAACCTTATCTCTTCCATGCATGCTTAGTCTATAATAATAGAGCCCTCCCTCCATTCCTGACATATCTGATTCCCCGCAAGTACTTGAATTTTAACTTGAGTTAGTTATTCACAACTTGTTGAGCCTATCAGAACCCTCTTTCTGCAATATGGACCTCATCCCATAGCTTTACCTGTGTCCTGTTTCATACTTAATGAACCCCAATATCCAAAGAGAGCCCTAGACCTATAATCTCTTGAAAGAAAAGTTTTTGAAATTTGAAAATGTCTGTTGACCCCGTTAATTGTGCACCTATACTCTCTCCACTGGCAGCCCCAGATCAAAATTTCTTATTATTAAGGCCATGTGGTTTATGGACTCACTAACATTTTATAGAGGAAACATCACATACAGGTAAATTAAGATGGTTTTAGGTTTAATATAATTTTTCCGTTAAAATACTCAACATAGCCTTTTATGTTTCCCACTGAAATAAGAAGGCCAATGAGAAGTGGCTTAATGTTTAAGAAAATCTAAAGTAATGGAGATCATTATCCCCTGATTTGATTGTATCTGAAGTTCAATCTGAGCTCAGTTTGAAAGATTTGATCTCTACTAATCTTACTAATTATGACATGTATAAGAACTAAGTCTGAGGAGTATGAATCATTCTACTTTTGTATGTGGATTTTTTTGTGGGGTAAAGCATCTAATAAATCTTTGGATAAGTTTTTGTGCCTGTTTATATTTATCAGAAACTTTGTGTGTAAGACTCTCACATTAACAAAATTTGTTTTTAATTTAACATTTACTTAGTAGAGGATGTGAAAAAAAAAATGCTAAGCCAAAATTGTATTTTAAAACATTGTTTACTATACACACTTCCATTAAAAATGTGTTTACTCTTGGGATATGTTGTGATTTTCTCTAAGTTTTGATTTTTATTTATGTGGCCCAGCTACCAGATCATAGGATCATAGTTATAGAGAATATTTGGGATTAATAAGGCATTCACCATATTTGTAAAGGTGGAGGAAGTGTTTCGTGGGATGAAAGGTGTAATTCTACATTTTTAAATGAAGATTAAGATTTTAATCTAAGTATAGGAAAGTTGAACAAGAACCAAAAGTTTCAAGGGTGGATTGTAAAACTATAGCCAACTCTGTAACTGTCAGGCTAGTTGTAAGTTATATTGTGTATAACATATAAATATAATTTATTGAATATTTACTATGCTTCAGGCACTGTTTTAATCATTTTGCATGAACTAAGTCATTGAAACAACCTAGTAATGTAAGCACAATCATTAACTACATTTTCAAGCTACAATATTTTTAAATATAAAATTAATAGATATATTACAGAGCAAATTTTGCTTCAATTATGTTTTGAGTCTCAAATTGGAAATGCAGGAGGGTGCAGCCAGGGGGCCCCCAAAAGGATTTTTAATGGGGTCCAGAACTCAAGGTGTCTAGGACATATTAGAAAGATATATAGGATGGCCTCACTGCCTCCGCCCGCAGGTGTGAGTTGGGGGAAGGGGCACATGGAGCAGGGCCATTGAGAGCTGTTTTGCATAGCAACAGCTTTGCAGCTAACCTCTGGCATGGTCATTTAACACATCTATAACCTTTAACTGGTTTCATAGATAATGTTAAATAGCTGTGGGCATGCTTTGAGCCAGGGGGATGGAAGTAACTTCCCCCCAAGATGTAACTGGGAGGCAACTCCCCCTAGTTACAGTGCGTGTGTGAGAGCTTGGAGATGATTGGCTCCACACAATGGGGCTACACCTGCCCAGACTCAGGATGGCAGCCCAGTAAAGCTGGAAGGATATGGGAGTGCTGGCAAATGTAGCCGATTGTGGGAGGAGTCGGAAATGGGGCTGCAAAGGAAAATTGGCATGGGGATTTAAACCCAGACATGGCAGCCATTGAAGGGGAGCCACGCGGCTGTGGCAGTGGAGAGAGAAGTACCCACTGCAGCCATGTAAGGAGAACCATGCGCCTTTGGCCACAGTGGGGAACCCCCCCTCCGCGACCATGAGAAGAATCACCAGGTGGCTTTAGCTGGAGATCCCGGTGACACAGCTGATTGTGCTGGGAACTGAGGGAGGCCTACTAGCCAAGCACAGATTACTGCGAAGAACCGGGGGCTGCCTGAGCCATGGACTTATATTTCTTTTCCTGAGATATGGTACCCGAGACTGGGCAAAGGGGGAAGGAAGGACTGTGTGTGTTTGTGGGTGTTTTAAGGGACTTTGGGATTTTGATGAAGACATTAAGTCATTACTCTTAGTCTGTGTAACTTGAATAAATAACTCCTTTCCTTTTCACCAATTTCTAATATGGAGAGCTATAATTCTCTGGCAAAGGGAAAGGAACCTACTACAGGGGGACCCCAGGAGAAGGGGGGATCAATTCAGTAGCATTGTGGGACCCTCTTCCCTGGTGGCCAATCAGGGAAAGTCATGGGAGACCACATGTGCAGTAGCTTTAACATAATACAACTACTTGTACATGCGCAGTAAAAGCCCACCAAAACTAGCCAGGAAGGACCCGCCCTGTAAGAGTAGAGTCCCTTTAGCTCATGAGGTCAATTTCTGCTTGGAGTTGGCCTGCTCCCATGTTCTCTGCTATAAACTCTGGGTGTTCGGTTCAATTCTTTCTCCTGATCACCAAGAACCTGGTTACCTGTGCCCACCTGTGACAGAAATATTACTTTGGAGCATAGCACCTGTCAATACGATTTAGGATAAAATATTTTAATAATTATAACTGATTATTTTCATAATTTTTGCTGTAAAATGGTATCAAGCCTCTACATAAATGACATACATAATTTGAAATACTTTTCTGTGGTTGTTTTTGCTATAGTCACCATAAACTAGAAAATTAAATAAAAGGTATGGATACTTACTAAAAAAATACAAATGTAAACATTTGCCATCAGGTTTTAAATTGTGTCAGTTTTGCCTAGAAATTTATTTTAACATTAAGTAATATCGAGAATATGATCTGCATACAGTATGATGATCAAAATTCATAAATGCTCAAGCACCACTGATGTCACTCACAAAGCACTGTTCTAAAAAAGCAAGGTGGACAGAGTTTAATGGTCATATATGCCCAATAGGTGCACAAGAAAAATATTTCCAACTCATATTTGAACATCAATATTCATGCATTTCAAAGAACACTATACTTAAGCTCTGATTGTAGAACTATTTATTGAAGAACATTTTCTCCACCATCTATTATGTCAATTGCTTCCCTAGCAATTTGCATTCATGAACCTTAGTTTCCAAGGCCTTTTATAATGACAACATAAATGAATGAACAGAGCCTTTTCAGCCTTCCCTTTATATGGAAATGGTTAAGGGCACCTTTTAAGTGCTCCCATTGTTCCATCACTGTGTACTTCCTCTGAGAATAATTGCATTACCTTTGCCTACTCTAGGATATCCTTGAAAATAAAAATCAAGGTTTTATCTCAGAGGTAAATGTTCTGCAAACTTGAGAGAGATATCACTTACTTCCTAATTTCCTTGCTCAAGACCATGACCTTGATTGTTATCAGTCTTGGAAAACAGCTTTCAAACAGTTCCATTTTGGTGACTGAAAGTGAAATGTTTTGTTTAAACCACTACAAGTCTCATAAGAGCTCTATTTACATGTTAATGGAATAGCAGAACAGGCTGAAATTACTATCAAGGTCCCAAATAGAGTTTGCATTAGTTCATGCGGTATGTTGAAAATGGCTCCTAAAATAGCCAAATGTGTTAATGATGCTCTCTTTTAGCATTAACCTAATTCTCTTATATAATGTGGCTATTGGAGTGTTATACATCAGCACTGCTCTGTGGTCCCTGGTCCCTGGCCAGGATTCTCATGGTCAGGGCATTCTTCCCTTGAAATGAGGCAGGAGATGATGGATGTGATATAAATCACCACTCTTACACAATAAATTATTTTTGCTGGGTCCTTGCCAAGGTTCTTAACCAAGGAAACTTCAGTGGGTCAGGTTTAGTAGTAAGATGCCCTTCAAACAGAAAGGATATGCAAATTTTAGTAATTGTATCTGTAACCATAATTTATTCCTTTCATGGATTTATTCTCATATAATTTTTGAATTAGAACAGTCATTTCCCCATAGGACCATCTCACTCAAAATAATGTATATCTCATCAACTCATTTGTTCCTTGGACCTCCTCAGAGAACTGAGAGAATGTGGTTTTATGATTACTCACTTAGTTGCATTATCTAAGTTGGAAAGATAAAGTTTAATACTGAAAGTAAAGACAATTTTTGGTCTTCCATAAGTTCTAAGTTCTTATTTATTTAAATAAAACTGTACATTAAATTATAGTTAAATATAGCATATTGAAAAACCTTGTTCATCTTCTTTCTGTCCTAAGAACACACCAAATGATATTGTAAAAATGAAAAAGTTTTAACTCCATATAGACAAATATTAAAGAAAATGAGATAGTAGCATAAAAACTTTTTTGGGGGGAGAACATGAAAGATACAACAGGTTTACCAGGGCAGATGAACCCAACCTACGTGCCTCCAGACAGGAATGCTAACGATGAGTGCGCATATTTACCCCTTCAGCATTGTGCCTAGGACTTGGAGGCACAAGGTTCTCCAGTGGGCAAGGATCAACAAGGGAACTGACTGAAAACAATACAGGAAGCAGTCAGAACCCCTGATCTTGTCTCTTACTTCTGAAAGCCAGGTAGTTATTCTCTTCTCCAAATTTTTACTCTCTGGAGGAACTGATCTGGTCAAGTTTTAAACAACCAATATCAAAAAGTCAGGAATAAAGACCCACGACTGAAAAACAGAAAACATGGAAGTGTCCAGAGCTACACTGAATAGTGCATGATGGAATTCCAGTATGTCTTCACATGGAATGGTGTTGCATTGAGCTCTTCTCAACCACCTAGCTCCCAGAAGATCAGAAAATTTTACCACCATGCTGCCTTATGACTAAAAAGAATACTAGGAGTTTTAAAAGATTTTACATATTTAAATTTGAGAGTTTCCCCAATGAACCAGACAATTCACCTCTTAATTACCACATAGTGAAACAGTTTGAGGTAGGGACCCACTTTAGTCTTTTGTATGTTGATATGCAGATATTCCAGCCCCATTTGTTGAAAAGACTTCCACGGTCTTTTGTCTCTCTCTATCCTCCCACTGCTTGTTCTGCAGTCATGTTCAGCTGTTGGATTGCATGGCAGAGAGGTAAGCTAAAGCCCTACATTTCTAGCCACTAGTCCTAGAATATGGGCCTTTATAACCTAGAGAGTATATTTCCCAAGAGGCATGGGTTTGACCATAAACAGATATCAAAGCTTTGGTAACAGAAATATGGTCTAGAACCTTGCATAAATCCCAAACTGCACAATCAAAACAGGCTCATATAACTGCAAAATCTGTGAAAAAATGAACTGACATTGGAATCACAGACCACATGAGGTGGGTTAGAACTTTTGGTCTGAAGTTAACTTAATTGATTGCCTGCTAAATGGAAGGAATGTATTAACATTTTCCATAGGATTTAAAAAAGATGTAAGGATCTAATAGCATAGTATTTAAAACATTCAGATTTTAATACTAAATTACTTGATATTTTAAGCCAGATGAAAAACATCTCAACAACTGACAAAAGAAGAGAGAAACAACTGACATCAATCCCAAGATGATCAAATGCTTGGATTATGATACAAAAACTTATGAAGCAGCTATGATAATCATGCTCTAAGAGCTAAGAGGCAGCATTCTTGAAACAAATGGACAGATAGAACATCTCAGCAGAAAAATAAAAGGTATAAATCAGGACAAAATGGAAGTTTTAGAACTAAAAAATATAAGAACTGAAATTAAAAACACACTTGATAGACTGAACAGCAAAATAGAGACAACCAAAGGGTCAGTTAACTTGAACCTAGATCAATATAAATTATCTAATTTGAACAACAGATAAAAAAATTTAAAAAAAAAAAAAAAATTTATCCTGAGGGAACTGTAGAAAGGGGAAAGGGAAGGGAAAGATGTGTAAAGGTCTAATTTTCATATTATCAGAATCCCAGAAGAAAAGAAACAGGGTAGTTTAGAAAAAAATATTTAAAGAAGTAATGTCTGAAAACTTTGTAAAATACATACATAATATACATAAAATACATACAATTATAGGTGTGTAAAGCTCAGTAAAACCTGGACACGATAAATTCAAAGAAGACTGTCCAGATATATAATCAAACTGCTAAAAACCAAACACAACCTCCTCCTTTAACCTCCCCCAAAATTCATGAAAACAGTCAGAGAAAAACAGCAGAATACATGTAGGGGATCAGTGATTTGAATGACAATGGACTTGTCATCAGAAACTAAGGAGGCCCAAAAGTAGGACATATGGTTTTGTTTTGTTTATTTATTTATTTGTTTATTTTCTTACAGGTATATTTATTCACAAAGGAAACTATTTTTACAATATACAGTATGTTCCACATTTCAACCTATCAGAGCTGCAATTTACAACTAGACTGACTCTCCACCTGCTGTGCACCCTGTGCTCAGCTGATTGGTGATGATCATAAGCAAGTGCAGGACTGGAAGCTTTAAAAGCTTTACTTCTTTTATCAGCACTCTTGATTTTGTAAACATTGAAACCCATGATATAATACAACATTTCTGCCTAGGCCTCCTGGTAAAGCTAGGTGTAGTAGGGCTTCATAGCGACCCAAACATTTTTAATGAGGCCTTGAGGCATTTCACTGCAGGACCAAGGGCTCAGGCTGCCATCACTCATACAGCCAACAACTTGGGAAATTCACCAAATACACAGGCACTACATGTAGCACATCAGTTTTAATGAGTTTAAAGTAAACAACTGTCAACCCAGAATTCTATATCCAGTGAAAATAACTTTTGTAAATGAAGGTGGAATAAAAACATTCTCAGATAAAGTAAAGCTAAGAGAATTCATCATGAACACACTTGCTCTAAAACAAATGCAAAGAGAAATTGTCAAATAATAGGAAAATCATATCAGAGGAAAACTTTGCACTTCTGAAATGAAGGAAGAGCAAGAGGATTAATAAATAAAATATGTGTTAAAATACTTCCTCTTAAGTTATTTAAAATATATATGATGGCTGAAAGCATAAATTGAAACATTGCCTGGTGTATTTTAAAAAATGTATATAATACTCTTTAGTTCCATCCATGCTGTTGCTAAGGGCAGGGGTTCCTTCTTTCTTTCTTCTGCATAGTATTCCATCATATAAATGTACTACAGTTTTTTGATTCACTCATCTACTGATGGGCACTTAGGCTGTTTCCAGCATTTGGCTATTGTGAATAATGCTGTTACGGACACTGGGGTGCCTAGGTTCTTTTGAATTGGTGATTTAGGATTCTTAGGGTATAATCCCAGCAGTGGGATTGCTGGATTAAAAGGCAGTCCCATCTTTAGTTTTTGGAGGAAATTCCATACTATTTTCCACAGTGACTGCACCAGTGTGCATTCCCACCAATAGTGTAGTAGGGTTCCCTTTTCTCCACAACCTTGCCAGCACTTGGTTGTTGATTTTTTTTATGATGGATATTCTGACTTGTGTGAAGTGGTATCTTATTGTGGTTTTAATTTGCACCTCTCTGATGACTAGTGATGTTGAGCATTTTTTTCATGTGTGTATGGGTCTCCCTAATGTCTTCCTTGGAGAAGTATCTGTTTAGGTCCTTTGCCCATTTTTTAATTGGATTGTTTGTCTTCCTGGTGTGGAGTCATGTGAGTTCTTCATACGTTTTGGAGTGAAAGACTAATACCATATGATCTCACCTATAAGTGGAACCTAGTCACCAAAACAAACAAATGAGCAAGATAGAACCACAAACATGAAAATAAAGAACAAACTGACAGTGACCAGAGGAGAAGGGGGAGGAGAGTAATGGGGGGAATAAGGGGAAGCGCAAGTCAAGGAACATGAACAGAATATTGATGGGCATGGACAATGGGGGTGAGTTGACAATGGGAATTTTGCAGAATGGGGCCATGGAGAGCAATGGGGGAAAAGGCAGGACAACTATAACTGAACAAAAATTAAAAAAATTTAAAATCTATATAAGATGCAATACACATGATGACAACCACATAAAGGGAGGAAATTCAAGGACCTACATGGTGGTAAGCTTCCTACATTCAATTTCAGGCAGAAAAAATATTTATTTTAAATAGACTGTGCAGAGATAAGTAAATAGTTTGCAATCTTTAGAAAATATCTCTAAGAATATACTCAGATACTGTAAAAAACTAAAAAAAATTAAAGGAATAGTAGAGCTCTTCAAATAATCTAAAAAAGTCATGAAAGAGAAATAGAAAAATTCAAAACAGAGGGGACTATCTAATAAATTATAAAATGAATGACCTATTAAAATATATTAATAATTACATTAAATGCAAGGTACCTAAGCACATCAATTGAAAAACAGAGATTGTTGTAAATGATTGAAAAATTAAATATAAGCCAACTATATGCTCTACAGAAGAAATCACTTCAAGTATAATGCATGTGTATATTAAAAATAAAAAATGTGGGAAAAGATATTTCATGCAACCATTAATAAAACAAAAACTAAAGTAGCTATAGAAATATGAGAAATGAGTAGATTTCATAGCAGAGAAAATTAATAAGGGAAAAAGAGGGAAATTATATAATGATAATGGTTTAATTGACCAAGGAAAAGAACAACTGAAAATGTATATAATAAGAGATCTTCAAGCTACATGAAACAAAAGCTGACAAAAATAAAAAAAAGAATATATAAATTCAAAATTAGAGTTTGATATAGCAACATCTCTCTCTCAGAAACAGGTGAAGCTGGTAGACAGAAAATCAGTGAGAATATAGAAGTACTAACATCATGTGTCAATTAAGTCTAAAAGTGAGTCAAAGAGGCAGTCTCAAGGAAAATTAGAAAGTATAGTATTTTGAACTAAACAAAAATGAAAATACAAGATAGCAAAATTTGTGAGATACAGTTAAAGAAGTACATAGAGTGAAATATATAGCATTAAATGCTTATATTAGAAAATAAGAAAGGTCTCAATCAAAAATTTAAGCTTCCATCTACAGAGAGAAAAAGAAGAACAAAATAATCCCAAAGCAAGCAGAAAGAAGGAATTAAGATAAGAGCAGATCAATAAAACTGGACACAGAAAAATATTATGAAAATACTAATGAACACAAAAGCTCATTTTTGGAAAAGATCAATTATATTGACAAATGCCTAGTAGAACTGACAGAAAAAAAGAGATAAAAATGACCAATAAGAGAAACAAAATGGAAGCTATCACTACATACCACACAGCAATTAAAAGGATAGTAAGGGAATACTACAAACAACTCTATCCACATAATTTTGACAACTTCAATGAAATAGATCAATTCCCTGAAAGCTATAATGTACTCAAACTTCCCATGTTGAAACAGAAAAAATGACCAAAACTCTGGATTAAGGAGAGGCTTCAGACAGGCAAAGCTGGGACAAATCTGTTTATTGTGCATGTTAAAGGTATTGTGAACTTGAGGATTTCTTTCCAGTCATATTATATTAAAAGTAAATTAAAATGAGCTCTTCCTAACTCTTTCTAACTCAGGGAACCAAGTTTTTCAACATTTATATATATAACTATGAAGGCAGGCTTAGCAACTTCAAATCATACATTTTAGATTATTTTATATGTGTAATTGGAGGATTCTGTGGAGTTAGAACCCACTGTAATTCAGTCATTCGGTAAATAAGTACTGAGAACTTACATTTTTAGACTATTCAAGGGTTATAGCAGTGGATAAGAGACATATATCAGAGCTCATTCTGGATTTTCCCAAGGTCACTGTGGTCAGTGGCAGCAAATGTCACATGATTAAATCACTCCAAGCAAAGAAGCATTGCTGTACTGTATTAAAGATAGTGAGGGGAACACCATTTTCATCATGATTTTATCAAAATCAGAATTCTTAAATATTATTCTTTGGTTCCACTTTATTTAGCTGTAGTAACTTCATATATGGAGATTTTTGCTCAGCTCTAGCTTTTAGCTAATATCAAGACATGAGGAATGGAGTTCTCTTATAACGTAAATTCAAGTTATTTCTAGAACTGGGATTTGCAAGTGAAAGGTAAAACCTGAGCAGACTTGAAGTGCCACTGGCTGAATAGTAATTGGTCTCAAGTCATGAGATGAAAATTTAATCAATTATATTAAGGATGATTAATTTTCTTGCCAATCATGTAATAATCCTTGGATTGCTATGATTCTAAACTCATCTGTTTAAGCATTTTTCAACTATTGAGTTTAGGGAAGATGTGCATTTACATAACATATGTGTTTTCATGGGTTCAGTAAATAAATATGTATTTAAACATTTCATTCAAGATGTACTCATTCTCATGTGGACATAGTAGCATAAGTTCTTTATGTAAAATGGCTTTTGTAGAGAGACAAATAATAAATTTGAAAACGAACTCTGCCACCTCACCAACTGTGAGACCTTAGATAACTCTTTAACCTCTTAAAACTTCTGTTTTGTGATTTGTAAAATCTAAAAGGGTTATTATGGAGATGAATAGCATTAATAGAGGAGATACATGTAAAGTGCTTGTTAATATCATTCTCCAGCCTCCTCCATGTGGTAAGAAATATGGCTGGCTACCAGAGGTTCTGACCTACCACATTTAGGGCTTTGTGGTCACAGAAAAGAGAGCTCTTATCCCCTCTGTTGACTTCTCATAGGTTCTGAGAGCATTTTAATATGATTTTCTGATTTGATGGAGGAGTGGGGTCCAGATCTACCATCACTAGTTCCAATGAGTGTTCTATCTTGACACTTTAACCAGTCCTAAAGCAATTGTTACTTGAGTATGAGTATTCCTTTTTAACTCAGCAGTTCCATCAATTGGCCTTTTAGCCTGGATTTTTGAGATGCTAACTCTAAATTACCCAGATTTTGCAGGGACTGTGTGGTCAGTGGATATTTTTACAAATATTATTAAGATGAAAAATCAATATAGAACTCTTTTCTTTGAAATAGCAGGGAAAGATAAAGAAACTAACATTTATTGAGGGTGTAGTACATGGAGTTCTAAAATGTTCTTTCAAGATTTACCAACATAATATTTGGGACTGGGAATATGATAAAAAATCATATGTTACATGGCAAAAGGAATTTTATAAATATGGTTAAAATCACTAAACAGTTGACTTGACTTAATCAAAAGGCAGGTCACTGTGGTGGGCATGATCTAATCACACAAGCTATTTTTTTTCTAAGATGATTGGATTTTTCTAATCTTTATTGTATTTTTTCCATTACCATTTAGTCCCATTACACCTCCCTCTACCCAGCAATCACAACACCATTGTCCATGCCACAAGTCCTTTTTCTTTTCTCCATCCCTTCACTCTAACCTCCTTCACCCCCTAACTGTTATCTGCTCTCCATCTATCAGTCTGTCTCCATTGTCCTTGTTAGTTGTTTGTTCATTAGACTCCACATATGAGTGAAATCATATGGTATTTGTCTTTCTCTGACTGGCTTATTTCCCTTAGCACAATGTTCCCCTAGTCTATCCATACTTTTGCAAAGGATAAAATTATCTTCTTTTTTATAGCTGAGTAGTAGTGCACTGTGCAAATGACCCATAGTTGTTTTATTCACACATCTTCTGATTGACACTTGGGCTACTTCCACATCTTGGTGATTGTAAATAATGTTGCAGTGAACATAGGGGTGCTTATGGTCTTTCAAATTAATGTTTTGGGTTCATTTAGATACATTTCCAGAAGTGGGATCCCTGGTCAAAAAGTAGATCTATTTTTAATTTTTTGAGGTATCCCCACAGTGGCTGCATCAATCTACATTCCTACCAATTGTGCAAAAGGGTACCCCTTTCTCTACAACCTTGCCAGCACTTATTGCTTGTTGATTTATTGATGATAGCCATTCTGACAGGTGTGAGGTGATATCTCATTGTGGTTTTAATTTGTATTTCTCTGATGATTAGTGACATTGATCACCTTTTCATATGTCTATTTGCCTTCTGTATGTCTTCTTTGGAGAAGTGGCTGTTCAATTCCTTTGCCCATCTCTTTATCTTGGATTGCTGTTTTTTTTGGTGTTGAGTTTTGTAAGTACTTTATAAATTTTAGATATTAACACCTTATCAGATGTATCAGTGGATACATTCTCTCATTCTGAGGGTTGTCTTTTTATTTTGTTGATGATTTCCTTTGATGTGCAAAAACTTTTTAGTTTGATGTAGTCCCATTTGTTTCTTTTTTCTTTTTTTGCCCTTGCCTGGGGAGATAATATCTGATAAATAATTGCTGTAAGCAATGTCTGAGATTTTGCTGCCTATAATTTCTTCTACAATTTTTATGCTTTGGGGTCTAATAGTTAAGTCTTTAATCCATTTTGAATTTATTCTGGTGTGTGGTATAAAAAGGTGGTATAGTTTCATTTTTCTGCATTTATCTGTCCAATTTCCCAGTACCATTTATTGAATAAACTATTTTTCCCCCATTATATATTTTTACTTCCTCTATTGAATATTAATTGACTATAAAATTGTGGGTTTATTTCTGTGCTCTAGTCTGTTCCATTGATCTATGTATCTGTTTTTATACCAGTGCCATGTGGTTTTGATTACTATGGCCTTATAGTATAGTTTGATAGTAGGCAGCAAGATTTCTCCAACTTTGTTCTTCTTTCTCAGGATCACTGTTGTTATGTGGGGACTTTTGTGGTTTCATATAAATTTTTGAAACATTTGGTCTGTTTTGTGTAATATGTCATTGCTATATTGGTAGGAATTGTGTTGAATCTATAGATTGATTTTGTTTGTATGGCCATTTTAATGATGTTAATTCTTCCTTGCCATGAACATGGTATATGTTTCCACTTGTGTCATCTTTCTTCAGTGTCTCATAATTTGCTGTGTATAGGTCTTCTACATCTTGGTTGGGTTTATTCCTAATTATTTTATTCTTTCTGAAACAATTGACAATGGGATTGTTTTCTTAATTTCTCTTTCTGTTAGTTGGTTACTGATATATAAAAATGCAACTGATTTCTGGATATTAATGTTGTATCCTGCTACTTTGCTGATTCATTCCTCATTCCTAGTAGTTTTCTTGGTGGAATCTTTGTACAATATCATGCCATCTGCAAATAAAGGAAATTTTACTTCTTCTTTTCCACTTTTGATGCTTTTTATTTCTTTTTCTTGTCTGATTATTGTGGCTTGGACTTCCAGTGCTACACTGACTATGGGAAGTGAAAAGAGATTATCTCTAACTTTTTGCCAATCTTAAGGGGAACACTCGTAGTTTCTGCCCACTGAGTATGATGCTGAGAGTGGGTTTGTCATATATGGCCTTCATTATGTTTAGGTTTATTCCCTCTATTTCCACTTTGCTGAGACTTTTTATAAGAAATGGGTACTGGATTTTATTGAATGCTTTTTCTGTATCTATTTATACGATTATGTGGTTTTTATTGTTTATTTCGTTTATGTGGTGAATGACACTTATTGATTTTTTTGCACTAACCTTGCATTCCCAGAATCAATCTCACTTGATCATGCTGTATGATTTTTTTCAATGCATTGCTGTAGTCAGTTTGGTAATATTTCTTTTGAGGTTTTAGCATCTATGTTCTTCAAGGACATCAACCTATAATTATCTTATTTGTAGCATTTTTATCTGCTTTTTGTATTAGAATTTTGGCCTTGTAAATAAGGTTGGGAGCCTTCCCCTACTCTTGAAATTTTGAAATAGTTTGAGAAAGAAAGGTGTTAGTTCTTCTCAAAATGTTTGGTACAATTCACCTATGAAACCATCCTGTCTAGGGCTTTTGTTTGTTGGGAGTTTTTTGACTTCTGCATAAATTTCACTAGGTGTAATCTATTCAGATCCTTTGATTCT
>CM052540.1:70218563-70255433 GCA_028533065.1 Trachops cirrhosus | reverse complement strand
CAGAGAGAACCACGGAAAGAGATAGCTAAGAAGACACCCCCTACCCCAACCTGGGGACAAATTAAACATCAAAGCCTGGCCTCAAAATCTACTCTTGTCCAAATGTAATTGTATCACATAGTTGAGAAATGCATGCCCCAGAGCACTGTCAAAAACTATAAAGCAATTGCTTGGTAATTGGTGGTGCCTAAAGGATGAAGAGTAATACCAAATGAAGAAGACAGCCCAACAGAGAAGTCATGGGAAGAGACTGTCAAGGAGGGCCCTGCTGAAACCACTGTCACCCCAGGGTGAGTGTGTATACATTCAAGTCTTTGCCCCCAGAGGAGAAACAGCAATGGTTTCATGCTATGGGGAAAGTAGACGTCACTAAAATTGTCTAGCCAAGTCACCAAACAAACAACAAAACAACAAAACAAGCCCCTGGGAGGAGGAAGGGCAATTCAAAGTTGCTACAATATATCACCTAAAATGTGTAGTTTTCAACAAGAAGTATGACTTGCAAAGAGACAGAAATATTTTTACAAAGGAAAAAAGAAAGTGTTTCCCAGAGGGTCCATATCTCATATTTAACAGACAAAGACTGATTCAAAGTTAGCATTATAAATGTTTAAAGAACTAAAGCAAATCATGCTTCAAGAAGTTTAGGAACTTCAAGTCAAGGTGGTGACATAGCTAAACACAGCTTGCCTCCTTGCACAACCATATCAAAATTACAGCTAAACTACAGAGCAACCATCATTCACAAATGCCAGAAATTGAGCTAAAAAGAAGTCCTACAACTATGAAATTAAAGAATAAACCACATTGAGATGGTTAGAGGGGTGGAGGCATGGAACAAGTTAGTCCCATGTGTGCTGGACCCATGTGTGCTGGATAAAAATAAGAAGGGATATCTCAGGAGCGAGGTGTCCCAGGCCCACACCAGGCCCCCTTCCCAGGGTTCCAGTGCCAGGAAGAAAAGTCTTCCAACTTCTGGCTGTAAAAGCCAACAGGTATTGAGACTGTGGGACAGAAACTTCTGGAGTACAAGGCAGTTCCTGTTAAAGGACCCACACATGGACTTATACGTACTCACACTCTTTGAGCTCCAGCACAGGGGCAGCAGATTGAAAGGCACCAGAGACATACAGGGAGAAACTAAACTGTCCAGCATCAGGGTAAGAGTTGAGGGGCAGGTTTCTCCCAGAAAGAAGTGCTGGCAGAGGCCATTGTTCCTTTTCTGAGACCTCCCCCACAGAGCTGGCAGGCAGGAACTATATCTGAGACTCTATCAACCTGGCTCTCACTGCTTCTCCTACCCTGGTGAATCAATGAGGCCCCACCCCACCCAACTTTCAGGCCCACCCAAGCTGTTTCCAGTGCTTCTCCATGTGAACAGCTTATCTTGCCCTTTGCTTCAGATTTTCCTAAATTCTCTCAAACAAGAATCATCTGGTTTCAGTGGTCCCTGTACCTCTTGTCCCATGCCTAACACTAGCAGCAGCTGGCCTTGCCTGGACACCTCCAAGCCCAGTACAAGTAGCAGTCATCTGCAGATTGCTTTGTAGCTTATGCCAGGTGGCCCTGGATAGAACACATGTGGTGGCTAACTTTGGATGTGTCAACAGCAATCAAGGCTCAACTACAAGAGGATGATGTAGATAGCCCACATAGTGGGCACACCTGGAGTACCCAACTTGGGTGACCAGGGAGGCTGTGCCACTGGACCGTATAGAACACTTACTACATTAGGTCACTCTGCCAAGCCTGGGAGACATAGTGGCTCTATGTAATACAAAGAAACAAACACAGAGAAGCTGCCAAAATGAGGAGACAAAGAAACATAGCCCAAATGAAAGAACAGAATACAACTCCAAAAAACAACTAAACAAATGGAGGCAAGCAATCTGATTGATGCAGAGTTCAAAACACTGGTTATAAGAATTCTCAATGAGGGACTTTTGGCCAAGATGGAGGTGTAGGTAGATACACTGTGCTTCCTCCCACAACCAAAAAAATGACAACAAATTTAAAAGCAAAAAAAAAAAACAAACAAAAAACCTGAAAACCAGAATTGCCAGAATATCAAACTGTATGGAAGTCTGAAAACCAATGAGTTAAAGAAGAAACATTCATCCAGACCAGTAGGAGGGGCAGAGATTGGCAACCTGGCTGGAGAGGACTCCAGACAAAGCAGTGGCTGGAGGATGGGGGTGGGCAAGGCAGTAGCTTGCAGACTGGGTGAGGTGGTTGCTGGTGGAGCAGGCGGTCCCACATTTGTGTATGGATAAACCAGGCGGAAAAACTAGGGAGCAGACAGACAGTGCAACCCAGGGTTCCAGTGCAGAAAAATGAAGCCTCAAAACCTGACTGAAAAAACATGTGGGGGTTGCAGGGGGGGAGAAACTCCCAGCCTCACAGGAGAGTTCGTTGGAGAGACCCACAGGCCCCTAGAATGTACACAAAACCACCCACATGGGAATCAGCACCAGTAGGGCCCAATTTGCTTGTGGGTAGAGGAAGAAGTAATTGAAAGCTGGCCAAGAGCCCAGCAAGGGGCATTGTTCCCTTTTGGACTTCTTGCCCATATACAGTGTCACAACACAGTATCATGGGTTGCCCCGCTGTGGCAAATACCTAAGGCTCTGCCCTTTACTAAGTAACAGGCCCGCCAAGAAAAAAAAATATGGCCCAAATGAAAGAACAAATCAAAGCTCCAGAAAAAATACAGCTAAGTGATGAAAAGATAGTCAACTTATCAGATGCACAGTTCAAAACACTGGTAATCAGATACTCACAGAAATGGTGGAGTATGGTCGCAAAATAGAGAAAAGAGTGAAAGCTATGAAAAGTAAATTAAAGGAAAATGCACAAGAAACCAACAGTGATGGGAAGAAAACTGGGACTCAAATCAATAGTTTGGAGCAGAAGGAAGAAATAAACATTCAATTGGAACAGAATGAAGAAACCAGAATTCAAAAAAAAAATGAGGAGAGGCTTAGGGACCTCCAGGACCACTTTAAATGTTCCAACATTCAAATCATAGGGGTGCCAGAAGAAGAGAAAGAGCAAGGAATTGAGAACTTATTTGAAAACATAATGAAAGAGAACTTCCCCTATCTGGCAAAGGAAATAGACATCCAAGAAGTCCAGGAAACTCAGAGAGTCCCAAAGAAGGTGGACCCAAGGAAGCACACACCAAGGTGCATCATAATTACATTACCCAAGATTAAATATAAGGGGCAAATTTTAAAGGCAGCAAGAGAAAAGGAGACAGTTATTTACAAAGGAGTTCCCATCAGACTATCAGCTGATTTCTCAAAAGGACCTTAAAGGCAAGAAGGAGCTAGAAAGAAGTAGTCAAAGTCATGAAAGGCAAGGACCTACATCCAAGATTACTCTATCCAGCAAAGCTTTCATTTAGAATGGAAGGGCAGATAAAGTGCTTCTCAGATAAGGTCAAGTTCAAGGAGTACATCATCACCAAGCCCTTATTATATGAAATGTTAAAGGGACTTATCTAAGAAAAAGAAGATGATCAAAGCTATGACCAGTAAAATGACAACAAACTCACAACTATCAACAACTGAACCTAAAACAAAAACAAAAACAAACTAAGCAAACAACTAGAACAGGAACAGAATCACAGAAATGGAGATCACATGGAGGGTTATCAGTGGAGAGGAGCAGGGAGAATGGGGCAAAAGGTACAGGGAATAAGAAGTATAAATAGTAGGTACTAAATAGACAGGGGAGGTTAAGAATAGTATGGGAAATGTAGAAGCCAAAGAACTTATAAATACAACCCATGGACATGAACTAAGGTTGGGGAATGCAGGTGGGATTGGGGGTGCAAGGTGGAGGAGAATAAAGGGGGGGAATGGGACAATTGTAATAGCATAATCAATAAAATATATTTTTAAAGTTTAAGACATAAATATTACCAAGATACATTTTGTGAAAGTGTATATAATGTGTAAATACAAATTATTAAAAATTATTGAAGAGAAAAAATAAAGTAAACAAATCTCTAAAAAAAAAAAGAGTGGTCAATGAATTTAGTGAGAATCTCAACAGCAAAAAAATATCCAATCATAAACAAAGCATACACTAATTGAAATGAAGAACAACTTACAGGGAATCAACAGCAGAATCAAATCAAATCAATCAAATTCCAAATCAGCAGATTGGAATATAAGGAAGCAAAAAACGCCCCAACAGAATAGTAAGAAGAAAAAACAATAAAGAAAGCAAGTATAGTGTAAAGAGTCCCTGGTACAACTTCAGCTGACCAACATTCACATCATGGGTATTCCAAAAGGAGAAGCATGAGAGAGAGAGAGAGAGAGACAGAGAGAGAGAGAGAGACAGAGAGAGAGAGAGACAGAGAGAGAGAGAGAAAGAGAGAAACAATTGAAAACCTACTTAAAAAATATATAACAACAGAAAAGTTCCCTAACCTGGTGAAGGAAATAGACATACAAGTCAAGGAAGTACAGACAATCCTAAACAAGATGAACACAAAGAGGCCCACACCAAGACACATCATAATGAAAATGCCAAAGGTTAATGTCAAAGAGAAAATCTTAAAGCCAGCAAGAGAAAAGCAGTTAGTTACCTACAAGGAAACTCCCATAAGACTGTCAGCTGATTTCTCAAAAGAAACATTTCAAGCTAGAAGGGATTAGCAATAAATATTCAAAGTGATGAAAAGCAAGGACCTACAACCAAGATTACTCTACCAAACAAAGCTATCATTTAGTATTGAAGGAGAGATAAAGTGCTTCCCAGAGAAGAAGCGAAAGAAGTTCATCACCACCAAACCAGTATTTTTTTAATTTTTATTTTCATTGTTTTTCAAGTACAGTTTTCTGTCTTTTACTCCCATCCAAGCCCACCCAAACCAGTATTAAGTGAAGTGTTAAAAGGTTTTCTTGAAGGAGGAAGAGTAGGAGAAAGGAGAATGAAAAGGAGAAAAGGAGAAGAAGGAAGAAGAAAAAAGAAGAAGAAGAAGAAGGAGAAGGAGAAGGAGAAGGAGAAGAAAGAAGAAGAAGAAGAAGAAGAAGAAGAAGAAGAAGAAGAAGAAGAAGAAGGAGGAGGAGGAGGAGGAGGAGGAGGAGGAGGAGGAGGAGGAGGAGGAGGAGGAGGAGGAGGAGGAGGAGGAGGAGGAGAATAAAATGGCAATAAGTGTGTATCTATCAATAATTGAATCTAAAAAAAATAAACAAGCAGAACAGAAACAGAATCATAGAGAGAACATTTTGACAGTTGCCAGATGGGAGGGGGTTGAGAGTATGGGCAGTAAAGGTGAGGGGATTAAGCACTACAAATTGATAGTTACAGAATAGTCATGGGAATGCAAAGTACAGCAGAGGGATTATAGTAGCCAAAGAACATATATGGACATGGACAATAGTGTGGCAATTGCCTAAGGGAGTAGGGTGGAGCTGTGTGGAATGAGGCAAAGGGGGAAAAATTGGGACAACTGTAATAGCATGAACAATAAAATATAATTAAAAAAGGAGTTAAGGAAGATATGAAGACAATGTTTCATCAAATAGAGAATATCAATAGACATAGAAACTACTAAAAATAATCAAATAAAAGTTCTGGAATTAAAAAGTATAACAATGAAATAAAAATTTTATTAGAGTGGCTCAAACAGTACATTTGAACTAGGAAATAATGAGCGGACCTAAAGACAGATCAATAGACATTATGTAATTCAAAGAACAGAAGGAAAATAAAATGAAGAAAATTGAAGAGAGCCACAGAGAAATGTGAGACACCTTTAAGCACATGAACATATATGTAATGAAAATACTAGAATGAGAGAAGGAAAAAGGAATTAATATTAGAAGAAATGATTGAAAATTTTCAATTGGTGAAAATCATTAATCTATATATCCATAGAGCTCAACAAAGTCCAATTGTGACAAATAGAAAGAAATCCACAGCCAGATACATCATAGTAAAGATGCTGAAAGCCAAAGAGAAAATCTTGACTGCATTGAGAAACTGACTTGTCATATACAATGGAACCCAAATAAGATTACCAGCTGACTTCTTATCAGAAACAGTGGAGGCCAGAAGGCAGCAGTATAATATATTCACAGTGGTTAAAAAAAAAAAAGCCCTAGCTGTGGCTTAGTGGCTTGAGTACCAGCCTGTGGACCAAAGTGCTGCTGGTTTGATTCCCAGTCCGGGCACATGCCTGGGTTGCAGGTCAGGTCCCCAGTAGGGGGTGCGTGAGAGGCAACCACACACTGATGTTTCTCTCCCTCTCTTTCTCCCTCCCTTCCCCTCTGTCTAAAATAAATAAATAAATACATAATCTTTTTAAAAAAGGGGTAAAAGAAAAATAGTTGTGTGTTGCTTAATAACAGGTATACTTTCTGAAAAAGTGCATCACTAGTTGATTTCATCATTGTGTGAACATCATAGAGTAACTTACACAAACCTAGATGTTATAGTCTACTACATGACTACATGCCTAGGCTATATGGTATAGCCTATTGCTTCCAGGCTACAAGCCTGTATATCATGTTACTGTACTGAATCCTGTAGGTAACTGTAACACAGTGGCAAGTATTTGTGTGTCTAAACACAGTTAAACATGGAAAAAGTATTGTAAAAATGTGATATAAAAGATAAAGTGTGTGCTGTTGTGTACATTGGGGGAGGCAGGAGGAAGGCTGTGAAGGGAGATTAGATGTCAGGAAGAAGGCAGGAGGAAAGGAGAGAGGGAAGAGAGACAGGGGGAAAGAAAGGGAGAGCAGAGATCAAAAGAGACCTGGAGAGATAAAGCTTGAGATGAGAAATAATAAAAGGAAGAGGGTGAGGGGAGAGGGAGAAAGGGAGGGAGGGGAAATGTGACTAGGAAGAAAGAGAAGAGAAAGGAAAGGAAGTAGGTTTGTAAATGAGTATGTGTGTGTGTGTGTGCATGCAAGGGTAAGTGGGTTCCTGGGATCCACTCCTCCTAGGTCTACTCCATTTTCTTCCTTGCCAATTCTGGGCCCCAGCTGTGAGCAGGAGCACAGGCATATGGGTACATGGTGAGTGGACAGCATGCTGAGCTTCCTCCTTCCTCGTCTATTTACACCTCCCAGAACTAGCAGTAAGTTCAACATCATAGTCAGGTCCAGCCTTTTCTCGCAACATTGCAGACAAACTTTTTGTTTATAATCCATTGTAATCTTATGGGACTGACAAAGATGGAGATTGCCAAAGTGAAGATGAGTGTACCTATGACCACACACTTCTCAAAGTACCTTTGGCAAATGCTGGACTCTGTCCCCCCAAATAACTAAAAACAGGCCCCCTGCTATTAATTAGTACTGTATTCAACCCCATCCCATGAGGGATGTGGGGGTTGGGAGCTCAGCATCCTCACCTGGAAAAGGCAGTAGGAGCTACCTGGCAAGATGATGAGTAGGAGGAAGGGGTTCACACTGCATCTAAGTCACCCTCATCTTCAGTTTCCCCTTGAAATGCTACTCTGGGGTATTCCAACCCCCACCCTCCCAGGAACCCAGCCCACACCCCCTGCTGCCCTCTCAGATCTGTCCATTTGGCCAGGCCAGAACCCCCAGGGCCTAACTCGGACAGCCTGGCTGGGCTATGAATAGCACACAGCCCTTTTCCTTTCCAAATATAAAATGTTTGCTTTCAATCAGGGGCGTCTGGGGAAATGGAAATTATAGGATTGGAGAGTGTCCTTGGGTAAAGAAATACCTCGAATGCCGAAACCTAGCAGGGCCTCTGATTAGGGCTGGAATAATTCTTGCTGTAATATAAACAAGCCTCACTCAGCTAATGGGGGTTGGGGAGTGGGGCCGGGAAATGGGGGCACATGCTGCTCTTTGTTCTCTCCCCTCCCACATGCTTATGCAGCATGGTGTGGCCTGGGCTCCAGAGGCACTAAAGCCTAGACTTCTGGGTGCTGAGTGACCACAGGCAAGGCCCTGCCCCACAAGGCCTCACATTCCTGCCCTAGTGGGTAGGACAGATGGGTCTGTGGGTGTCCAGGCTCTCCTTGAGGAAGAGCCAGCCCTGGATCCTTAGTCTTTTCTAGGCTTCAGAGCCCTGAGCCTGCTGTGGGGGCTGGTGGGGTACAGGAGAGGAGGTCAGCTAGGCAGACAACCAGGGCAAAAGGGCAGGAGCCTAGAGAAGCTACTGTCAACAAAAGTTTCCCAAATTGTTGATCAGTCAGTCAACAAATATTTATTAGTGTCTCATTGTGGCACCAGAATATGAAGGTGGTAAGGACACTGTACCCACTCTTGGGGGTACAGAGTCTAGCGAAGATGTCACACACACACAGAAACCACATGTCTAGCAACCATGTGTCAGAACAGTGGTCTAGGATGGAGCTTCAGATGCCCCATGATGCCCAGGTCAGGGATGGGCGGGATGGTTCCTCATTGCTTAGGGCTCAGAGGCCTAGCTTTGAAGGCCATGACCATGTCTTTGGGGCCCGTGCCATTGGCCTGCTCATGGGCGGAGGTGAGTGGTGGACTTTCATTCTGTCAGGTGCCCTGGTGAAGCAGCACCTCAATTATCCAGAGAAGAAACATCCTTGGGAACACTAAGACCAGCGAGATAACAACTGGTACCAAAGCCAATTTTGTTTTCCTTTTCAGAGAACCCTCCTAGGCTAATGGCTTTTTTTGACACTCAGTTCTCAGATGTGTATTTATCTCAATTCAAGTGCTCAGCAAAAAGCAGGAAGAATGTCTTATAAAATGGAAAAATTAGGAAAGTCTAGGAAGTGTTTGTAAAAACTCACAAATCACAGAAATATGTAGCCACACAGGTTAAGGTCAAACCAAACTTAGATTCTCCCTGAAGGCATGGCCACATGGGCTTGGGTGGGGCCAGGAAGGGGCTGTGGTCCTGGTTCACTGTGTTTCTGTGGCTGCAGTCTCTCTTCTGTAAAATGGGTTCAATGGCAAATAAAAACCAACTGAGGCAATATTGAGGAAGAAGGATCATGGGTGGTTAGTGTGTGATAAGGTCCTACCCCAATGAGGCTGGGGGCTTCTTTAGTCCACATGCAAGCCCTGGCCTGTGGTGCTCAGCTCAGTACCCAACTCTGAGAGAAGCCAGTCCAGCTTGTCTGGAAGTACACTGGAGACCCACAGTGCAGCTGGCATCTCTGAAGAGAAGTAAAGGTATGAATGAAGTGAGGGGACAAGGTAGGGTAACTGGATGGCACATAGGCTTAGCTATTCCCCAAGCCTGAGAGCTGGGCCTGCACTGAGGGGTGGGGCTGAGTACCAACCACTCTCTCCTACACTTGCACCTCCTGCTGCTGTATCCAAGGATGCAGACTCAGGGCCTAGACACAGTTGGTGGGTCCAGAGCAGGGGGTGGAGGGCAAGAGAATATGGAACAACTCAGGGACCTGCCCAGTGCTCCCCACAGGTGGAGACACACCCAGTCAAGGGGGCCAGGGGCTGCTGCCCAACCTCTGCCAAGTGACTGAGTGATGGGGACTCAACGCTTAAGACACTGTTCAACATTTTAAGTGAGTACATGCTGAAAACCCTGTGAAATGGGACTGGCAGGGCTGCCATACATCTTGGGACCATCAGGAGGAAGCTGTCACCTGCAGCAGGGGCTCCTGGTGGTGAGGGTGGGGGCCCTGCCCAAGAGGGTGGGGAGGGAACAGACCCCAGGAATGTGATGGTGTTGTTCTAGCAGATGGCCCCCACCGGCCTGCCTGCCCTGGGCCGCCAGCAGTTCTGTATTTATACTACATTAATAATGGTTTAAACGTTCTCATAAATAGATGCTGATTAATTGGCAATCCATTTGCTGAAGCCGGGCCTGCCAGACGGTTTCCTGGAGGCCTGTCCACATCCCGATAAACACCATCAGGGAGCAGGGCAGGCGCTAATGTAGCAACCCCAGGGCCTCATGCCCCACTGAGAGCAATTTCTCAGGCCTGAAAGGGCCCAACCTGAAGCCCAGCCCTTCCTGGAACTCATGCACAGCAGGGGCCCCTGGTGGTCCCAATCTGCTCCTAATAGGCTGTGGCTGTCAGTGCTTACCCCTGAGTTGGTCCTGGTAGACAGTCTGTACTCAATTCCCACCCCAGCAGTGGCCTGGTCCTGGCTCCTGGAAAGAAATGGGTTGTCCAGGAGCATGTGCTGCAAGAACAGGGACCATGTCCTGATGCTTCTCCTTCGCTCATTCATTCATTCATTCATTCAGGCTGTTAGTCATTTCTTCATTTAGTGGAGCCTGCCCATGGACAAGCCCTGAAATAGTAAGAGAAGGATCTCACAGCCCTTTCATAGGTCCTCAAACTCAGGAGACCATTTTTGGGGGAGTTCTGTTGGAGGGAGCCGTTCAGTGCAGAGTTAACCAAGGGCAGGAACTCTGTGCCCAGCTAGTAGGGGCTTAGCTGAGTGTCACTGCCCTGGACAGCCCCCTGAAGAAGTGTTTGCTTCTGCCCTTTCTCAGGTCTCCTAGCTCTACCTCCCCAGACTGCACGGCTCCTCTTCCTGTTCTCATGGCAGACTGTGGGGAACTCACCACACAAGCCCCAGACCCCTCCTCTGTAGAATGGGGACCACATTGTGACTTACACACAGGAGCCTTGTTCCTGGTAGAGGGCAGAGGGAGGTACTGGTCTGCTGCCCGCAGTGCTGCAGCCCCCAGTGTTGCATCATTCTTGGGACCCCACATCACACTCCCTAGTATTTACTAAGCACTATCCTCATCATTCCACGTGTGCCCATTTAACAGATGAAAACACTGAGCCTCTGACAGCCAACAGCCCAAGGTCACCTGGCTGGTAAGTGCCACAGTCAGGACTCAAACAGAGTCCATTCCAGAGAGCCCTAACTGCTGGGCAATGCTGTCTGAAAAAATGAAGTTGGGAGGGATGTATGAATGAATTCTGCCAGCCCATATCCAGTGAGCACAGGGAGAGGGGGAGGAGCCCCTGTGATTGTGATTGGTTTCTAAAGCTCCTGCAGACCCCAGCCCCAGCCGAGGGAGGGGGAGGTCAAAGGTGGCCACTGATGGTTGTCACTCAAGCAAAATAGGCCCGTTTTCATTTTTCACTTAGGCCTAGACCCCTCCAAACAGACAGTGATTAGGCCCTGATTGAGCCTTTCCTCTGCCTGATGACTCCCACATGTGACCTGCTCCCAAATTACATGCAAATGTTCAGCCGACAAGCTGCTGAAAGCCCTGGCTGCCTGGCCAGCTCCCGCCGCACAGGCGCCCACTGTGCAGGTGTGTGCAGGGGCCAGGTCAGTGGCCAGATGCACCTGTGGGCCACTGTACTCCACAGCACCCTCCCCCCACTGGGATGTGCTAGAGCCTTAGTCTGCTCCTCTGTGGACAGGGCATGATGATAGAGAGATGCCACCACTGCAAGTAATATTACACATGAGGTTATGCATAAGAAACCTGAGTGCCTGGGCTTAGACAATGCATGAGTCATTCCACATCTGTCTCCCAGTCCCATCTATAGAATTGGGACATGAGAGTCCCTGCCTCCCAGAGGTGCTGGGGGCAGAATAAATACATATATCTACTTGCTTGGAACAGTGCTGGGCAGTGGTATGCACACTTATCACTGTCACCATGCTGCCTGGAGACGCTGTACAAAAAGAAGGCACTATGTGGCAACCTACCTGGGGAAGCTTGGAGCCCGTCCACATACGTTTCATGTCTTCTTTAATAGGCCAGCAGCTATAGTCATTGGAGACTTTTGCATCAGTCATTCCTGTAGGTGCACCCCACACCTGTACCATGAGGTTGGTGACACCCTGAGTCTCATTTTCAGAAGACCTAGAGAGACCTATAATAACCACAGCTGGTCAGTGGTGGGGGTGTCTTGAGGCTCCGGCCCCCATCTGCAATTTCAGAGCTGAGCCCGTGGCCTGCAGATGGCAGGGAGAGATGTTCAACGGACACTGCTGTGGGGTGTTTGAGGTTAGCCCAGGAGCCTCAGCTCAGTCTTAGCCAGCATCCCCCACAGATCATTCAACCTAGCCCCTCATAAAGCAGGACTCCATTCTGCAATTTCCAAGCTCTGTCCAAATGATTTCTGAGATAGGGAGTTCAACCCTATGCCTGGTAGAATACTGCAGCCCTGAGCCAGGTAAAGGATCCTCCTACTGAATGAAGCCACCTCCCTGGTGACCTTGAGTCTATGCTTTAAGGTCCCCCAATGGGATCTTAGATCTCTCCCTCTCAATCATTCATTCATTTAACCATTCAGGCATTCATTCAGAGAAGTCTAACCATCCACCTTGTTGTCTCCCCACCCTTGCACATGTTTAATTGTATGCTTATTCCTCTCTGAAATGATCTAGTTCAAAGGTTAGTCAACTCTTTGTCTCAGTCCTGTTAGAACATCAGCTTCAGCAGGGCAGTAAACATGCTCATCTCCCTCTCCTGGGTCATAGTCACTGTGAAATGGAGAGAGAGGGAGACAGAGAAAGGGAAGGGAGAAGTGGTGATGAGGACTGTGCTTTGGATTGGGAAAGTGGGTGTGAGGACAGGGTATAGAGCATGGCCAGGCCTTTGGAAAAAGAGTGGGAAGGCAGATGGAATGGAGGTGGGGCTTTTGGGTTGAGCCATGTGAAGTGATCAGATCCTTTCTGAGTTTACGCTGAGTGGGAGGAGTGGGGAGGTGGGTGGTGAAGGGCTGTAGAGGGGCTCACTCTGAACACCCTCAGTGCTCTGGAGGGAGACTGCACCCACCAGAGGGAATTTCCCTGAATCCCACAAAGATGCCCTAAGGCCAGCAGAGGTCTTTGGTGGACTTTGGGGGGAAGGGAGACATGGGACCATTGGGCAGTCTGCCCCTGTATTGGTCTGTCTGTAGGTTTTAGGGTGGGAAGGACTGGACCCTGTTAATGGGGAAAGCAAGTCTGGAGGGAGGGGTGGGGCACACAAACCTTTGGCCTAGTGTGCTGCGGGCTCAGCCCTCATTGCTTCCATCTTTCCTCTGCTGTCAGACTCACAACTGTCCTTCACCCGGGGTATTATCCTCAGCCCCACTGGTGAGGAACCGAGGCCCTGCACTGCTGGTAACTTGCCCAGGTTGATGGGTGGGCATTGACACAGGTGGGAATGCCTCCCTCCTCCCAACAACCCTCATGAGTCTCCTCTGTTCTTTGGCAGGAAGCAGCTTACAGCTCAGCCCCTCCCTCAGTGGCAGGTGGGTGGCCCCTCATCAGCCTGATGTGGAAAGTGAAATAACTTCTCCCAATTACCCTTGAATCTGGAAACTTTTTGTGCCTCCGACATTTCCTCCAGCCCAGGAATTAATCAGCCCCTTGGCCATCCCTGCACTGAGGCTGGGACGTGGGGGCACCAGGGGCAGTTGTGCCCCAGAAAATTATTTCTCATTGCCAATTATTGCCCATTAGAGCTAATGGTCGCACTTAATCACCACACACTTATCTGGGGTTTTTTAAGCCACTGGAAAGGGTCCCCTCTACTCCTCCCCCACTGTGCTCTCTTGAGCAAAGCTCAAGCCATTGCCAGAAATATACTTTTTTAAAACCAAATCCCACATCTGATACCGTTTTGTTTGAAAAATGAGCTGCCCTCCCCTTTTTCATGTCTGCCGGTCCCACAGCCAGTTAAGTTTGGGGACAGAGAGGGACCTCCATGGGGCTCATTCCTAGGACGGGGGGAGATGGATGTAAACCTGCAAGGGGGAGGAGACTTACCCCAGTTATCAATGAGGAACTGAGTATGGTGGTGGGGAGATCAGGGAGTGGCAAAGGTCATACTGAGCATGGTAGCAAAGCAAGGACCAAAACCCAGGCAGGTGGGAGTCAGGCCCAATAAGGGCCAGAGGGCAGCCCTAGGAGACTTTTAACCCTTGGAATTGAGACAGGTGAGTCAGATGGTGGGGCACTCCCATAGCTGCCACCAGAAGAGGATTAAAGGCATCAGACTGTACCAAGAGTGCAGCTGCCCCACTGCACAGACAAGACACCTGGCCCAAGGGGTAGGAGATCCATCTGGACTGAAGCACTTGGGCAGCTCCATTCCACAACCTCTTTCCACAGAAGTGACAGGGCCTCTCTGAACCTTTGTTTCATAATCTGAAAAATGAGGCTCTGGTTCTTCAAAGGACAAGGCCACTGTGATGACTCAGGTATTGAGTCTGCCATCCCCAGGTGGGCTCACCTTCTGGGGAGAGGGTGGCTGAGAGGCAGGTACCAGGGGCTGAGACCACTCCATCTAGCCAGCTGGCTTGTTCTGTGAACCCTTTCTCCAAACCCCATAAACTCAGACCGATTCTTACATGATCTACAGAGGTGCATCCACTCATTAGAGAGTTCTCAAGACCACCTCTGCTCTGGGCACACTGTGAAGGACAAGTCAGGCCAATCACTGCTTCAGTGGTCTTGGGGATGGAAAAAAATGGACTGATAAACAGGCAAAGATTAAAAAACCAGATCATTCCAAAGCTACCTATGAAAACCATGATGGGGTGATACGATGGAACATGATGTGGTATATGTATGTATATGTCATGTTTTTGCAGTAAAATTGGTATAAAAGTTTATATATATCTCAGGTATACAATTTTATAGTTCCATATTTGTATATAGTACAGTGTTTATCACTGTAAGTTTAGTTACTATCCATCACAATACAATTGATTCACTTCACCCATTTCACTCTCCCCACAATTCCCTTACCCCCTGGTAACCACAAATCTGTTCTACGAGTTTGTTTTTGTTTTGCTTGTTTATTTGTTTTGTTTTGTTTTAGATTCCACATATAGGTGAAATCATATGGTATTGGTCTTTCTCCATCTGACTTATTTCACTTAGCATGATACCCTCAGGGTTCATTCATTTTATCACAAATGACAAGATTTCATTCCTTTTTATTGCAGAGTAATATTCATGTATATATTCATATATATGAGGTCTGTGCATAAGTTATCCCAACATGTAATGTGAAAAAGAGAGACACTTATTGAAGAATATACCAGAACCATTGCACATAGGAAAATGATGTCTCAGTCCCCTTCAAAGTGGGCACCTTGGGACCTTACATAGTTCTCCCAGTCACCATCAGCTGCCCCATCACATTTTTCTGAATCTTATCAATGGTCTGAAATCTCTTCCCTTTCAAAGGTGATATGTTTTGGGAAAAGCTGGAAGTCACAGGGCACCAAATTTGGGTTATAGAGGGACTGAGTCGCCTGGGTGATTTGATGTTTTGCCAAAATACTCCATGAGACATGATGCATGAGTGGGTGCATTGTCATGATGAAGCTGCTAATCACCAGTTGCCCATAGCTGTGGCCTTCTGAATCATCTGAATAGTTCCTGCTGAGAAATGTTCAAGCTTAATGCAAAATTTGATGTGCATTTGTCATTCTGCTCACTCAGTCGTTTTGAATGTGATGGCCACACAGTGCACATGCTCACTCAAGGGCATCTACCACCCCCACTGACTAGTACAGTAAAGTTGTCATTGTGCATGCATGCACATTCCAGTCCACTCTCCTTGGCTGCCAGGTTACACCCATATTGTACAAACTGTTCTTGTTATATTAACTATAGTTGGACTTTCTCCAGGTAGAATGAATATATATGTGATAAATATATAAATGTGTGATTACATATATCACATCTTTTTTATCTATTGATAGACACTTAAGTTGCTCCCATATCTTGGTTAGTGTAAATAGTGCTCTAATGAAAATAGAAGTATCAAAATATTTTTGAATTTGTGGCTTTTTATTCTTTGGAAATTTGTCCAGAAATAGAATCGTTGGGTCATGTGGTAGTTCTATTTTTAATTATTTGAGGAATCCCCATACAGTTTTTCATAGTGGCTGCACCATTTTACATCCCTATCAGGAACATATGAGGGTCCCCTTTTTTCCACATCCTCACAAAGACTTGTTTTTAATTTATTGATGATAGCCATTCTGGTGGGTGTGAGATGATATCTCATTGTGGTTTTGATTTTCATATCCCTGATGATTATTGCCATTGAGCATATTTTCGTATGTCTGTTGGCCATCAGTATGCCTTCAGAAAATATCTATTCAGATCATCTGATCACTTTTAAACAATGTTGTTTGTTTTTATGTTGTTTAGTTGTGTGATTTTGTTATATATTTTGGGTATTAATCTTTATTGGATATATAATTTGCAAATATCTTCTTTTCAGTAGATTGTCAATATATGTTTTTCTTCACTCTGCAGAAGTTTTTTAGTTTGATGTAGTGTTATTTATTTAGTTTTGTTTTTGTTTCCCTTGCCTTTGGAATCATATCCAGAAAAAACATTGCTAGGAAAAACATTAAGACTGATGTTAAGTAACTTACCACCTATATTTTCTTTTAGGAACTTTAAGGTTTCAGGTCTTATATTCAAGGCTTTAATCCTTTTTGCATTAATTTGTGTGTGTGGTATAAGATAGTGGTATAATTTCATTGTGTTCCATGTGCCTATTCAGTTTTCCCAGTACCACTTATTGTAGATACTCTCCTTCTCCCATTTTAGGTTGTTGGCCCCTTTGTCATAAATTGTTCATATATGGACAGGTTCATTTCTGGGTTCTCTATTATGTTCCATTTTTCTGTGTGCCTGTTTTAAAGCCAGTACAATACTATCTTGATAATTATAACTTTGTAATCTAGTTTGAAGTTGGGGAGTGTGATACCAAGAGTTTTGTTCTTTTTAAAGATTGTTTTGGCTACGTGCAGTTTTTTGTGGCTCCATACAAATTTTAGAATTATTTGTTCTAGTTCTATGAAAAAAATTCATAGCAATTGAATTAAATCTGTAGATTGCTTTGGTGTAGTTTGGACATTTTAACAATATTAAGTATTTCAATGCATAAGTACAGTAATCTTTCCATTTATTTGTGTTTTTAATTTTCTTTCAGAAGTTTTTTTTTTAGTTTTTATTGTATAGGTCTTTCACCTTCTTCATTAAATTTATTCCTAAGGTAGTCTATTCTTTTTGATGCAATTGTAAATGGGATTATTTTCTTAGTTTCTCTTTGTGATAGTTTGACATTTATATATAGAAATTCCACAATTTTCTGTATATTAATTTTATATCCTGCAACTTTACCAAGTTCATTTATTAGTTATAACAGGATTGTGTGTGTGTGTGTTTGTGTGTGTGTGTGTGTGTGTGTAGGCTTTAGGGTTTTCTGAATATGGTATCATGTCATCAGCAAATAGAGTTGGCTTTATTTTTTCATTTCCATTTGGGATACTTTTGGTTATTTTTAATCTTGCCTTATTGCTGTAGCTAGCACTTCCAATACTATGTTGGATAACAGTGGTGAAAAATTGGTGTCCTTGTATTGTTCCTGATCTTAGAGGGAAACCTTTTAAGCTTTTCAACATTGAGTATAATGTTACCTGTGTGTTTGTCATATATGGCCTCTATGCCAACTTTGATGAGAGTTCTTAATCATAGATGAATGTTGTATTGTGTTAAATGCTTTTTCTACAATCATTGAGGTGATGATATGATTTTTATTCTTCATTTTGTTGATGTGAGCTAGCACACTGATGGATTTATGAATGTTAAGCTATTATTTTATCCCCAAGACAAATCCCACTTAAGTATGGTGTATGCTCCTTTTAATGTATTGTTGAATTTTGTTTGCTATTATTTTGTTTAGTTTTTTCCATCTATGTTCATCAGGGATATTTGTCTGTAATATTCTCTCTGTGTGGTGTCCTTGCTTGGTTTTGGTGTCAAGATAATGGTGGCCTCATAAAATAAGATTAGAAGCATTCTCTCTTACTCAGTGTTCAGGGAGAATTTGAGGATAGATCTTTAATTTTGGAATATTTGTTAGAATTCACCAATGAAGATTTCTTGTCCTGGACTTCTGTTTACTGGGAGTTTTTTGTTTTTAATTATATTTTATTGATTATGTTATTACAGTTTTCCAAACTTTCCCTTTTGCCCCCCTCCACCCAGCACCCCTTACCCCCTCAGGTAATTCCCACACAATTGTTCATGTCCATGGATCATGTGTATAAGTTCTTTGGCTACTCCATCTCCTGTACTGAACTTTACATCCCCATGGCTATTCTGTACTTACTTACTTGTATTTCTTAATCCCCTCACCTCTTCACCCATTCTATCATACCCCACCTCACATAGAAAACTATCAAAATGGTCTCCACATCCATGATTCTGTCTCTGTTCTTCTTGTTTGCTTAGTTTATTTTTTAGATTCAATTGTTGATAAATATGTATTTATTGTCATTTTATTGTTAATAGTTTTGATCTTTTTCTTAAATAAGTCCCTTTAACATGTCATATAATAATGGTTTGGTGATGATGAACTCCTTTATTTTTTTCTTACTTGGGAAACTCTTTATCTACCATTTGATTCTAAATGATAGCTTTGCTGGGTAGAGTAATCTTGGCTGTATGTGCCTGCTTTTCATGACTTTGAATATTTCTTGCCAATCCCTTTTAGCCTGCCAAGTTTCTTTTGAGAAATCAGCTCACAGCCTTATGGGAACTCCCATGTAGGTAGCTAACTGCTTTTCCATTACTGCTTCTAAGATTCTTTCTTTATCTTTAAACTTTGGCATTTTAATTGTGATGTGTCTTAGCGTGGGTCTCTTTGCATCTATCTTGTTTAGGACTCTCTATGCTCCCTGGACTTGCATGTCTATTTCACTCAATAAGTTAAGGAAGTTTTCTTTCATTATTATTTTAAAATAGTTTTCCAATTTCCTGCTCTTTCTCTTCTCCTTCTGGCACCCCTATGATGCAAATGTTGGTCATTGGAAGTTGTCCTAGAGGTTGCTTGCACTATCCTCATATTTGTGGATTCTTTTTTCTTCTTGTTGTTCTAATTGGTTATTCTTTGTTTATTTATGCTCCAAATCATTGATTTGATTTTCACCTTCATCCACTCTACTGTTGTTTCCATGTAAATTTTTCTTTATTTCAATTAGTGCATCCTTCATTTCTGACTTGATCTTTTTGATGCTGTTGAGGTCCTCACTAGGTTCCTTGAGTATCCTTTTAGCCAGTGTTTTGAACTTTGCATCTGATAGATTGCTCATGTCTATTTTGTTTAGTTCTTTTCAGGGATTTGATCTGTTCTTTCATTTGGGCCATATTACTTTGACTTCTCATTTTGGCAACCTCCTTGTGTTTTCTTCTATGTATCAGGTAGAGCTGCTTCGACTTTCTGTCTTGGTAATGTGGCCTAATGTAGTTGGTGTTCTGTAGGGTCCAATGGCACAGCCTCCCCTATCACTTAAGCTGTGTACTCATGGTCTGCCCTCTGTGTGGGCTGAGTACATCCTACTCTTGTAGTTGAGCCTTGATTGCTGTTGGCAGGTGAATGGGAAGTGTTTACCTAGGCCAGTCAGCTGCAAGGACTGGCTGTGACCACTGGTCACCAACCTCTGCCCTCAGTGGAGGATCAGCTATACAGGGGTAGCATAGTGGTCCTCTGATGTGGGCTGTAGCTATCCACTGGGTGTACAGGCTCTGGGGTTTCCTGGGTAGTTCAGGTCAAGATCAGCCCCAATCTGTGGTCTGCCTGGGGCCACTCTGCATGAGCTATAAAACAATCTAAGATGGCTGCTACTTTTGTTGGGCTTGGAGGTTCCCAGGCAAAGCCAAGCTGTGAATCTATGCTGGTTGCTGCTAGTGCTGATCTTGGGGCAACTCAGCAACAGGTGTGGAGGATGTGGGTTTACTGATGCTGTTGCTTGTTTGATAGGATTTAGGAAGTCATGAAGCATGAACCAAGTCCAGCCATTCATATGGAAAAGTCATGGTTAACAGTTTGGGTGGGCCCTTAAATTGGGTGGGATGGAGTCTCAGGGGATCTGCAGGGTTAAACAAGCAGTGTTAGTCAGGTTGATGGTGTTTCAGATGTGGCACCCCCCTGCAGCTATGTAGGGGGAGGACTCAGAAAAGGGACCATGGCCTCTGCCCTCCTTTCTGGGAGAAAGCTGTCCCCTAATTCCTGCCTTGATGCTGGACACTTCAGTTCCTCCCTGTATGTCACTAGTGCCTACCCAGGTGTTGGAGCTCAGAGGGAGTGAATCTCAGTAAGTCCATATGTGGTTCTTTAAGGGGAACTGCTTAGGATTCCAGAAGTTTCTTCCACTGACTCAATATCTGCTGGTTTTTGCAGACATAAGTTATGGGGACTTATCTTCCTGGCACTGGAACCCTGGACTGGGTGGCATGGTGTGGGGCTGGGACTCCTTGCTCCCAAGATGTCCCTCCCAAATTTTTATCCACCACATGTGGATGTGGGACCAGCCTGTTTTGCATCTCTGCCCCTCCTACCAGTCTGGATGGATGTAGTTTCTTTAATCCCATAGGTGTCAGACTCCCATTTAATTTGATTTCTGACAGTTCTGAGTGATGGTTGTTCTATATTTTAGTTGTAATTTTGATGTGGTTGTGCTGGGAAGCAAGCTGTGTTTACCTATGCTGCCATATTGACTGGAAGTCTGGGATTTTTTTAAACTACTGATTCAGTTTTTTGTAGTTATCGGTCTATTTAGATTTACTACTTTTTCATGGTTCAGTCTTAGAAGACTGTTTCTAGGAACTACTCTGTTCCTTCTAGGTTGTCCAATTTGTTGATATATGTAATTGTTCACAAAAGTCTTTTATAATTTTTTGGATTTTGGTGGTATCAATTGTAATGTCATCTTTTTTATTTTAGTTTTATTTGTTTGGGCCCTCTCTCATTTTTCCTTGGGGATTGTAGCTAAAGATTTGTTGATTTTGTTTGTCTTTTCAAAGACCCAGCTCTTTGTTTCATTCATCTTTTCTTCTTTTTAGTTTCTATTTTATTTATTTCTGCCCTGATATTTATTTTCCTCCTTCCAGTAACTTTAGGCTTCATTTGTTCTTCTTGTTATAGTTCCTATGTTAGATTTTTTATTTGAAAATTTTCTTATTTCATGAGATAGGTCTGTAACTCTATGACTATCCCTCTCAGAATTGTGTTCACTACATCCCATAGATTTTGGAATGTTGTATTTCCATTTTCATTTGTCTCAAGATATGTTTTGATTTTGCCTTTAATTTATTTATTGATTTATTGGTTGTTCATAACATGTTGTTTAGTCTTGACATATTTGTGATTTTCCAGTTTTCTTTTTGTGACTGATTTCCAGTTTCAAACCATTGTGGTCTGAAAAGATATTTGACATGATATTAATTTTCTTAAATTTATTGAGACTTTTTTGTGGCTGAACATTTTATCTATTCTGGAGAATGTTTGATGTATACTTGAGAATAATGTATATTCTTCTGCTTTGGATGGAATGTTCTGTATATGAGGTCTTCTCAGAAGAGCCCAGCCATTGTTAATATAACAAGAATGGTTTGTGCAATATCGATGTAACCTGGCAGCCAAGAAGAGTGGACTGGAATGTGCATGCATGCACAATGACAACTTTACTGTACTAGTCAGTGGGGGTGGTAGATGCCCTTGAGTGAGCATGTGCACTGTGTGGCCATCACATTCAAAACGACTGAGTGAGCAGAATGACGAATCCACATCAAATTTTGCATTAAGCTTGAACATTTCTCAGCAGGAACTATTTAGATGATTCAGAAGGCCACAGCTATGGGCAACTGGTGATTAGCAGCTTCATCATGACAATGCACCCACTCATGCATCATGTCTCATGGAGTATTTTGGCAAAACATCAAATCACCCAGGCGACTCAGTCCCTCTATAACCCAAATTTGGTGCCCTGTGACTTCCAGCTTTTCCCAAAACATATCACCTTTGAAAGGGAAGAGATTTCAGACCATTGATAAGATTCAGAAAAATGTGATGGGGCAGCTGATGGTGACTGGGAGAACTATGTAAGGTCCCAAGGTGCCCACTTTGAAGGGGACTGAGACATCATTTTCCTATGTGCAATGGTTCTGGTATATTCTTCAATAAGTGTCTCTCTTTTTCACATTACATGTTGGGATAACTTATGCACAGACCTCATATATATGAATATATACATGAATATTACTCTGCAATAAAAAGGAATGAAATCTTGTCATTTGTGATAAAATGAATGAACCCTGAGGGTATCATGCTAAGTGAAATAAGTCAGATGGAGAAAGACCAATACCATATGATTTCACCTATATGTGGAATCTAAAACAAAACAAAACAAATAAACAAGCAAAACAAAAACAAACTCGTAGAACAGATTTGTGGTTACCAGGGGGTAAGGGAATTGTGGGGAGAGTGAAATGGGTGAAGTGAATCAATTGTATTGTGATGGATAGTAACTAAACTTACAGTGATAAACACTGTACTATATACAAATATGGAACTATAAAATTGTATACCTGAGATATATATAAACTTTTATACCAATTTTACTGCAAAAACATGACATATACATACATATACCACATCATGTTCCATCGTATCACCCCATCATGGTTTTCATAGGTAGCTTTGGAATGATCTGGTTTTTTAATCTTTGCCTGTTTATCAGTCCATTTTTTTCCATCCCCAAGACCACTGAAGCAGTGATTGGCCTGACTTGTCCTTCACAGTGTGCCCAGAGCAGAGGTGGTCTTGAGAACTCTCTAATGAGTGGATGCACCTCTGTAGATCATGTAAGAATCGGTCTGAGTTTATGGGGTTTGGAGAAAGGGTTCACAGAACAAGCCAGCTGGCTAGATGGAGTGGTCTCAGCCCCTGGTACCTGCCTCTCAGCCACCCTCTCCCCAGAAGGTGAGCCCACCTGGGGATGGCAGACTCAATACCTGAGTCATCACAGTGGCCTTGTCCTTTGAAGAACCAGAGCCTCATTTTTCAGATTATGAAACAAAGGTTCAGAGAGGCCCTGTCACTTCTGTGGAAAGAGGTTGTGGAATGGAGCTGCCCAAGTGCTTCAGTCCAGATGGATCTCCTACCCCTTGGGCCAGGTGTCTTGTCTGTGCAGTGGGGCAGCTGCACTCTTGGTACAGTCTGATGCCTTTAATCCTCTTCTGGTGGCAGCTATGGGAGTGCCCCACCATCTGACTCACCTGTCTCAATTCCAAGGGTTAAAAGTCTCCTAGGGCTGCCCTCTGGCCCTTATTGGGCCTGACTCCCACCTGCCTGGGTTTTGGTCCTTGCTTTGCTACCATGCTCAGTATGACCTTTGCCACTCCCTGATCTCCCCACCACCATACTCAGTTCCTCATTGATAACTGGGGTAAGTCTCCTCCCCCTTGCAGGTTTACATCCATCTCCCCCCGTCCTAGGAATGAGCCCCATGGAGGTCCCTCTCTGTCCCCAAACTTAACTGGCTGTGGGACCGGCAGACATGAAAAAGGGGAGGGCAGCTCATTTTTCAAACAAAACGGTATCAGATGTGGGATTTGGTTTTAAAAAAGTATATTTCTGGCAATGGCTTGAGCTTTGCTCAAGAGAGCACAGTGGGGGAGGAGTAGAGGGGACCCTTTCCAGTGGCTTAAAAAACCCCAGATAAGTGTGTGGTGATTAAGTGCGACCATTAGCTCTAATGGGCAATAATTGGCAATGAGAAATAATTTTCTGGGGCACAACTGCCCCTGGTGCCCCCACGTCCCAGCCTCAGTGCAGGGATGGCCAAGGGGCTGATTAATTCCTGGGCTGGAGGAAATGTCGGAGGCACAAAAAGTTTCCAGATTCAAGGGTAATTGGGAGAAGTTATTTCACTTTCCACATCAGGCTGATGAGGGGCCACCCACCTGCCACTGAGGGAGGGGCTGAGCTGTAAGCTGCTTCCTGCCAAAGAACAGAGGAGACTCATGAGGGTTGTTGGGAGGAGGGAGGCATTCCCACCTGTGTCAATGCCCACCCATCAACCTGGGCAAGTTACCAGCAGTGCAGGGCCTCGGTTCCTCACCAGTGGGGCTGAGGATAATACCCCGGGTGAAGGACAGTTGTGAGTCTGACAGCAGAGGAAAGATGGAAGCAATGAGGGCTGAGCCCGCAGCACACTAGGCCAAAGGTTTGTGTGCCCCACCCCTCCCTCCAGACTTGCTTTCCCCATTAACAGGGTCCAGTCCTTCCCACCCTAAAACCTACAGACAGACCAATACAGGGGCAGACTGCCCAATGGTCCCATGTCTCCCTTCCCCCCAAAGTCCACCAAAGACCTCTGCTGGCCTTAGGGCATCTTTGTGGGATTCAGGGAAATTCCCTCTGGTGGGTGCAGTCTCCCTCCAGAGCACTGAGGGTGTTCAGAGTGAGCCCCTCTACAGCCCTTCACCACCCACCTCCCCACTCCTCCCACTCAGCGTAAACTCAGAAAGGATCTGATCACTTCACATGGCTCAACCCAAAAGCCCCACCTCCATTCCATCTGCCTTCCCACTCTTTTTCCAAAGGCCTGGCCATGCTCTATACCCTGTCCTCACACCCACTTTCCCAATCCAAAGCACAGTCCTCATCACCACTTCTCCCTTCCCTTTCTCTGTCTCCCTCTCTCTCCATTTCACAGTGACTATGACCCAGGAGAGGGAGATGAGCATGTTTACTGCCCTGCTGAAGCTGATGTTCTAACAGGACTGAGACAAAGAGTTGACTAACCTTTGAACTAGATCATTTCAGAGAGGAATAAGCATACAATTAAACATGTGCAAGGGTGGGGAGACAACAAGGTGGATGGTTAGACTTCTCTGAATGAATGCCTGAATGGTTAAATGAATGAATGATTGAGAGGGAGAGATCTAAGATCCCATTGGGGGACCTTAAAGCATAGACTCAAGGTCACCAGGGAGGTGGCTTCATTCAGTAGGAGGATCCTTTACCTGGCTCAGGGCTGCAGTATTCTACCAGGCATAGGGTTGAACTCCCTATCTCAGAAATCATTTGGACAGAGCTTGGAAATTGCAGAATGGAGTCCTGCTTTATGAGGGGCTAGGTTGAATGATCTGTGGGGGATGCTGGCTAAGACTGAGCTGAGGCTCCTGGGCTAACCTCAAACACCCCACAGCAGTGTCCGTTGAACATCTCTCCCTGCCATCTGCAGGCCACGGGCTCAGCTCTGAAATTGCAGATGGGGGCCGGAGCCTCAAGACACCCCCACCACTGACCAGCTGTGGTTATTATAGGTCTCTCTAGGTCTTCTGAAAATGAGACTCAGGGTGTCACCAACCTCATGGTACAGGTGTGGGGTGCACCTACAGGAATGACTGATGCAAAAGTCTCCAATGACTATAGCTGCTGGCCTATTAAAGAAGACATGAAACGTATGTGGACGGGCTCCAAGCTTCCCCAGGTAGGTTGCCACATAGTGCCTTCTTTTTGTACAGCGTCTCCAGGCAGCATGGTGACAGTGATAAGTGTGCATACCACTGCCCAGCACTGTTCCAAGCAAGTAGATATATGTATTTATTCTGCCCCCAGCACCTCTGGGAGGCAGGGACTCTCATGTCCCAATTCTATAGATGGGACTGGGAGACAGATGTGGAATGACTCATGCATTGTCTAAGCCCAGGCACTCAGGTTTCTTATGCATAACCTCATGTGTAATATTACTTGCAGTGGTGGCATCTCTCTATCATCATGCCCTGTCCACAGAGGAGCAGACTAAGGCTCTAGCACATCCCAGTGGGGGGAGGGTGCTGTGGAGTACAGTGGCCCACAGGTGCATCTGGCCACTGACCTGGCCCCTGCACACACCTGCACAGTGGGCGCCTGTGCGGCGGGAGCTGGCCAGGCAGCCAGGGCTTTCAGCAGCTTGTCGGCTGAACATTTGCATGTAATTTGGGAGCAGGTCACATGTGGGAGTCATCAGGCAGAGGAAAGGCTCAATCAGGGCCTAATCACTGTCTGTTTGGAGGGGTCTAGGCCTAAGTGAAAAATGAAAACGGGCCTATTTTGCTTGAGTGACAACCATCAGTGGCCACCTTTGACCTCCCCCTCCCTCGGCTGGGGCTGGGGTCTGCAGGAGCTTTAGAAACCAATCACAATCACAGGGGCTCCTCCCCCTCTCCCTGTGCTCACTGGATATGGGCTGGCAGAATTCATTCATACATCCCTCCCAACTTCATTTTTTCAGACAGCATTGCCCAGCAGTTAGGGCTCTCTGGAATGGACTCTGTTTGAGTCCTGACTGTGGCACTTACCAGCCAGGTGACCTTGGGCTGTTGGCTGTCAGAGGCTCAGTGTTTTCATCTGTTAAATGGGCACACGTGGAATGATGAGGATAGTGCTTAGTAAATACTAGGGAGTGTGATGTGGGGTCCCAAGAATGATGCAACACTGGGGGCTGCAGCACTGCGGGCAGCAGACCAGTACCTCCCTCTGCCCTCTACCAGGAACAAGGCTCCTGTGTGTAAGTCACAATGTGGTCCCCATTCTACAGAGGAGGGGTCTGGGGCTTGTGTGGTGAGTTCCCCACAGTCTGCCATGAGAACAGGAAGAGGAGCCGTGCAGTCTGGGGAGGTAGAGCTAGGAGACCTGAGAAAGGGCAGAAGCAAACACTTCTTCAGGGGGCTGTCCAGGGCAGTGACACTCAGCTAAGCCCCTACTAGCTGGGCACAGAGTTCCTGCCCTTGGTTAACTCTGCACTGAACGGCTCCCTCCAACAGAACTCCCCCAAAAATGGTCTCCTGAGTTTGAGGACCTATGAAAGGGCTGTGAGATCCTTCTCTTACTATTTCAGGGCTTGTCCATGGGCAGGCTCCACTAAATGAAGAAATGACTAACAGCCTGAATGAATGAATGAATGAATGAGCGAAGGAGAAGCATCAGGACATGGTCCCTGTTCTTGCAGCACATGCTCCTGGACAACCCATTTCTTTCCAGGAGCCAGGACCAGGCCACTGCTGGGGTGGGAATTGAGTACAGACTGTCTACCAGGACCAACTCAGGGGTAAGCACTGACAGCCACAGCCTATTAGGAGCAGATTGGGACCACCAGGGGCCCCTGCTGTGCATGAGTTCCAGGAAGGGCTGGGCTTCAGGTTGGGCCCTTTCAGGCCTGAGAAATTGCTCTCAGTGGGGCATGAGGCCCTGGGGTTGCTACATTAGCGCCTGCCCTGCTCCCTGATGGTGTTTATCGGGATGTGGACAGGCCTCCAGGAAACCGTCTGGCAGGCCCGGCTTCAGCAAATGGATTGCCAATTAATCAGCATCTATTTATGAGAACGTTTAAACCATTATTAATGTAGTATAAATACAGAACTGCTGGCGGCCCAGGGCAGGCAGGCCGGTGGGGGCCATCTGCTAGAACAACACCATCACATTCCTGGGGTCTGTTCCCTCCCCACCCTCTTGGGCAGGGCCCCCACCCTCACCACCAGGAGCCCCTGCTGCAGGTGACAGCTTCCTCCTGATGGTCCCAAGATGTATGGCAGCCCTGCCAGTCCCATTTCACAGGGTTTTCAGCATGTACTCACTTAAAATGTTGAACAGTGTCTTAAGCGTTGAGTCCCCATCACTCAGTCACTTGGCAGAGGTTGGGCAGCAGCCCCTGGCCCCCTTGACTGGGTGTGTCTCCACCTGTGGGGAGCACTGGGCAGGTCCCTGAGTTGTTCCATATTCTCTTGCCCTCCACCCCCTGCTCTGGACCCACCAACTGTGTCTAGGCCCTGAGTCTGCATCCTTGGATACAGCAGCAGGAGGTGCAAGTGTAGGAGAGAGTGGTTGGTACTCAGCCCCACCCCTCAGTGCAGGCCCAGCTCTCAGGCTTGGGGAATAGCTAAGCCTATGTGCCATCCAGTTACCCTACCTTGTCCCCTCACTTCATTCATACCTTTACTTCTCTTCAGAGATGCCAGCTGCACTGTGGGTCTCCAGTGTACTTCCAGACAAGCTGGACTGGCTTCTCTCAGAGTTGGGTACTGAGCTGAGCACCACAGGCCAGGGCTTGCATGTGGACTAAAGAAGCCCCCAGCCTCATTGGGGTAGGACCTTATCACACACTAACCACCCATGATCCTTCTTCCTCAATATTGCCTCAGTTGGTTTTTATTTGCCATTGAACCCATTTTACAGAAGAGAGACTGCAGCCACAGAAACACAGTGAACCAGGACCACAGCCCCTTCCTGGCCCCACCCAAGCCCATGTGGCCATGCCTTCAGGGAGAATCTAAGTTTGGTTTGACCTTAACCTGTGTGGCTACATATTTCTGTGATTTGTGAGTTTTTACAAACACTTCCTAGACTTTCCTAATTTTTCCATTTTATAAGACATTCTTCCTGCTTTTTGCTGAGCACTTGAATTGAGATAAATACACATCTGAGAACTGAGTGTCAAAAAAAGCCATTAGCCTAGGAGGGTTCTCTGAAAAGGAAAACAAAATTGGCTTTGGTACCAGTTGTTATCTCGCTGGTCTTAGTGTTCCCAAGGATGTTTCTTCTCTGGATAATTGAGGTGCTGCTTCACCAGGGCACCTGACAGAATGAAAGTCCACCACTCACCTCCGCCCATGAGCAGGCCAATGGCACGGGCCCCAAAGACATGGTCATGGCCTTCAAAGCTAGGCCTCTGAGCCCTAAGCAATGAGGAACCATCCCGCCCATCCCTGACCTGGGCATCATGGGGCATCTGAAGCTCCATCCTAGACCACTGTTCTGACACATGGTTGCTAGACATGTGGTTTCTGTGTGTGTGTGACATCTTCGCTAGACTCTGTACCCCCAAGAGTGGGTACAGTGTCCTTACCACCTTCATATTCTGGTGCCACAATGAGACACTAATAAATATTTGTTGACTGACTGATCAACAATTTGGGAAACTTTTGTTGACAGTAGCTTCTCTAGGCTCCTGCCCTTTTGCCCTGGTTGTCTGCCTAGCTGACCTCCTCTCCTGTACCCCACCAGCCCCCACAGCAGGCTCAGGGCTCTGAAGCCTAGAAAAGACTAAGGATCCAGGGCTGGCTCTTCCTCAAGGAGAGCCTGGACACCCACAGACCCATCTGTCCTACCCACTAGGGCAGGAATGTGAGGCCTTGTGGGGCAGGGCCTTGCCTGTGGTCACTCAGCACCCAGAAGTCTAGGCTTTAGTGCCTCTGGAGCCCAGGCCACACCATGCTGCATAAGCATGTGGGAGGGGAGAGAACAAAGAGCAGCATGTGCCCCCATTTCCCGGCCCCACTCCCCAACCCCCATTAGCTGAGTGAGGCTTGTTTATATTACAGCAAGAATTATTCCAGCCCTAATCAGAGGCCCTGCTAGGTTTCGGCATTCGAGGTATTTCTTTACCCAAGGACACTCTCCAATCCTATAATTTCCATTTCCCCAGACGCCCCTGATTGAAAGCAAACATTTTATATTTGGAAAGGAAAAGGGCTGTGTGCTATTCATAGCCCAGCCAGGCTGTCCGAGTTAGGCCCTGGGGGTTCTGGCCTGGCCAAATGGACAGATCTGAGAGGGCAGCAGGGGGTGTGGGCTGGGTTCCTGGGAGGGTGGGGGTTGGAATACCCCAGAGTAGCATTTCAAGGGGAAACTGAAGATGAGGGTGACTTAGATGCAGTGTGAACCCCTTCCTCCTACTCATCATCTTGCCAGGTAGCTCCTACTGCCTTTTCCAGGTGAGGATGCTGAGCTCCCAACCCCCACATCCCTCATGGGATGGGGTTGAATACAGTACTAATTAATAGCAGGGGGCCTGTTTTTAGTTATTTGGGGGGACAGAGTCCAGCATTTGCCAAAGGTACTTTGAGAAGTGTGTGGTCATAGGTACACTCATCTTCACTTTGGCAATCTCCATCTTTGTCAGTCCCATAAGATTACAATGGATTATAAACAAAAAGTTTGTCTGCAATGTTGCGAGAAAAGGCTGGACCTGACTATGATGTTGAACTTACTGCTAGTTCTGGGAGGTGTAAATAGACGAGGAAGGAGGAAGCTCAGCATGCTGTCCACTCACCATGTACCCATATGCCTGTGCTCCTGCTCACAGCTGGGGCCCAGAATTGGCAAGGAAGAAAATGGAGTAGACCTAGGAGGAGTGGATCCCAGGAACCCACTTACCCTTGCATGCACACACACACACACATACTCATTTACAAACCTACTTCCTTTCCTTTCTCTTCTCTTTCTTCCTAGTCACATTTCCCCTCCCTCCCTTTCTCCCTCTCCCCTCACCCTCTTCCTTTTATTATTTCTCATCTCAAGCTTTATCTCTCCAGGTCTCTTTTGATCTCTGCTCTCCCTTTCTTTCCCCCTGTCTCTCTTCCCTCTCTCCTTTCCTCCTGCCTTCTTCCTGACATCTAATCTCCCTTCACAGCCTTCCTCCTGCCTCCCCCAATGTACACAACAGCACACACTTTATCTTTTATATCACATTTTTACAATACTTTTTCCATGTTTAACTGTGTTTAGACACACAAATACTTGCCACTGTGTTACAGTTACCTACAGGATTCAGTACAGTAACATGATATACAGGCTTGTAGCCTGGAAGCAATAGGCTATACCATATAGCCTAGGCATGTAGTCATGTAGTAGACTATAACATCTAGGTTTGTGTAAGTTACTCTATGATGTTCACACAATGATGAAATCAACTAGTGATGCACTTTTTCAGAAAGTATACCTGTTATTAAGCAACACACAACTATTTTTCTTTTACCCCTTTTTTAAAAAGATTATGTATTTATTTATTTATTTTAGACAGAGGGGAAGGGAGGGAGAAAGAGAGGGAGAGAAACATCAGTGTGTGGTTGCCTCTCACGCACCCCCTACTGGGGACCTGACCTGCAACCCAGGCATGTGCCCGGACTGGGAATCAAACCAGCAGCACTTTGGTCCACAGGCTGGTACTCAAGCCACTAAGCCACAGCTAGGGCTTTTTTTTTTTTAACCACTGTGAATATATTATACTGCTGCCTTCTGGCCTCCACTGTTTCTGATAAGAAGTCAGCTGGTAATCTTATTTGGGTTCCATTGTATATGACAAGTCAGTTTCTCAATGCAGTCAAGATTTTCTCTTTGGCTTTCAGCATCTTTACTATGATGTATCTGGCTGTGGATTTCTTTCTATTTGTCACAATTGGACTTTGTTGAGCTCTATGGATATATAGATTAATGATTTTCACCAATTGAAAATTTTCAATCATTTCTTCTAATATTAATTCCTTTTTCCTTCTCTCATTCTAGTATTTTCATTACATATATGTTCATGTGCTTAAAGGTGTCTCACATTTCTCTGTGGCTCTCTTCAATTTTCTTCATTTTATTTTCCTTCTGTTCTTTGAATTACATAATGTCTATTGATCTGTCTTTAGGTCCGCTCATTATTTCCTAGTTCAAATGTACTGTTTGAGCCACTCTAATAACATTTTTATTTCATTGTTATACTTTTTAATTCCAGAACTTTTATTTGATTATTTTTAGTAGTTTCTATGTCTATTGATATTCTCTATTTGATGAAACATTGTCTTCATATCTTCCTTAACTCCTTTTTTAATTATATTTTATTGTTCATGCTATTACAGTTGTCCCAATTTTTCCCCCTTTGCCTCATTCCACACAGCTCCACCCTACTCCCTTAGGCAATTGCCACACTATTGTCCATGTCCATATATGTTCTTTGGCTACTATAATCCCTCTGCTGTACTTTGCATTCCCATGACTATTCTGTAACTATCAATTTGTAGTGCTTAATCCCCTCACCTTTACTGCCCATACTCTCAACCCCCTCCCATCTGGCAACTGTCAAAATGTTCTCTCTATGATTCTGTTTCTGTTCTGCTTGTTTATTTTTTTTAGATTCAATTATTGATAGATACACACTTATTGCCATTTTATTCTCCTCCTCCTCCTCCTCCTCCTCCTCCTCCTCCTCCTCCTCCTCCTCCTCCTCCTCCTCCTCCTCCTCCTCCTCCTCCTTCTTCTTCTTCTTCTTCTTCTTCTTCTTCTTCTTCTTCTTCTTCTTCTTTCTTCTCCTTCTCCTTCTCCTTCTCCTTCTTCTTCTTCTTCTTTTTTCTTCTTCCTTCTTCTCCTTTTCTCCTTTTCATTCTCCTTTCTCCTACTCTTCCTCCTTCAAGAAAACCTTTTAACACTTCACTTAATACTGGTTTGGGTGGGCTTGGATGGGAGTAAAAGACAGAAAACTGTACTTGAAAAACAATGAAAATAAAAATTAAAAAAATACTGGTTTGGTGGTGATGAACTTCTTTCGCTTCTTCTCTGGGAAGCACTTTATCTCTCCTTCAATACTAAATGATAGCTTTGTTTGGTAGAGTAATCTTGGTTGTAGGTCCTTGCTTTTCATCACTTTGAATATTTATTGCTAATCCCTTCTAGCTTGAAATGTTTCTTTTGAGAAATCAGCTGACAGTCTTATGGGAGTTTCCTTGTAGGTAACTAACTGCTTTTCTCTTGCTGGCTTTAAGATTTTCTCTTTGACATTAACCTTTGGCATTTTCATTATGATGTGTCTTGGTGTGGGCCTCTTTGTGTTCATCTTGTTTAGGATTGTCTGTACTTCCTTGACTTGTATGTCTATTTCCTTCACCAGGTTAGGGAACTTTTCTGTTGTTATATATTTTTTAAGTAGGTTTTCAATTGTTTCTCTCTTTCTCTCTCTCTCTCTGTCTCTCTCTCTCTCTGTCTCTCTCTCTCTCTCTGTCTCTCTCTCTCTCTCTCTCATGCTTCTCCTTTTGGAATACCCATGATGTGAATGTTGGTCAGCTGAAGTTGTACCAGGGACTCTTTACACTATACTTGCTTTCTTTATTGTTTTTTCTTCTTACTATTCTGTTGGGGCGTTTTTTGCTTCCTTATATTCCAATCTGCTGATTTGGAATTTGATTGATTTGATTTGATTCTGCTGTTGATTCCCTGTAAGTTGTTCTTCATTTCAATTAGTGTATGCTTTGTTTATGATTGGATATTTTTTTGCTGTTGAGATTCTCACTAAATTCATTGACCACTCTTTTTTTTTTTAGAGATTTGTTTACTTTATTTTTTCTCTTCAATAATTTTTAATAATTTGTATTTACACATTATATACACTTTCACAAAATGTATCTTGGTAATATTTATGTCTTAAACTTTAAAAATATATTTTATTGATTATGCTATTACAATTGTCCCATTCCCCCCCTTTATTCTCCTCCACCTTGCACCCCCAATCCCACCTGCATTCCCCAACCTTAGTTCATGTCCATGGGTTGTATTTATAAGTTCTTTGGCTTCTACATTTCCCATACTATTCTTAACCTCCCCTGTCTATTTAGTACCTACTATTTATACTTCTTATTCCCTGTACCTTTTGCCCCATTCTCCCTGCTCCTCTCCACTGATAACCCTCCATGTGATCTCCATTTCTGTGATTCTGTTCCTGTTCTAGTTGTTTGCTTAGTTTGTTTTTGTTTTTGTTTTAGGTTCAGTTGTTGATAGTTGTGAGTTTGTTGTCATTTTACTGGTCATAGCTTTGATCATCTTCTTTTTCTTAGATAAGTCCCTTTAACATTTCATATAATAAGGGCTTGGTGATGATGTACTCCTTGAACTTGACCTTATCTGAGAAGCACTTTATCTGCCCTTCCATTCTAAATGAAAGCTTTGCTGGATAGAGTAATCTTGGATGTAGGTCCTTGCCTTTCATGACTTTGACTACTTCTTTCTAGCTCCTTCTTGCCTTTAAGGTCCTTTTGAGAAATCAGCTGATAGTCTGATGGGAACTCCTTTGTAAATAACTGTCTCCTTTTCTCTTGCTGCCTTTAAAATTTGCCCCTTATATTTAATCTTGGGTAATGTAATTATGATGCACCTTGGTGTGTGCTTCCTTGGGTCCACCTTCTTTGGGACTCTCTGAGTTTCCTGGACTTCTTGGATGTCTATTTCCTTTGCCAGATAGGGGAAGTTCTCTTTCATTATGTTTTCAAATAAGTTCTCAATTCCTTGCTCTTTCTCTTCTTCTGGCACCCCTATGATTTGAATGTTGGAACATTTAAAGTGGTCCTGGAGGTCCCTAAGCCTCTCCTCATTTTTTTTTTGAATTCTGGTTTCTTCATTCTGTTCCAATTGAATGTTTATTTCTTCCTTCTGCTCCAAACTATTGATTTGAGTCCCAGTTTTCTTCCCATCACTGTTGGTTTCTTGTGCATTTTCCTTTAATTTACTTTTCATAGCTTTCACTCTTTTCTCTATTTTGCGACCATACTCCACCATTTCTGTGAGTATCTGATTACCAGTGTTTTGAACTGTGCATCTGATAAGTTGACTATCTTTTCATCACTTAGCTGTATTTTTTCTGGAGCTTTGATTTGTTCTTTCATTTGGGCCATATTTTTTTTTCTTGGCGGGCCTGTTACTTAGTAAAGGGCAGAGCCTTAGGTATTTGCCACAGCGGGGCAACCCATGATACTGTGTTGTGACACTGTATATGGGCAAGAAGTCCAAAAGGGAACAATGCCCCTTGCTGGGCTCTTGGCCAGCTTTCAATTACTTCTTCCTCTACCCACAAGCAAATTGGGCCCTACTGGTGCTGATTCCCATGTGGGTGGTTTTGTGTACATTCTAGGGGCCTGTGGGTCTCTCCAACGAACTCTCCTGTGAGGCTGGGAGTTTCTCCCCCCCTGCAACCCCCACATGTTTTTTCAGTCAGGTTTTGAGGCTTCATTTTTCTGCACTGGAACCCTGGGTTGCACTGTCTGTCTGCTCCCTAGTTTTTCCGCCTGGTTTATCCATACACAAATGTGGGACCGCCTGCTCCACCAGCAACCACCTCACCCAGTCTGCAAGCTACTGCCTTGCCCACCCCCATCCTCCAGCCACTGCTTTGTCTGGAGTCCTCTCCAGCCAGGTTGCCAATCTCTGCCCCTCCTACTGGTCTGGATGAATGTTTCTTCTTTAACTCATTGGTTTTCAGACTTCCATACAGTTTGATATTCTGGCAATTCTGGTTTTCAGGTTTTTTGTTTGTTTTTTTTTTTTGCTTTTAAATTTGTTGTCATTTTTTTGGTTGTGGGAGGAAGCACAGTGTATCTACCTACACCTCCATCTTGGCCAAAAGTCCCTCATTGAGAATTCTTATAACCAGTGTTTTGAACTCTGCATCAATCAGATTGCTTGCCTCCATTTGTTTAGTTGTTTTTTGGAGTTGTATTCTGTTCTTTCATTTGGGCTATGTTTCTTTGTCTCCTCATTTTGGCAGCTTCTCTGTGTTTGTTTCTTTGTATTACATAGAGCCACTATGTCTCCCAGGCTTGGCAGAGTGACCTAATGTAGTAAGTGTTCTATACGGTCCAGTGGCACAGCCTCCCTGGTCACCCAAGTTGGGTACTCCAGGTGTGCCCACTATGTGGGCTATCTACATCATCCTCTTGTAGTTGAGCCTTGATTGCTGTTGACACATCCAAAGTTAGCCACCACATGTGTTCTATCCAGGGCCACCTGGCATAAGCTACAAAGCAATCTGCAGATGACTGCTACTTGTACTGGGCTTGGAGGTGTCCAGGCAAGGCCAGCTGCTGCTAGTGTTAGGCATGGGACAAGAGGTACAGGGACCACTGAAACCAGATGATTCTTGTTTGAGAGAATTTAGGAAAATCTGAAGCAAAGGGCAAGATAAGCTGTTCACATGGAGAAGCACTGGAAACAGCTTGGGTGGGCCTGAAAGTTGGGTGGGGTGGGGCCTCATTGATTCACCAGGGTAGGAGAAGCAGTGAGAGCCAGGTTGATAGAGTCTCAGATATAGTTCCTGCCTGCCAGCTCTGTGGGGGAGGTCTCAGAAAAGGAACAATGGCCTCTGCCAGCACTTCTTTCTGGGAGAAACCTGCCCCTCAACTCTTACCCTGATGCTGGACAGTTTAGTTTCTCCCTGTATGTCTCTGGTGCCTTTCAATCTGCTGCCCCTGTGCTGGAGCTCAAAGAGTGTGAGTACGTATAAGTCCATGTGTGGGTCCTTTAACAGGAACTGCCTTGTACTCCAGAAGTTTCTGTCCCACAGTCTCAATACCTGTTGGCTTTTACAGCCAGAAGTTGGAAGACTTTTCTTCCTGGCACTGGAACCCTGGGAAGGGGGCCTGGTGTGGGCCTGGGACACCTCGCTCCTGAGATATCCCTTCTTATTTTTATCCAGCACACATGGGTCCAGCACACATGGGACTAACTTGTTCCATGCCTCCACCCCTCTAACCATCTCAATGTGGTTTATTCTTTAATTTCATAGTTGTAGGACTTCTTTTTAGCTCAATTTCTGGCATTTGTGAATGATGGTTGCTCTGTAGTTTAGCTGTAATTTTGATATGGTTGTGCAAGGAGGCAAGCTGTGTTTAGCTATGTCACCACCTTGACTTGAAGTTCCTAAACTTCTTGAAGCATGATTTGCTTTAGTTCTTTAAACATTTATAATGCTAACTTTGAATCAGTCTTTGTCTGTTAAATATGAGATATGGACCCTCTGGGAAACACTTTCTTTTTTCCTTTGTAAAAATATTTCTGTCTCTTTGCAAGTCATACTTCTTGTTGAAAACTACACATTTTAGGTGATATATTGTAGCAACTTTGAATTGCCCTTCCTCCTCCCAGGGGCTTGTTTTGTTGTTTTGTTGTTTGTTTGGTGACTTGGCTAGACAATTTTAGTGACGTCTACTTTCCCCATAGCATGAAACCATTGCTGTTTCTCCTCTGGGGGCAAAGACTTGAATGTATACACACTCACCCTGGGGTGACAGTGGTTTCAGCAGGGCCCTCCTTGACAGTCTCTTCCCATGACTTCTCTGTTGGGCTGTCTTCTTCATTTGGTATTACTCTTCATCCTTTAGGCACCACCAATTACCAAGCAATTGCTTTATAGTTTTTGACAGTGCTCTGGGGCATGCATTTCTCAACTATGTGATACAATTACATTTGGACAAGAGTAGATTTTGAGGCCAGGCTTTGATGTTTAATTTGTCCCCAGGTTGGGGTAGGGGGTGTCTTCTTAGCTATCTCTTTCCGTGGTTCTCTCTG
>CM052540.1:70201117-70218063 GCA_028533065.1 Trachops cirrhosus | reverse complement strand
ACAAAAAACTGTCAGTTATTGTGGGCCCTCTGGTCTCAAGGCGCTCCTTGCTGTAGGACATAACTACTGGGGTTAGACCTAAAAAGTAAGGTGAATGGGAGCAGCAGCCTATTTGGTCATAATTTATAACACATAGATTCTGGTCCCTTTACACTGCTAAGTGATGAGACTGTGCTGAGTAAGAAGCCCTAGGTTTGCCAGAAAAAGACAGTTTGTCCCTGAGGAAAAGAGGCAAGAAGCACAATATTTGATGAAGTTTCATTAAAAAAAAGAGTGTACTATGAAGCAAAACTAGAGAAAAATCTTGGCTATGCTAAATACTTATTATGTGGAAAAGAACTATCCAGAAATCCAATAGAAACTAAAAAAATCCAATTTGGGGAGTAAAGAATTGACCCTTTACAAAAGAAGTTGGGCTGAATGTCTACTTTTGTTTCATGGAACAGCATTCACTTCACATAATTAATGCACTTAGAGGATCACACTGAGATTTCTGGCAAGCCCATTGACTGCCTCCATACAATAAACACTCAATGACTATGATGTCTACAAGGATTATTCAACTTGATATCTAAAAATTAATTCTCTACACATAGAAAAAGAAACTATTTCTGTGGAAAAAGTATATTTACTCTGAGTTGATAAGGACAAGATTTCAATATCATGATTTTGAATCTTAGAGTGTAGACAGCTGGGTGAAATGGAAAGAATTTATTCATAGCAAATATTCATGAAGGCCCCTCCCCTTTCCTCACCACACATCTACTGGACACTCATTAGAACAACTGGTTTCAAGTCAGTCATACACTATGTGTTGTTTGTGTGACTTTTACCAGGTTGCTACTCTTCTATCCCAGTTTATTTATGTCTAAAAGAATAGCATTCAAACTGCACAGAGGTTAAAAAATAAAAAGTATCAGAGAGATGCAAATTAAAATCACAATGATACATCACCTCACATCTGTCAGAATGGCTACCATCAAAAACTTAACAAATAGCAAGGGTTGGTGACAATGTGGATGAGATGAAACCCAAGTAAACTGTTGATGGGGATGCAGTCTGGAGCAGCCACTGTGGAAAGCAATGTGGGGTATCCTCAAGAAATTAAAAGTGGAATTCCTTTCTGACCCAGTGATTCTGTTCCTGGGAATGTATCTTAAGGATCCTGAAACACCAATATAAAAAAATATGCACCCTTATATTCATAGAAGCACTGTTTACAATAGCCAATACCCGGAAACAGCCTAGGTGTTGATCGGTACATGAGTGGATGAGAGTTGTGGTACACTTACACAATTGAATACTATGCAGCAGTAAAAAAAAAAGAAATTCTTACCTTTTGCAATAGCATGGATGGAGCTGGAGAATATTATGCTAAGTGAAATAAGCCAGTCACTGAAAGACAAATACGACATGATCTCATTTATGTGTGGAGTCTAATGAAAACAATAAAAACAAAATAGAAATGGAAACCTTAATACAAAGAACAGACTGACAGATGTAAGAGGGATTAACCAAAGAACATTCATGCATGACCTATAGACACAAACAACAATATAGGGATTGACTTAGAGGGGGTGGAAGGTGGAGCTAAGTGGAGGTGGGGACATGGCAAAAAAAGCAGAAACAACTATAATTGTATAAACAATAAAAAAAAACAGCAGATTGAAGATTAAAAGCAAAAATAAATAAATAAGTAAATAAATAAATAGTATTTGATAGAAATGGTTCTACTCACTCTTTTCATGCTTATGGCAGAAAATATTGTTTAAATATGATATCTTATACTTAGTTCAGATGAGGCTTCCCAAACTTTCATGTTTCCACAGCTTCTAAAAATAGGTTGGAGTTAAAAGCAAAATTGACTCATTATCAGCTCTCCATTATAGGTATAGGTTCATGTCACATCCCACAATTAGGGAAACAAGCAAACAAGAAAAAACAAAGCAACTGACCTTTAAACTCAAGACAAAAGAACAGAGTTACTATGTTTAGTTCTAGTCTCAAATTTTAAGCATTCTCACAAGTTACTGATTTCCTAACAAAAACATCTTTATCCTTGATTTTTGTAATGCTAATAATGAGACTATGTCAGGACCTTCTTGATTGTGATAATTGTGTGAGAATATTGCTCTTTTTTCTACCATGAATAGACTAAATTTGATAACTGTAATTCTGAAGATTTTTTAAAAAATATATGTTGTGTTTTTATTTAATGAACCAATTTTTCTGAAATCTGGTTTCCTTGCAGACTGTTTTTGTGAATATGTGACTTCTTTTCCCTAATGTTTTTGCCTCTGTATCTTCTTCCCACAGGAAATAAAACATGAAATGATATCTAGCTATTATGTTTGGGCTAGTAGGACCTGGAATATCATTTTCTGTTTAAAAATACTAGGATTATGCTCTTTAGTAGGTAGTAGGAAAATAGGATGATCCAGGTTTTCCACTCCTGGTTTCCCATTCATCCATCTCATTGTTAATAGGCATAGAGTAAAGGGGAGACAAAATTTTATTGTTAGAATTTGGAATATTTGGGTTTCATAAATTATTTAGTTTTACAGAATCAAAAATTATATAACTTTATAGAAATATAAATAGCTTATTATATAGTCTATTATATAATAAAAATTAATAGCTTTATAGAAACTTTGATGAACCTCTTCTTCAAAGTTTAAACAGAAGCAAGTCATAGCTGTGGCTCATAACTAAAATACTTTAGGACAATATACTTTATATTTATAAATGGTATACTCTGATGTCCTCATAAAAACTAAAGCTATTTATAGTACTTCCCCCCTCTGTTTAATTATTTTAAACAAAGGCTAGGCAAAATTATTTCTGGTAGCATAATGGTTCATCACCTCTTCTTCAGGTCTCCAGGTCCAATTAAATATTATGTTCATGAATGCTTATTTTAATCATTAAATGCACATTCATATGAAAATGCTTTATGATACATAAATATGTCCTTTTGGACCACTGGAGTAAAATATTTACACTTTCATTTGCTTTGGAGGTTAAAAAGAATGGTGGTCCCTGACACAGAGTCGGACAGGTAAGGAGTCCCAATGCTTGCATCATATTAGGAGTTAAAGACAAACTTATTCTTAGGGTTTTGTCTGGGAAAAGCAATCTGAAGAGGAAGAATTGGAGTCACCTGTTTTGAACTGGAAAAGAAAAACTCAGTGCATCAAGGTATGGCTGGATTTAATTCTTTCATGCATCCCGAGAAGTCACAGGGAGTGAGGACACAAAGCAAGAATGGCTGGAGTTGAATGGAGTTGTTCTTATGACAGCTAGAAAATGTGGAAGGGGGAGTTCTAGAAGAGAAGAAATAACAATGATGTGTTGCCTATGCTTTTGTCCTTAATATTTGAATTGTGAGTGGGAGAGCCCTAACAGAAACCATTTCTTCTCAGTTGCTGTTGAAACAGAATAGTTTGGACCACAACGGTTAGGGAGTGTCTGGGTCTCACAGTTGTTACCTGGTATTGAATCTAAGGAAAGGAGGCCTGTGAACCTCTCCAATGAAGGCATGGAGAAAGATTTCTGGTGTGAGTCAAGTAGAGGGAAAAAGAAATCATTATATTACATCAGATTTAAAATTCAGTCTTAGGATAGAAGAAAAGACACTTCCCCATGGAATCTGGCTGAGGTAAGATTTATTTCAAAATCAAGTTTCTGGCTTCCTCCCCATAGAACAGCCCATACCACAATAATCCAGAGTTCAGGCTTCTTTGGGGAAGCTTCATAGGGAGTTTAAAAGAACGTAGGTGGAGTTGAGGTAAGGCAAGCGGAGGTGAGTGAAGCCTAAAGGCTTGCTGGGCTTAGCCCTGGGGGTACAAACAGGGTGTGTACATTCCAGAGCCTCCGGGGCCTTACATGATACATGTTGGTGGGATTCGGTGTTGCATCTTGCTCTTGGCCACTTAGTCTCAGATTTGAGGGTTACAGAAATTAAAACTATTGCAATTTTTTTTTTTTTTTTTTTTTAAGATTTTATTTATTTATCTTCAGAGGGGAAGGGAAGGAGAGAGGGAGAGAACTATCAATGTATGGTTGCTTCCTGTGCATTCCCTGCTGGGAACTGGCCTGCAACCCAGGCATGTGCCCTGACTGGGAATCGAACCGTGATCTCTTGGTTCACAGGCCCGCGCTTAATCCACTAAGCTACACCAGCCAGGCAACTATTGCAATTTTTATGCATTCTTCGGAGTTTGACACCTTCACTCAACTTGTCAAAGCCGCAAGCCTAAAAGATTTTTGATGTGAACTTGTCAGTGACTCTTCATGCCTTTTGAATATTTGGGAGAGTAGGTAAATTATCTACGTTGGATATCTACAGAAGGCTGCTCAACACTTTTCCTAAGTTGTTACTAGAATAGGGGGGCCAGGTCCTATGTGGGTATGGAGGTCTCTCCAGGTTCAGGGCTCTGAGGTGAGGATGTGGAGGACTCATATTGAAGGGACATTGTATAGAATAAACAAACAAAAATGTATAGACTGAGACTGCCTATTACACAATCAGCTTCATCACAGTTTTGAAGTAGACAATGCTTAGATTTGGCCTCTTCCACCTCTCCCTAACAGTAAGGCCTTTCTTGAATTGGCCAGTTCTTTATTACTCCTCAGACAGTACATGACTGTGCTATAATCTGAGTGAAAATGAATAAGGTATTAAATAATAGCCTAAGCTGCAAGCCTATTTATGTCAGTCAGGCACACTTGGAGAGTCTCCTAAGAGGATTTCCACACTAAAAGTAGTAAGTTTTGAAAGTGCAATGACTGCCCAATAGCAATGGCTGCTGGGCCTGATTCTCCTTATCCATGTACCTAGACTTGATGGCTACCTGAACTTGTGACTGATGAGCTGGAATCATGGCTTAGATGTTATTATTTATCCCTGTCAATCAAACCTTCCCCTAATTTGCCCAGGTGACTTCCTTTCAATGGGAATGTATAGTCTGGCTGTGTGCTTTTACAGTTATGCTAAACAGAACAAATCCTAAAGAACAGAAGAACTAACAGTGATATGTTGGTTATAAAAATAATAGCTTTTGGGGCCATTTAAAAAAATAATAGCTTTGAATATTGATGTAAAAATTTGATACGCAGAAATTTTTTTCTGAAGGTTTATACTGAGATTGGAACTTTCTGAAAGAACTTTAGAAGGGAAGAAGACATCAGGCTTTCTGTTTAGATGTAAGAGTATCCACAGAACTTCTGAGTTCCTGATTTCTAGAGGCTGCAGCTAGCATCTCATCCCCTCCACCCCTGCCTCTAAAGACGACAGGAACTTGGGGCAACTGCTTGGATGTGTGCATAAGGGCAGACGATATTTAGATATTCAGACTGACTATATAATCATTCACAGTTCACACTGGAAGGCTTTTAAAGCAAAAGTGAGTACTCTTTGTAATTGAACTGAGAGAGCAGGAGTAAACCAAGACTGTCCCAGACAAATTGAGACATATGATCTCCCTAACATTATACTTTGTCCAGCTGGGTAGGAGTTTTTAGTACCTCCTGGGTCTATTGACTTCAGCAAAGGACTGGTTAGATTGCCCCAGAGTGCTCTCTGGAAAATGGCCTATGCCAGTACACACAGGGTCTGACTCCTGTGTTTCACTGACTCCTCTGCTGTGAAACCTTCTCATCCTCCTTGTGGTGAAATAGTTCAGAACAATTTATGCATGCACAAAAAAAGAAGAGTGTTCTGAGTAGTGAAGAGATATGGACCCTGACCTCGAGTCTTTCAGAATTATATAGATTTTATCAGATTCCTTCTAATATTCATCCTGGGAAGCAACTCATTATTTCATGGCCTCCTAGCAGCTCCTATCCAGTACTGGGCTGGCCAAAAAGTCTGTTTAGTTTTTTTATGTAAAATAAGATACATTTTTCATTTCACCAATAACTTTATTGAATTGGATATTCTGGGGATGTCGGCTAAGTCCTGCTATTGGCTTCTAGTGGGTAGAGGCCAAGGGGGTTGCTAAACATCTTCCAATGCATAAGACAGCCCCACAGCAAAGAATTATTTGGCCAAAATGTCAATACACTTTGACACTTTGCAAACAAGTTTTGACACATTTGATCATCACAGCACTTTCTCCATACACTGTACAAATCTTTTATTTTGCATTTCAGTTGAGTTTTTACCTTTCTTGAAATAATAAAGCACAACATGCTGAAAATGTACTTTTATTCCATTTTATTCCATTTTATTCCATCTTCAATATCAAAATGGTGGCACAAAAATTCACCAATTTTGATGTTTTTTTCCTAATGCATGCTGATATGACAGCTGTCACAATACTATCTAACAAAATTGTTTCAAATGAAGTTAAAGACACCTAAGCACTACTAGAGCCATAGTACTAAAAAGACTAAACAAACTCTTTGGCCATCCCAATGCCTAGGACAGGAATTAGGAAATTCCTTATTGGCAAATGATTTATATAGCACTTGCTGCTAGCATGTGGGTGGCCACATTCCAACTTCACAGTTTGGGACTGGTGTCCTAAGAAATCCAAGCATGGCCTCTGGTGTCAGATTGCCTGGGTGTTAATTCTAACTTGAACACTTATTACCTGTGAGGGCAAAGCACTTAATTTTCCTGTGCCTCAGTTCTTTCAACTGTGAAATAACAATAATAATACCCCATAGGCTTGTTTAAAGGATTATATATCTATAACAGTGCCTGGATAAATGCTAGCTCTTACCAGTCAAGGTTACCAATAGTGCCTACGCCCTCAGATAATCACAAAGAGCAGGGCTAGAACAACAGCAGCCCATTAGATAAGACTTCCCTCATCTTTGAACACCTGTGTATAACCATCTCCCAGTGCAACTTATCTTAACCATTTTTTTCTGCACCATTACCAGGGGCTTGGTAAGGAACCCAGTCCCAGCTGGGATTTGGGGGTAGGAGACATATAGCCTTCACAAAATTATTAGGGATTTACTAAAATTCCTTGTCTTAACTTGGCATAATTTTGGTTCATTTGAGATCAGCAATGGAACAGAAATTTGAGCGCAAGAGGTCTATAAGCCATTCAGAGAGTTATTCTGTTGCCTTTTAATTCTCTATTCAACATTCAGACAGCACCACAGTAGATTTAGCACACTGTATGTGAGGCATATTCTTTGTAAAGTGTTAGCAGGTTTTTCTCCCCACATTTGTGGAGAACACCCACAGATAAACTTGTCTACCATAAAGATAATTCTAAGTAAACTGCTTTTGGTCTCCTTTTATTATCCCTGAGGATAGAAATAAGTTGAGTTCAATAAGTGGCTCTGTTTTTTGAGACAACATTAAAAAATAAGCTGGCAGGATTTTTGAACTAAGATTCTCAGAGGAACTTTCAAACATATATTCCATTTGCTACAACAATGGAAAACTTATCTTTCTGAGAACAGATGTATACAAATTTGGTGTGATATTCTCTAGAACAAAACCTGTCACAATTGTTTGCTTGTCCTAAAAAAAGGAAAAGAACTTTAAATAAATGGCAGTGGTTATAAGGTCTTTCAAGCCTATAAATGGAATTTAAGTAAGATTTTAGTGAAACTCTGCCATTCAGAATAACGGTGGATATGCAAAATATGAAAGCAATTCAGAGTTGTTGTTTTTTTTTCCCTTCTCCTTCCATATAATACTGTTGCATCATGGATTGACAGAAGTGGCCATATTAATAAATGCTCAGGTGAATTGCTTTTTAGCTTCAGCCCCAGCTTCCTTCTACTAGGGTGCTCTGACCTCGAAATTGGGGTCTCTGTTGATTCAGGTTGATGTAGGGGCTTCCTTGGGTGTGGAATCCAGAGAAGGCTCACCAGGGATGATGACTGTGTGTGTCATCTGGGAGGTCTAGCTGCACTGGTCACCATGCCACCACTGTGGCTGTTCCCTACTTTTCTCCAGAAGGGAAGATGGGGTTGCTAATCAGCCCCACATTCCTGGGGGTAGTCTTAGCTCTGCCCTTGGGTCCCTTAATTTGACACTCTTGTCTTCATGTCTAGGTGCATCCTCCCTTCCTCACCTTTAGTCTTTAGTATTGGCTTCTCTTAACATTCCTGCTCCCCTCTCCTTCTTCTCCACTATTGCAGATGCCTGGAAACTACAATACCTTTCCCTTCATTCCTAGCCCCTGGGGTTCCGGTTTCTGTTCTAATCAATGAGTGGGGCTCACATGATGTTTGGAAGGTGGAAGAAAAGAAGCCACTTTTTTCTTCTGCAGTAGTGGTGAGCAGGCACATAGGCTTCAGCCAACAGCTGCTGTGGGGGTTTGAGAAGAGTTTTGGGGTGTCTACCTATGACTCAGTGATAGTGGTTTCCTGCAATTCTTATACATTCGGCTACCTGAAAGCTGACAGAGGCTGTCCTGACCTTTACTCTCCTATTTTTGTCACCTTCTCTAATTATTTTGTGAGTCTCTGATATTTGGTATTAAATTATTTTCTGTGTAAAACACTTAGAGTGGTTTCTATATTCCAAACCCAATTATGATTGATAAAGTAGCTAAGTTTTAGATAGCCTATGCCTGACTAAATGGGAAACCCCATCAGGTAATATCTTTAGCATTATTCCCACATGCTTTGATTTACAGTGATGAGAGACCACCTCTCAATCTCCAGCTTTGGGAGCAGGATTCCTCCAGACAGGCTTGTCCTGCCTCTTCTCTACATGGACTGAAGAATATTTCTTTTACTTTTCTTAATAGCATCCTCTGAGGAGTATTATTTTTTTCACTTAATAGAAAAGGAAACTGAAGATCAGAGTGTTTTAGTAGCAGAAATTCTGCTGAGAAGCAGAAGCTGGACTTGCATTATGTTCTCTGTTATTTTCACCATACCTCCAAATTCTCATCTAGAAAAGACCTTCTAGGAATCCCTTAAATCTAACTCAAATCTTATTTTCTCCTTTGGTATGTTGACTGTAGTTTTTTTGTTATTGTCAGATTTAAAATGTTGCCTTCTAGAATACGTTTTAATTATGAAAGAAAAACTGGAATAATATTTAATATTTAAATATTTAAGATATTTAAAAGTATCACCTAATAAGCAGTTAAAAGCATCAGACACTGTGCTGTTTTAATTACTCATTGAATCATTAAAGTAATCCAGGTAGTCATTCATTCTTTCTCTGTTTTACAAAAATAAAAACAGACACACAAAGGTTAAGTTCAGGGTCATACAGCAGGCTGATAGCAAAGCCAGATGGAAATCCACTTTTCTCCATTTCAATGCTTTTGTTAAGTCATTAAAAAAATATTTATCGAGGACTCACTTCAGGGTGGGCATTCATTTAGCTGCATTGCTGGTGGTTTCTGGGAGTTGGGGAGACAAGTACCACATAAATAGCAGTGTGGAATAGGAAATGAGACAGATGATGGAGTTCAGTTTGAAAAATTTGTGATGAATAACAGGCACTCATATTCCATCAATAAAAGTTGTTATGATTATTTAAGAATAAAATGAAAACACTTTTCTTTGAATTCATGGGTATTAGTTTTTCAAATAGCTACAATTTTTTTCACGTTATAGATACTTACCAAATAGTTTCAAACTATTTAATAAATGGAGCTGTTTGCCTAAGAAGGCTATGAAAACAATTACCATGATACTAAGGATATCATGAATTGAGAAAGTTTGGGATCCTCTGGGCCATAGGATAGAAGTGAAATAGCTTTTAACTTTAAATTTACTGATGTGGTCTTAAAATCTAATCATTCCCTCTAAATTTTATGTTTCCCCCTTTCCTTGAAGTACATCTCAATCTTCTTTAAATGTCTGTGCTCTACACTTTGCTTTAACATTTTCTTAAAAGCAAAGAGATAGAGAAATACAGACAGGGTTTTCTTGTGTATAGAATGTTATCTTCCAATTGCTACTGCTAGTCTTATATAGCTTTTTCATTTTGCAAAACTTCATTAAAAAGCCCCCATCCATAGGAAAATTAATTAAGAAAAAAGGAATTAGGAATGGATAAAAATTTGATTCTTTAGAAGATGCTCTTATCTCAGTCCCTCTGTGCTGATGGGCCCAGGCCCCACTCACTCTCAGGGCTGACCAGTGGGGACCCTGCAGAGCATCTGGAGTTTGTTCTCCATCCTTTTCCCACAGAGATCTTAGGCTTGAGCTAAGGTTCCAAATTCGTATGCTACCAGTGATTTTCTAAAATTGCTTCCTTAAGAATTCAGAGCTTGTTTATTTCTATAAGGAACTTGTTCAGTATAGTATTTGGCATTTTTTTCCTACAAGGTAAATTGTATTTACCTGAATTTATTCTCTTGCTGGTCAATATTTGTGTTCAGGTCCATATGAATTTTCTGATATCATCCTCACAAAAAATTCTCAGAGTTTATGAACCAATGAAATCTTGTTATAAGCAATTTCTGGACACTCAGTTTAAACTAAATATATCTGCTTCTGGGGTCATTTCTTAAACAATTGTTAGTGCTTTCCTTCCAAAACCCCTGAATCCTCCTCAAAGCATTTTAATAAGCTCCTGAGGTAGTAGAGGGTAAAGGTTTTCTTTTTAAAAGGGAGAAATGGAAGTGCCAAGAGACTTAACAAAGTAGGGGAACAGCATTAACCTGGACTCAATTCTTAATACTCCAGCATTTGGCACTTGTCTGGTGCTCAATAAAGGGAGGGAGGGGGGCAGACAGAAGGGAGGACAGAAGGGGAAAAAAAGAAGGGAGAAAACAACAGAAAAAAGAGAGAAAGTAAGGGAAAGAATGGGTCCAAAATTTATTTGTTGAAACTTGATGACTACAGTAATTAGAAGGAGCCAGGACCCCAGTTTTAAAGTATTGCATTTTTGAATGATGGTAACTACTGATCTTGGATAGCAAAGGAATAACCCTGATAATGGTATCTGTGTGTTTGCCAAACTCTGGAAAATAAAGGGAGTAGCAGAATCAGCAATTAAGTAAATCCATCAGGCTTCATTTAAAACCTATTACTATTCTCTCAAGGTAAAAATGTATAGAAGAAATGAAACAATGTAAGGATTAGACTCAAAGAAACAGCAGACAGACTAGACCAAATGCTCAGGGAAACCACTCCCACAGTATTGAAGAGCATGCTTACACAAACAACGTAGTTCAAAGATTCTGAGTTATACTGAATCATTCTTTCCCACAATCACTGTCAACTGATCAGATTTGGCCTCACTGGTATTTCCTCCTTAGAATGTGAGCCCTGGGGAACCAGGGAGTTTGCTGTTAACCTTGCATGACTTTTACTTCTCTGGGGTAAACAGTTTTTTTCATTGATCTCTGTAACCAGTGGATCTATAATGTTCACTTCTGTTTCTCCTATGTGTGACTTGAAAACATGTTTTGGTTTTAACACTTTGACCATAACTCTACCTAAGTGTGTATGTCCAATAGGTCAGTGGCTTCCATTTTGATTTATTGAGTGAGGTCTAGGCATCACCCTATCATCTCTTTAGTGCCAACCATTGATCAGAGCAGTCCTGGTGAGAGCGTGTAATTGGCCTTCTGCGAAGTTGTTGCTGCCTCTTGGAAAAGCAAATAAGGCTCCTGTCACATTGCATAAAAATTGGCAGAGGCATTAAATTCACTTTTACCATAATATAAGTAATTTAGATCAGATATATTGATTGACTGATTTTTTAAAATAAGAAAATCAAGATTTTACTGCCCATGTTTTCTTCTAGGATTGTTATGGTTTAAGATTTAATACATAATGCTTTAATCCATTTTGAACTTATTCTTGTGGGTGGTGTAAGAAGGTGATCTAGTTTTGTTTTTCTGCACATACTGTCCAATTTTCCCAAAACCATTTATTAAATAAACTATCTCTAGCCCATTATATGTGCTTGCTTCCTTGGCTGAATATTAATTGATTATAAAGATGTGGGTTTATTTCTGGGCTCTCTATTCTATCCCATTGATCTATGTGCCTGTTTTCATGCCAGGCCCATGCTGTTTCCATTACCATGGTCTTATAGTATAGTTTGATATTAGGTAGCACAATTCTTCCAACTTTATTCTTTTTTCTCAGGATTGCTGTTGCTATGCAATATTTCACCTGATATATCTCCCCAGGCAAGGGAAACAAAAGAAAAAATAGACAAGTTGGACTATTACCAAACTATAAATTTTTGCATAGCAAAGGTAAACAAAAAAAAAAAACAACCCATGGAATGGGAGAATATATTCATCAATACATCTGCTAAGAGGTTAATATCCAAAATTTATAAAGAACTTACAAAACTCAACACCAAAAAAAATCCAATAAAAAATGGGCAAAAACCTGAATAGACACTTCTCCAAAGAGGACATACAGATGGCCAATAGACATATGAAAAGATGCTCAATGTCACTAATCATCAGAGAAATACAAATTAAAACCATAAGAAGACAGTACCTCACACCTGTCAGAATAGCTATCTTCAATAAATCAACAAACAACAAGTGCTGGAAAGGTGATGTGGAGAAAAGGGAACCCTTTTGCACTGTTGGTGGGAATGCAGACTGGTGCAGCCACTGTGGAAAGTAGTATGGAGATACCACAAAAAATTAAAAATGGATCTGCTTTTTGACCCAGTGATCCCATTTTTGGGAATATATCTGAAGGAACCCAAAACACTAATTTAAAAGAACATAAGGTCTCTTATGTTCATTTCAGCATTATTTTCAATCACCAAGGTATGGAAGCAGCCCAAGTGTCCATCAGTAAATGAGTAGATGAAACAACCATGGGACATTCACATAATGGAATAGTACTCAGCTTTAGAAAAAAAGGAAATTTTACCTTTTGTGACAGCATGGATGGGACTGGAGAACATTATACTAAGTGAAATAAGCCACTCAGAGAAAGACAAATAATATCATATGATTTCACTTATATGTGGAATCTAATGAATAAACTGAACTAACATGAAAAACAGAGACAGACTCATATATAGGGAACAGGATGACAACTACTGGAGGGGTTAGAGAGTGGAGGGATTGAGCAAAAAAGGAAAAAGGACTCAGACATGGACAACAGTATGGTGATTGATTGGGGGAGGAGGGTTTAAGGGGAACAAATGGTAATGGAAAAAATACAATAAAATTTTTTTTAAACTAAAAGAAGAAAACTACAGATTTATACTTTGTCAATTTAAGATATCACAGGAACTCATGATGTCCAAAACATTGTTCTTTTCCTTCTGTTTTGCACAATAACAATTAGTTTTAAAAAAACCTTATATATAGATTCTGCAGGCAGTGCAAATAGCAATGAGTTGAAAGACAGCTATCTTGAAGGGGGATCATTAGTGTATTCGATATTGGGAGAAAAATGGAGAACCTTAAAAACTGATGCAAAGGAGGTCACTGAATAGTATACAGCCCCCACTGAGGCCAGTCCCTAAGAGATTTGGTAGACTGTAAACTTCTTGGGGGCAAGAAAAATTGGCTCTCACTCACCTTTATTTCTTCACTTTCTCTCACTCTTGTTCCCAGTAGGTTCTCCTTAAATGTTTGTTGAACAAATTCTGCACTCTAAGTACTTGCGGGTTTATGTAATTTACATCTCATACCAATCACCCATTATGACTCACTAACTCATGCTATGTCTCTTGTGGAATTGCCCCCAAGGAAACTGCCCTCAAAACTGACAGTCTCTTTACAATGAAATGAGTTAATTATTATTTTACTCAATAACTAATTTTAAAGTAAAAAATGAGTCTTCCTCTTTTTTTGGCTTTACTGTCTTATTTAACATCTGACCACCATGATTTCTTAAAACTTTCTTCTGCATTGACTTCAATGCATTGTACTATCTGAGGTCCTATATTCATCCCTCTCCTTGGCTCCTGCTTTTTCTTATGTATCCTCAGACAGCATATTCCACAACTTCTCTCCTTTATCTTTTCCTTATATTCTCAGAGAGAGAAGCTTAACTCTTCATTCATATATCTGGCTGTTTTTTTAAAAATGATTTATAGGAGGCAAATGACTAGCTCAAAGAGTATGTCTTTTAAAACCTTTTCATTCATGTTGCAAATTGCTTCCTAGGAATCTTACTTATACCATATTCCCACTTGCAATATATTAGAATGCCTGCCTTGATGTGCCCAGAACAATATAGAATGCTAGTTTTAAAATATACAATAATTTCCTGAGTGAAATTAATACTACAATGCTTTTTCTCAGGTAGCCAAACATATTGAAATGCTACATGCTCCAAGATGCCCCTGTCCTTTCCACCATTTTTATGTTGTACATCTCTGAGTGACTATGAAGAGAGAGAGTGTCAGGGGGCCAAGAGATTAGATGGCCAAAAAAAAGTACAATGATCAGATTTGGTCTGGTTCACAAGATAGTATCATGCTGCTGGGGACCATGACCTCTTTTGGTGACCCAGGTAGACCTACGAGTCTTGAAAGCAGATACAGACCAAGGGAGTGAGTCAGTGTTTCCCCCAACATCTTCACTCATTTTGACTTGCTGTAGTTCAGGAAGAGCTTCATGGAATATAGGAGTGAAGAAGGCACTATTCATTATTTAAACTATAGGGCTATTACCATTCTTAGTGATTTTGTTCACCTTCATAAAAGTTGGGACCAGGAACACTAAGCAGACAGTCTCCTGCCACACAACCCTGGGAAGAAGTCTCAAATTCCCTCAATTTACTTCAGAAATTTTTCCAGCACAAATATGTTATTGAAGATACAATCTTCTCACAGGAGCATTTACAAAGACATATGAGATTATTACCCTGCTTTTAAGTAGTGCTTTTAACTGAAGTTAAAGAGATAAAACTGATATTAAAATTGACTAAAGCATATACATGACAATTATCCAAGGATCATGAAGTTCAGTCCAAATAAAGAATGTGAATAAAAAAAACCATAAGAATCACTAGGAAGGAAAATTCAGAATCTGATGGAAGTGGGAAAATTTTCACAAATAATATTGCATTTGATATAAACATAAAACAATGGACAAGCTTTCCAGAAGCAGATACAAAGTCTGACTTGGGGAAAAGAAGGAGCATTTGAAATTGAAAAAATTGTGCATGAGCAAAAGTTATGGATGGAGGAGAGCTGCTTTTCTAAGACTGGCAGGCTTGTATACAAAATGTGGATGTTAAATGTCAAAATGTTAAACCAAATCATATTCAGTAGCCATTGGGAGCTATTGACAGGACCTGAATTAGGAAAAGATTTGATGTTGAGTTTTACCATGAAGTGGTGTTCTGGTAGTAATGTGAAGTCTACATTAAAAATAAAGACTGGGAGTATGATGCCTAATTAGAAGGCTATTATTCCATTAGTTCAGGAAAAGGCCAAAGTATACTTGAATTAGGCAAGCGAGAATGAAAGGAAAATGAGGGACGAGATTCAGACAGGCCTAGTGGAAACAAAAGCTAATGATTTAGAACTTAATTAAATCTGGGACAAAAGTATAGATTTCAAGTCCAGGTGCCCAGGAGACTGTTAATATTATGGTATTATTAATAAATAATAAAAAGAAAAAATCATGTAGAAAAGAGATGAATTTGAATTTGAGCATATTACTTTTAATCTATCAGTTTTCATTTCATTCATTGCCAAAGTAAACAACTAAAAACAAAGTTTTGGGTACTAGGAGAGAAAAAGCAATTAGACATATTTAGGATGATTAGTGTGATTGATCATGAGATGTGCACATGATCCAAGATGGGTGAATCAGATTCTTTTCTTAGGAAAAGAAGAAAGGAGGGAATGGGCAATCTTGTTTTGCTGACAGCCACATGTCCTGCAATGTGAAACAAGCTGGTCTGAGAGAATAAAGCCAGCAGAGAGACAGGAATGGAGGTGAGGAAGGGAGAGAGAGAGTCTTGGCTGCACTTGATTCCTTAGAAATGACTGCATTCCTTTCCATGGTTACTTGAGCATTATAATAAATTTGTCCCTTTGCCTAAACTAGTTTAAAGTAAATTGTGATAATCCATAACCAAAGAAATCCTGACTACTCTTACTGTTAAAAGTCAGAACCAGTCTTCAAATAGTTCATTCCAATTTCAAATTTGCTATAAGAGTTATTCTGTCATTCATTCCCTCTTTATTAAGTGCCTGATTTGTTGTGGGTGTTACAATAGTCTCTGAAGATAAATTGGATGTTGATATGGATGAAAGACTGAATGCAGCAGAAAAGTTTTGAAGTAAGTCTGGTCCTGTTGTGAAGACAAAACTTAATTTATGAATGGGCAGAATTCCAAACACTTTTTTGTAAATTGGCTGCTTGACAGATAGAAGAAATTACTCCACAGAAACCTTATTGTGAATGGTAGTCATGTGCTTAGGAGAGCTTTAAAAAGCCCATTTCATATATAATGTGATAGATTAGACATAAAAACAATAGTGTGACCACATGTGGTACATTTTTCTAAAAAAGCTCATTCTGAGCACCATCAGGACACCAGGTGTAGATATGACTGGGGTGGATTCTCATGGATTAGAAGTAGTCATGCCTACACCTTTTGAAAGGCCTGCAGCAACTGCTGTGTATGGAATGAGATGTTTAAAATTCATAATGTGTAAGAAGGCCAAAGGCATCTTACTGATGGCAGAGAGCTTCCTACACATCCCAACTATGATGAAAAGAAACTTCTCTGCCTTTATATGCAGTTGAGCTCCCAATTGTTGTTTTTTTTAATGGTATTTGTAAGTCAGGTATTTCAGAGTGAGGTGGATACAGCAAACAGGTGAATTTAAATTCCTACTATTTTGCACTAAGGACACATTTATCATTGTTGCAGTCCACCGGCCCGCGGTGGACTGCAGACGTTGCAGATGGCTCGCGAGTGGCGAGAGAAACATACACACGGACTACCGAGTCCTGTGGAGGAATAGTGACGGCATGGCTACCCTCTCAAGGGGAGGGTGCCTCCGAGTGGCCTGGCCACTCTCTCAAAGGAGAGCGCCCTGAGCCGCC
>CM052540.1:70179851-70200617 GCA_028533065.1 Trachops cirrhosus | reverse complement strand
AGGGAGGGGCGAGAAGGTTTGGGCCTGGAAGGGCTAGAAGAAGGAGGAGGAGGAGGAGTTGTAAGACTTTTGCCGGGAGGCCTGGTTGTTTCCTTTGGGCGGAAGTATTGTAATTTGGAGGGAGAATCAGAGAAGAGGAAATGGGTGGAGTTTGGGGAGGGGTTGGGCATTTCGACAGCGGGGGAATAAATGAGGAAGAGGGGGCCAGGTTTTGCGTAATCTGGAGAGTGGCACCTAATAGTTGGAGAACATTCTGTCCTAGGAGAGGAATGGGGCAGGAGGGTGTGACAAGGAACGAATGGGAGGAGGGAAAGCCATCCGGACTGCGGTTTAGTAGGGGAGTTTGCCACGGGCGAGATGGGGTCCCGTCAACCCCCATGACCGAGATCTGGGAAGGAGTGAGAGGTCCTGAAAAAGATGGTAAAACCGAGTAGGTAGCCCCCGTGTCCACTAGGAAAGAGGTGGACTTACCTGCTACCTGCAGCGTTACCCGGGGCTCGGGGAGGGTGATGGGGGTCTTCGAGTCCCGGCCGCCTCAGTCGCCCAGCAGTCCTAGAAGTTCCGGCATGGCCAGGGAAGAGTCCACACCTTGATCAGCTGGTCCCCCGTGTGGAGGTGCCGGGGACGAGCTTCTAAGGGGACTGGCATCCCTCCGGTGGCCAAACTGTCGGCAGTCAGGGCAGGGCTTCGTTGGTGGCCGAGGTTGAGGACATTGGCGGGCCCAGTGTCCCTCTTTGCCACACCTGAAACAGGCCCCCGGTGGGGCATTCTTTGGCTCAGACTTAGGCTACGGCCCCGTACTGACATTTGCTGCCGGCCGCAGGGACGCTATCATGGCTTGGGTTTGCAGGGCTACCTTTTGCTGCAGGCAAGCCTGGTGGGCGGCCTCAGCCTCTGCTTCGTGGTTATTGAAAACTTTAAATGCCATATTTACCAGATCTCGGATGGGGGTTTGGGGGCCATCTAGGAAGTAGCCAGATCTAACACGGCGCCCGTTATCCTGTCAAAAAGGTCGGAATGTCAGGGTGGGCGTGGTGGGACAAAATGGCGGCCGAACTACAACCCGGAAAAAGACGGCTGGCGTCAGGCCAGAGAGCTGAACTGGCGGGCTTTGCCGTGGCAACCAGAGCCTGAGGAGAACCACCAATGAACCTGAGGAGAACCAGCCACTTGGTTCAAAGGGACCAATCCCCAGCTCTGGTGAAGAGAACCACCCAGACTTGGGGTATAAAACCCCACCGTGTTCTTTGTTTGGGGCAGCTTCCCTGCCCCGCTATGTGGACTGGGATCTGCCGGGGTGTGCAAACCCCAATAAAGCTCTACACTGCCTGATTTTGTGGCTGATTGCATTTTTTCCTCTGCGGAGCCTAAGAAAAACCTTACACTGACATCATCAGTATTTAAGGCTCAACTTGCACAGAAGAAGGCTTTGTGATAGCACAAAACACTCAACTAAATTAAAACGATAATAAAGTAAAACAGAAAACAAAAATGGAATAAAACCCCATAATTTAAATGTTTCTGACTTACTATATCTTTGCTTTTTTAGATTTTAACTGCTATTATAATAACAGTGAGTTAAAACATTACCACAATTGGGATTTTCCATTCCTCTATTTGTTACAGAATTTTTGCTTTATGTATTAGAATGCCTTGCTATTTGTTGGATATAAATAGATTAAGTATTGTCATGTTTGTTTGTCACTTTCATCATTGTACAAATCTGCCTTCTTATTGTATTTCCCTAAATTTTTACTGATTTACCATATTTTTTGGACTATAAGGCATACTTTTTTCCATCCCCCCAAATTTTGGAGGAATAATGGTTGTTAATGCTGCCGTTGAGTTCTGTTTACATTTACATTGGTGAAATATTATGTTATTTATGTTATTAAATATTTACTACATTTTTTGCTTCAAATTTTTTTTCCAATTTCCCTCTTATAAAACTTAGGTGTGTCTTATGGTCTGAAAAATACGGTAAATATGGGAAGGAGAAAAACAATGGTGACAATATTAACAGGAGAAAAACAATGGTGACAATATCTGGCAGATAGTTCTGTTCATTGTTTCATTCTAACCTTTGAATTTTAAGTATGTCTTTTCTATATAGAAAAATTTAGATATTTTATTTTTGAAAATCATATACTTGATCTATGTCTTGCCTTTAGACTCTTTATAACTCACCTTTTATTAATCTCTACAAATAAGAAGTATGCATTTTAAATGCTGTGATATCACCAAGAATTGTGCTAAACACTAGGGATACTTCATAAAACACACTGGATCCAGGTTTTATTGCGCTTTTTATCTTGTATTGAGTTAACCATGATTTTTCAAATTTAGAAATTAAATCAATTTATAGCATTATATATATTTATATATATATATGGAATTGATTTGAAAACTTCTTGAGCTATTATTAATCCTTTATATAACTCAAATTGCCACAATAACTGTGGATTCAATCCTATGGGAAAGAGAAGTGCTGATTTTCAGTCCTCCACCATCCTATTAATCACATTGGAACTATGAAAACAGTGCTGTGGGTTTTTATACCGTGTGTTTTTATAATGTGTTTGTTTCAATACTTACATATTCTTGCCAGCTGCAGTTACTTGCTTTCCATGTCCTTATTTACTGATGTCCTTGGAAATGAATTTGTCAGCATCCATTTTCATCAACAACATCCCTCTTCAAAAATTTCTTTCTGTAATTCAGTCTTTTATGCCTGGAGGTATTCCCATAAGCAAATTTGCTGAAAGGGCATATTTTATAACTATCAAAATGTTAGTTTAGGCAGCAAGGAGTTAACAAGAGAGAAGGGAGCAGCTGGGCCTGATTAAATCTAGAAATTACAGCTTTAGACACTCAGGAAACAGCCACATTCTCTGCCGAACCAATGCTAATTCCTAAATGGGCAGGAAGAATCGCAGGAAGAATTGGCTTTTCCAATCTCCCTGGGGGACAACCGCCTGGGATAATCGGAAAGAGAAATAAAACAGCAGGGGAAATTCCTGTGCTAGGCGAATGTGCAGTAGGAGCCAAGGTGGTGACTGTAGAAGGGAGGTATCTAGCCTGGGAAAAGGATCGAACTGGGTGAGGGCATGAAACCCCAGAAGATTCTTGAAAGGAACTGGTTAGGGGGGTGGCCCAGCATAAGCATGTGAAGAATTGGGAAGGAGATTGGTCAGTTTGAAAGAAAGCCTACTCATTTCCCAAAACTGAGAAAACATGTGGAGGACTATCAGAGATCTCAGAGCAGTGGCTGCCGGAGCCTGTATGCTCTCCACATCCCCTCGGGGGGTGGGGAGGGGCATCATTTCTCTTCACCCCAGTAAATCTTGCCACTATGCTTACACTTGTCCCATGTGTGTGCCCTATGATATTCCTATCTCGTGACACCACAAGAACCCATTTTCACTGGCAACATAAAGACATAGCTGATAATTCATTCTTTTGCTTTCATATACAAGTATCAGTATGGCTGCATGGCAAGTCTTAAAACATGCCTTTCCTCCCACAGTTTTTCATATAATTCTATGTTTTAATTTATTTCCAGGTAGCATGCCTTTTCTTCTTAGTAGCTTGTATGTTTATTTTATATTGTTTATTGTTTTATGAGAGAATATGGCAGTCATGAGGGCTATCACAAACATCCTGCTTCTCCATTTTTCTAGGAACTTAATAGCATTCATTGTATTTCTCTGCCCCCTTTTAATCTAGACATAACCATGTAATTTGCTTTGGCTGTCAAAAAGTGAATGTAAGTGACATGGTCTTGCTCTGTGAAAGCTATGAACACAAGTGCAAATCACCTAACTGTTAATGGAAACTTGGTCAGGCAAAGTCCCTGAAGAACTTAAAAAGGCAGCATCTGCCCCTCCCCCAAATAATCCTAAATGAATCTGTAGCATAAACAAGAACTTAGCTTTTCTATGTTCAGGTTTGGGAGTTTTGTTACTTCAGCATAACTGGTCTATATTGACTGATAAGGACCATATTTTTGTGATCATTCTTTGTTGTTAATATTAGATGCAACCCAGTGAATGTTATTTATTTTGGGATAATTTTTCCTTATTCAGTCAACAGGAAATATTCTCAACCATATATATGCTTATCAGTCTTTAGCTAGTTAGCCCTTCCTTAATTTCAACAAAAAATTTAGCCCTTGTAATGCAGTTTTTATTATCCACTATCTGCAAAATCTGCTGTTCAGTATCACATTAAGGATATGGTCATAGTAAGCATTGACTACTTGTGTTTAAAGTATATAGGTAAGAAAAGTTGTGAACAAATTCCTGAAGACTACCAGTGTCCAAGAAATAAAGGGAAATATAACAAACTGATAAGGCAACAGACTGGTGAGTCAAATGTGTGAAGACTTGCAAAAAAAAAAAAACACTGGAGCATGAGTGAAGGCTGATGATCAGTTAGTTGGTCAGGGCTAGAATGTGTCAGATATTTTTGTATTTTATATAATTTATCTTTAAGCAAATCTCCCTACATACAATTTTACAGAGAAAACTGTGTTAGGAGAGGTTGAAAAATGTAATCAGAATCTCACACAACAAGTAACCTGCAGAGTTTATAAATTGGACTTGTCATTATCACCTTGCTTTCTGGGAAGAAGGAAGTTTTTCACTTTGGGCCAAGGAACATGGCCTCTAAGTACCTTAGCAATGCCTTTCTTTGTCTAGTGTATGTTCATATAATTCTGCTCTATTTATTTCCTTATGCTTCCAGGAAGGGGCAGGGCACACACAACAGGGGACAGCATTTCCAGGTCTAGATTTAAGCCCTGATTGACTTTCTTGCTCTCCATACATTCATTAGGTAATATATGAGGTCTGTCTGGAAGGTATCTAGCTATATAATAAGAAAATTAGAGAAATTCATTGAAGAAGGTACAAGATACAAGAAATATTATACATAGTGCAATGATGACTTAGTCCCTTTCAGTCCTCTCCCAATCTCTATGAGCTGTCCCATCATATTTTCCTGAATCTCATCAATGATTTGAAATCTCTTCCCCTTCAAAGGTGATTTTAGTTTTGGGAAAAGCCAGAATTTGCAGGGTGCCAAATTTGGGCTGTAAGGAGGCTGAGTCACCTTTGTGATTTGATGTTTTGCCAAAAAACTGTGCACAGAGATGTGATGCATGAGCTGGCATGTTGTTGTGATGAAGCTGCCAATCACCAGTTGCCCATAGCTGCGGCCTTCTGAATCATCTGAATAGTTTCCACAGAGGAATGTTCAAGCTTAATGCAAAACTTGATGTGGATTCATTGCTCTACTCACTTAGTCATTTTGAATGCAATAGCCACACAGTGCACAAGCTCACTCAATGATGTCTACCTCCCCTAGTGACTAGGACAGTGAAGTCGTTAATGTTCACACATGTGCATTCCAGTCTAATCTCCTTGATTGCCAGGTTATATCAATGTCATGAAAACCATTCTCTTTATATTTACAATGGCTGGACTTTTTCTGGACAGACATCTTATTCATAGTCCCTGCTTTTATTCCAGCCTTTCCCACAGAGGCTCGCTCAGAACCAGTCTGTGACAGTTCACACTCTTTTGTTGGAAAGTGACTACTGACCAGGTACTAATCAAAAGTTCTCCAATTCTTTTTACCTGATAAAATATTTTAGTACTAAGGTTCATTCCCATTTTTATTTTTTATGAAAGTGGTTATTTTCAGGGAAATTGAATGTGGAGAGAGAGTCTATATCTTAGTTGATATAAGACATAAAATTATGATACAGGAAGCTAGAGCTGAGAAGAAAGGAAGCCCTAAAGGTAAATACCTAGGGATTAACAAAAATTCTTGGAAGAAATGTAGGCTTTCAAGGACTGTGAAATTGTTAGTTCCAAGCCAAAAATCCAGAAATTAATGGGACAACCAGAGGGCAATCTGTATGAGGTATGAAATAAGCAGAAAATTGTTCTACATTATAGCTAAGATATGGTCAAAGGAGTTAACTGGAAAATAAGAATGCATGGGGAAGGATGGAGAAATTTAAAGTCAGGAGAGGGGAAGGAATGTTGGAGGGATCTCAGGGACTAGATGATGGGACAGGGCTATTATTTCAGGTTCCACATAGATATACTATAGAGTAATGAGGTCATCCAATGTCTTTGGCTTTTATTGCTGATGGTGAAAAGTTCTGAGTGGTTTAATGTCTTCTCATTTACTTTCAAGGTCCACAATTTATTATGCTGTGATGTGAAATAGATTTTAAAATTTACTGTGTTTCTTATATCTGAACATTGTTTTTTAATCAATTCTGGACAATTTGCAGCATTAAAATACTAGTGTTGCTTTCTTCACTTTATTCTATGTGGACTTCCAATTAAATGCTATTAGGACTTCTCTGGTCACTGGTTTCACTTGATCTCTCCTTCACAGTTTTGCTTTCTTTGTGTGAATTGCATTATGAACAATGTCTCCATATTCCTCTTACAGTTTGTTGATATTCTCTGCAGCTATGCATTATCTATCATTTATAGATATCATATAGATTTTAAATATTGGTAATTATATTCTGTATCCTTTTAAAAACATCCTCATTTCTTTATAATATTTTCATTCTCTTCCATTATTTCTTTAAACACTTTAACCATACTCATGTACATTATTTCTTAAATTTTCAGTATCTTCTTTATGTGCATAATTCTGCAGTCAGTAGTGTCTGTTGATTAGGGTATTGCAATTCCTCATCTGTCTCCTAAATTTAATTATGAATGATTTGGTGGAACTCTAATTTTGGGAATCCTCAGGGCCTGCATTGAGAAGATTCATCTTTGTTTCTGCCAAGCAACACAGCTTTAAGAATCTGGAGAAAAGCTTTTTCATTTTGTTTCTTGGATTTAGATTTCACAGCATGAAAGTGTGGTGTCATTCAAACCCCAGGGCTGCGTGAGAGAAGAGCTATGGATGCAGATTATTAGGGAAGACAACATTACTTTCACACCAGAGTCGAGCAGACAGTTTCTTTTGTTTCATTTGGTCAGAATGCAAATGTTTCTATGCACCCATTTTTAATTGAGACAGTTACTTGTGGTACCTGTCTTAATGTGGATGGTCTGTCTCAGGTTTAGCTCCCTGACTTGTCAGGTCTGAAAGCTATGTCGCAGAGGGGTGTTCCGTCCAGAGGGAGGTTTCTGGGTTAGAAGCCAGGTTGAAGCAAGCCTGGGCTTCAGTGTGGGTTTTCCATTCCAGTTTCAGCTCTAATTTTTTTTTGTACTGCTTTGTTTATGTTTTGTGAGTTTTTGTTGGGGGTAGTGGTATAGTTTATGCAGGACTTATCTGTTTTGTAAGCTCTGCAATGCTTTAAAAATATATTAGCTCTAATTTAAGCAGCATTTAGGTGTTTTGCAGAGGAAAGGCATTCTAGAATATTTAGTCTTATTAAACTACTGCAACAGAAATTGATGAATTTTGTTTTTTAATTGAATTTCATATCAAGCTTACTAGCAAATTTGAAATATAACTCATGTAAAATACTTGTGGGACTTTGCTCTAATTACGTGTGTTTTCAGAATAAAATATAAATATTATTTCAAGTGTAAAACAGTTCTGTAAGTTTTAAGAAAAATCAATTTCAGAATTTACAATATAATGACTTTGTAACTATTCATTATAATGCCAAATGATATTTTAAAATTGTTTCCTTTCCTATGTAACACACTGCTTTACCTGCAGTATAATAGTTACTTTAATGTCTTAAAGTAATTTCTTCTCCATATTGTTTCAGCATTTGATAGCCTTATGTATCCGGTTCTCTTATGTATCTGTATTTTCTTTTCTATTTGCTTCCAATGTGTGTGTGTGTTTAAATAATCAAATATTTTTTTCCTGTAGGGTTTTTGAAGAGTACTATGCATTATTTTCATTGATCTAGTCATTACCTTTAATTTAAAATACTATTTGTTTTGCATACATTGTATATAGAGAAATTCAACTAGAGAAATAATCTATTATCCCACACCCCTGAAAAACTCACTTGCTTTAATATAAAAATAATGTATTGATATGAAAAAATTCAAATCACACAAATCTATAAAATGAAAATAAACTTCTCTATATTCCAACCTTCTTTCCCCAAACATCACTGTTGCAGGCTTTTTATTTTTAGTGTCATTTCTGTGTGTGTATTATAATCATAGATATTATGAAAAGATGCCAAGACAACCTATAATATTATGTTACATATTACTCAAATTATAAATAGTGTTATCCTCACTAGATCACATTCTATACATTATTCTGTTGTTTGTTTTCTTTTCTTTTTTTGGGGGGGTGTAATATCCCTTAGAGATTTTTCCACATCAACATATAAATACATACCCATATTTTGCTGTGTATAATGAACACTTTTTTTGCCCAAATTTTTGAAGGAAAAATAAAGTTGTGCTTTATACATGAATAATACTAACTCCATATCTATATAAATGTTTTTAATTCTTTTATTTATACCTATGTGTTAAAAGTTTAACTCTAGAAAGCAATAACACTGTCCATATGCAAAATAACACCCTGAAATATGACAATCACTTTTGTTTCTAAATATAAATAAATAAAAGTTGAATGAGAAAATTAAAAGATTTTTCCTGAAAGTTTGTGCCAAAACCATGGGTGCGCATTATACGTGGGAAAATATAATATGTATCTGTTTAATTTTAAGCTTCATAGCATTTTATGTTTAAATAAACCATTAAACATTTGACCAGTTATTGGTTGATGAACATTTTAGGTTAATTCCTGGATTTCTTTCACCATAACTAAGGTGCTACAAGTAAGATTGTACCTTTCTTAGCACAGTTTCACAAACATATCCTAGTGGGAGAATTCCTGGGTCGGAATATCTCAGAAGAAATCTGAACTGAGTTGTGGGATCCACACATTCTCTCCCTCAGGGAATCTGGACCAGCATGTCTTTTGTTCACTGCAGCCTCAACTGCCTCACACGCACTATTTATAGATCCCCACACCTATCCTTTCTTCCTCCTTGTTCTATTATAAAGTTAAACAGAAATAGTAGCTGCCAGTTTAGAAATAATATACAGGGTGGGGCAAGAGTAGGTTAATAGTTGTGAGTACATGAAACATAGTTTATTTTTTGTCTTATTATTTATTGATCATTGTGTTATTTTCTACAGAGACAACTGGAAAGCTCCTTTTGCCTCACTTTGTATGCCAATGTGATGCAGACTCCGGCCCACAGTGTCCGCGTCATTATGAATGAAATGAAACATTCACATGGACTACTGAGTCCAGTGGAGGAAAAGGAACAGCATGGCTTTTTTCTCAAGGGGAGCAAAAAGTCGTGGCATCTGCCATGACAGGCCTTTGTTGGGTTTCTCTGCCCATTGCCTGATGGTCCTCATTTACTATGCACAGGTTGGCTTTAGGTGGTTACCTTTTACAGAAAACAAAGGAGCCAATGCTGCTAATCACATCACAGAAGAGGGATATTTGCAAATGAAAAGGCAAAAGTGGTTGAACCTGTTACACTCATCCTTGGAAGGTTTAGCATGGTTTTTAGGAAGCTACTTTGCATTAAATGTCCTCAATTCAGGGTGAGGGAGTTTTAGCAAAAAGCAAGACTCATAGCGGCCTAGGTACATTGCAGGCCTGATTCCCCTCAGGAGAACCTACCCGTGGGCGTGGGTCCTGTGCATCTCCGAGTGGGAGCTGGGTCCACGCTACGCAGAATGGCCTCCTACAAGAATGCTAATATATGACCCATGTTTTATGAATGTCAGAAATAACTATTTACTTTTATTCTTTAAATGTATTTATTATTGAAACTAGAGGGGGTAAATATAATAGACTAATAGAAAAACTCACCTGTGGGGATCTTTGGTTCAAAATAACTATGGCAAGGGTTGAGGAGAGCGATAGAATTAAATCATGTTAGCATATTCATACCATTGGCTGAACTACATTTAAAATGAATTGATACAATTTAACATTAAAGGATACTTGTATAATTTAAAAATAAGAAAATAAAGATTAAACAAATCATCTAACATGAGAGGAAAGAAACCAAGAATATAGAATTGCATAGATATTGCTGTTGGTCCTTCAATTTAACCATGAAGACCCATGTTTCTATGATATCATCATTGACCTGGAGGCTGTGTATTATTTCAATGCCTCACTGGTTTTTAACTCCTCATCCCAAAACCTCTACCTCCCTCTTTCCCGCCACCACTGGGCAGCAGACTTCTTTAGCAGTAGAATTTCACGTTGTGCTGGCTAGCAGTGTCTCTGCATCTACCATTTCTTGTGAGACCACACTGAATACAAATAAACAAGTCCTCCTCACACATCAAAAGGAGACCAAAACAGGAAAAAATGAAATTGGGGCCAAAAGGTTAAGAGAGGAAAGCTGTAGTCACTCTTTTTTTTGGACAAGTACACGATGGTGTCTGTCTCAGTGAGTAGTTACAGACCTCTGGTGAGCCAGGTTTCTGTACCTCTTCCCTGCACCTTGGTAATTTGATTCTCATGTACTTGTCCTTGAATTTTTCATAGTTTTTCCTGAATCTCTGGGTCAAAATGTTTCAGGTAAAAAAAACTTCCCATTTTCTGTAATAAATTCCCAAATTCAAACTGCTGCTGTGTTGGTGCTAAAGTGTTTCTTACACACACCCTGATACTACAAGCTCAGAGCCAATGCAAGGTGAAGCTCATGAGAGAGGTCATAGGTCAAAAGAACATCAACCCTGTGGTTTGTATATGTACACCCAGGAGAGCACACATATTTATTAATAAATAGGCTTCTGTCTTCCCATTTCTGTTTGTACGGCTGTGATGTATCTACTTTCCTAGCATTTCTGCTCTCTTATTTGCATTCTTCTATATTCAATGGTAAACATGAGTGTGTATGTCCAACTAAAGGATACCCATGCAAACAAATATTTATGTATGTATTTATACACACACACAAACACGTGTATCAGGTTGTGTGCATATGTTTCACTATATGCATGTCTATTTCAGTTTTATGGTAACTACAAAAATGAAGCCATGTGACTCAGGTCATGACACCTCTATTCTAATACCAAAGAGAGGGAAAACGCTCAAGACATACTTGTTACATTTAAATACAATACTGCCTTTTTGAATTGTCACATAATTCGCTAGGGTAAACTGAATTATCACATGACTAAAAGAACATATTTTACTGCAGGATAAAATTGAAGATCAAATTAAGTTTGGAGAAGCACAAACAAGATGACTTATTTTCTCTCTTTAGCAGTCACTTAGAAAAATAAAGATAATTTGAAGAACAAAAAATGGCGTTTAACAAACTGTTCTTTGCAATGTTAAAGATAGTGGTGTGGTAATCTAAGGGAGGAAGAGTCTGTACAGGCTAATAAATGCTGCATCATTTATTTTACATTGCCCAAATAGAAGGCAAGCACATTTGTTTTTTTCTAAATAAGTTTTTCCCCATAGTAATCATTTGTTTCTCATATTGAATTCACATAATCTGTGTATCAGTATGGTTGTTAAAATTAGTTTTTTATCTTTCTCATTTATCTGTAAAGAAGCCACACAGTGTTTTCTCAAAAGCCAAAATTGTTTATGATAGTGACTGTCTCTTCATAGTGTCCCTGAAGTACTTATCCAATCATTGCCACTTATTTAATTAATTTTGTAAACCAGCTTTCATATCGACTCAGACGAAGTTAGTCAAAATCGCTGATCTTTATTTCTCCTTCCTTGAAAAGAGTAACAAAACCTGCCCCTGATTCCTCACAATTGCTATGAGCCCTGTTAGAGGAAATGTGAATGTGGGTATTGGTTTTGCTGATGACAATCATGTGCGTATTTTCTGACAATTACGACTGAGACAAGGATAACATAAAGGTCCACATATCAAAATAAGGAGGCTAACCAGCCTGTGAATTTCTGTGCCCATACCAGCAGAAGTGAATTTTTATTAATGGGGCCTAAATACTTCCCAGAACACTTAAAAGATTTATATCCAACACTAAGATAAGGAAATAATCACGATGGTACCGCACACTAGAACATATCAGCAATTGTTTCCACTAGACAGTGGAAAATGAGCAGTAGAGCAGATCCCAATTATACAAGACTGGATTTTTTTAAAGGTTAATACTTACTTTTATCTTTTCTGGGTCATTATTCTAGCCATGTTGCCTATTCCTCACCGTATTCTTCTCTCTATAGCAGATAACTAATTTTTGAAAACTACATTTCTTGATTCCATTGTCTACTCACTTCCACTTTCAATTTATGTCCTGTCGGCCAAAGTGGCAGGAGATTGGAGTGGGGTGAGGGCAGCAAGGCTAATTCTTAGCCTTTCTGCTTAAGGTGGAATGTTTAGCTATGGCTATTCCTTCATGATTTGTGTTCTTTTTAGGCAACCTCATCTTGTCACCAGTTCTTTCCTCGATGGTCTTATTTCCACCTGGAAACTCACACTATTGGTCCAACTCCTACCAGTGGGTTTCTCTTCCAGAGTTCCAGCCCCCAGCTGGTGGCCACTTCTGCACAGCTCATCTGCTGGGCCCTTGCACAGCCCCTTCACTGAGGTTTCAGCTCCCTTCTGATGACCCAGACTTCTGGACTTCAGTATCATTTTCTCTTCCTCCCTTGATACCTCTGGTCTGAGGAGTAACTTACAGATTAATTATGTCTGGGTACCTCATTTTTTCATGTTTTCAGCATTTCCCAAAACTCTGACTAGTTTGCTGAATTAAAGTCCCTACACGGTTCTGATTTCCAGGCTAATCACAGACTTGGTGGTTATCACATAATAGGTGGAGTTCATCCAGCTCATTAAAAAAAGAAGAACCAGGTTGAAAGGAAGGAATGGGTGAAGAAAACAAATCTCTGTTTTAACCAAAAGCAATGATATTGTATATATCATGAGAACCCTTTCTTTAGACCTAAATATTACAATGAAATTTTGATAGGGATTTTGTGAGAAAATCAACTATAAGATGTCATTTTAAAACTTGTACAGTTTGCTCATTAATTGGTTCCTGATTGTAAAATCAGATTTTTTTTCACCAGGGTTACTTGTAGATTATTTTGCCTCAATCCCATCTGCTCTTCATGGAGAATAGTTTAGACTAAATTTGCCAAGAAATAAATTAGTCCATACTTTTAGCAGATTTCCCAGTAAATCAATGGGCTAATTATTTAGGAGGAATGAATAATTTCTATGTAAAACTTAGATAACTCTGTTGTTAACACATCGTAGTGTGTTTATTTCTATACAATTAATATAAATGAATGCATTGACAAAGATATACAATTAGAATACCTTTCGTATACAGTTATTTTTTCAGTATTACTTACATGAACTAAAAATGGAAATACTCTCTCTCTAGCAGTGGGGAGCATGGAAGGATTATATAAAGCAGAGGATGGTTGGCCGGGGAAGCCTGTTTGGATGGTGAGCAGGCTGCCTTGGTGCTGTGATGAGAGGCTTGAGCTTGGCTGTGTGGTCCAACACGTCCAATATGGTTAGATTTAAATTTCTCCAATTTTGGGAAGAGCATGATAGTGTTCTTGACAGTATTTCTGGAAATATAATAAACCCTCATTGAAGAAATAGATAATGGAGAAACGGTGGGATGTCGGGGCTTCTGATTTGATGATAATAATTATTTCAATTAAAGCAACCACCATTTATTAAGCACCATGCCACAATTAGTGTGTCAGGGATTTAAATATACTAATTCATTTACTTTATGTAATTTATAAGATAAAATTATTTATAATTTGCAAGGTAAACAGTATTGTCCTTATCTTACAATGACAGAAGTGAGGACTGGAGAGGTTAAATAACTTGTCGGGGTGTAGACAGCTAGTTCAGTGGAAAAGCCAAGATATAAAAACAGGACTTCCTGACTCCAAAGCTGATGTACTTTCCATTAAGCCACATGGTAAAACACTACTATTTTATCATCTGTCACTTGGATGGTAAAGATGTCAAATGATTCATCTATAACTGAAGCAAGATGTGGGAATAGTTTGTGATCGTGCCCCTACAAAAATGCTAGATTTTGGTATTATGTAGCTATAATAGGCAGAATAATGACCCCCCAAAATCTCCACATCATTATTCCAGGACCCTGTGAATATATTACTTTATGTGGAAAAAGTGACTTTTCAGATGTGATATTGTTAAGAATTTTGAGATGGGGAAATTATCCTGATTACTCACGTGGGTCCAATGTTATCCCAAGGGTCCTTCTAGGAGGAGGTAGACAGGAGACTCAGAGTCAGAGAAAGAGATGTGGTGATGGAAGCAGAAGTTGTAGTGATATGAGGATATGGCCTTGAGCCAAGGAATGTGGGCAGCATCAAAAAGCTGGAAAGGCAAGGAAACATTCTCCCCTACACTTTCGAGAAAGAATGCAGCTCTGCTGACCCATTGAGGTCTGCAGACCTTCAGAATTGTAACAGTAAATGTGTTGTGTTTTAATTCTTTAAGTCTGTGGTAACTTATAGCAGTATTTGGAAACCAATACATTTATCTTACTTGTTCTATTTAAACCATGCATCTAAATAGTCTGCGAACTCTTTATTTAATTATTCTATATGGATGCACATTTCATTATCCTAGTTTACTGTCATGAAAGTAAAGTAATTGGAGACAAAATCAAATCTCTATATCAATAATCCTGGGTCATGATATAACATTCCACCTGGGTCAAGTTATATCAATTGGCCCTGGGTCAATATGCTTCTTTTAATGGGGACATTCAAATAAATAAATAATCTTACATAATGACAAAAAGTGATTCCATTAGATAGTCAGCTAATGGCACTGTTAGGGATGAATTCTTGGAGCTGTGTATCATGTTAAATGTTCCAGCAGAGAGATAAGAGAAGAACTCTGTGGCTAAAGGATACAGGATTCAATTAGAGTGTAGACAGATGATATTGGTCACCCTGAGAGGCTCTTGACCAGCCACAGGAAATATTCATGATATCTTTCTGTGTATCAGTTTTCTCTTGATGTATTTTTACCCAGAAGGCCTTATGCATTCATACAAAAAGATAAATATACACACACTCAGTGGTTATTTATTCTCTGTTGGTTCTAAGATGAAGTGACTACCTTGTTTGTGGCAGATAAACACAGCCACGCTCTGGACTGATTAAGTGGCAGGCTTAAAACAATAACTAATTATTTCAGCAGAAGTAGCACATGGTACCCTAAAGTCCTCTACTGGGGGTTGGGTAGACCCAGAAGGAAGCAATGCCCTTATCCTTTCTTTTCAATACTAGTTCCCAAGAAATAACCCTCACAGAGCACAGGAATTTTTCAAACTGATTGCAGATGGAGGTAGGGATAAAGGCGATGGATTACCTTGGATCAGAATTTAGCTGGATGGTGTGTAACTGCTACAGCCCTGTTGTCTGAGTAGGATACTGTCTTTTATAGTATTAATATTTTTCTTAGCATCACTCAATATAAAAAGGAAGATAAAAATGTGTTTCCCAGGGCAAATTAGAAAAATTTATCTAAGAAAGATAGTAATAATGTTTAAAAAGTTCTTTAAATATGTGTTATATGGTGTTAAGTGAATTATGTAATGATTCTTTCTTTTCTTACTTTTGGGGCTGTGTGTCACAGGGATTCAAATTATGCTGATGGCGACCAGGGTCATCATGGATATTAACTTCTGTCACTATAGTGGTGACCATTGTCAAGCAACATCGCAAGATTTAAAAGCAGTTTCCCACCTGGCATCCGAATATGTAACTGGTGAGATCCCATCTTGTAGGTGTGTAGTTAAAATTCATGGAGAATAGAATCAAACTTTAACCCTTTATTAAAACTTACAGCAGACATTTGATGAATTCCTATAATTAGTGATGAATAACGACTAAATATTTTTCAATTTGTTCTCACACGTGTAAGAGATAATCTAATAAATATCTTAGGTACTTAAAATATTTACAATTAGTATATCATAGGCTGACAATATCAGAGCTTCTTAGGATAGTCACTAATGAAGATGCGTAAGACATGGCTGAAGTTTCATATTCCAGATAGTTGTGTACACGATTTGGTTAACGTCTTAATGTGCTGGACATAAAATGTTGTGGAATCTTTTTTTTTTTGTGGTTCTGTATTTAGTGGATGGTAATATTTTTGAAAGTAGGAAAAGGCTGCTGTTTTTCTCTTGTTTCATATTTCAGTTGAAAAATCTGAGGGAGTTTAGGTATGTAACGTTTTATTGCTTACTTTATCATAAGCTTATCTGCTCTCATGGAAAAATATGTAAAATAAAAAAGTATTAAATATGATTTATACTTGATATATAATTAGAAAATATGATAATTATGCAAGAAATAGTAAAGAGCTTGGGTAAAATTCAGTAAGCATTGAAAAAACATATTTCAAAATACATAAATCTAGAAAATAGATTCATTTTAAACTATTAGTGATTATCAAACTCTACTGTATATTTCAATGTACTGCTTTAAAGTATAAAAAAGCAGTAGTAAATATAATTGCTATTTTTTGTGATCATAAAAATTTTTGTTAACATAATTATAAAAATAATATTGTCAAACAGAAAAATATTATTCATAGATTTCATGATTGCACACATAAAAAATCCTAAGTAGTCAACTCACAACCATTAGATATAATTTAAAAGTTCACTTAAGGAGCCCTGGCTGGTGTGGCTCAGTGGATTGAGCACTAGCCTGTGAACCAAAGTGTTGCTGGTTCGATTCCCTGTCAGGGCACATACCTGGGTTGCAGGGGACAGGTCCCCAGTAGGGGGCGTGCGAGAGGCAACCACACATTGATGTTTCTTTCCTTCTCTTTCTCCCTCCCTTCCCCTCTCTAAAAATAAATAAAATCTTAAAAAATAAAAATAAAAGTTCACTTAAGGAACTATGAGAAAACAATGAAAATAAAAGTATTCCTGAATTCCAGCAATATCTACCAAAGTATATAATTTATAAATACCACTTACAATGTAACAAAATGATAAGTATTCTGGGGAATAGGCAATAAGCAATATGGGTGAAATATGTATATATATGTGTATGTATAAGAAAACAGCAAATATGTATATATGTGTACGTGTGTATGTGTGTGGAAATTGAAAAATGGGGACATGCTCAAGGACACATCAGAGTGACTGTCCATGGAGGTTGGTGGAGGAGAGATTTGTTATGAATGGAACAGAAATGAAATAAGAATAGAGCCTTGAGCACAACAATGGAAATGGCACATCATGTACAGGAGGGTATGTTTAATTTATGTCCTTGTCTCTGAAGTTAATATGAAAGAAAGAGTAAAAGATAACTGAAAAGTTGAATCATAATCTTATTTCCACTAAATGTTATAAATTTACTTGACACATTTTGTCAAGTAAATTTATAGTTTGAATATCACACCAATCAGCATTTAAACAGATGTCTTCTTTGGCATTTGTAATGCTACCTATAAGTAGTACTGAACAAATATATAAAATAATGAAATACTTGTCAATGACAGAATATTATGATCTCATACAAAGGGAGCTAGAAAACAATTTATAGGAAAAAAGAGGCAATAAAGGAAAACCTACAATTGATATACACAAATAAACCATGTTTAAAAAGAGAATATAAATAGAAGAGCTTGAGGTCCTACCCAGGTTACCTTGAGACTCTCTGTCATTGCTAGCTTCATTTTACAGAAAAGTGAAACCTAGATTAGGTAAGTCACCTGAGGGCACACCTCCAATCAACAAACATTTCCCTACTCCCTGCTAGTGATGAATACTGAATTAAATGCCAGACGTTTCAAAAATGGGTGACAATATTCTTCCTCTGGACTTATATGTTGTTTCGTATGAAATTTAGAAAACAGTCACACAAGTAGGCAAAATAGATTTTAAGGCCAGGTCTTTTGACATAAAGTTTTACATGAATTCCATTACCACATTATGTTCCATACCAGAATACAAGTAATATACTTGGAGGAGAGAGGGATGGAGAATTAATTAATTAGTTAAATTTTATTAGTTACCAAAGAAATGCAATTAACCTTTTTTACCCTTAATTAGCAAATATGAAAGCAGTTATTTATAACACTGAGAGTTCTTGAGACTGAAAAAATAAACTGGCAGAGTTATTCATCAGTTTCACCTGTGTCTGTATTCCAAAGAACTGCTCCTATTTATACAATTTGGCAATGGATTTTAAGAGTCATTACATGTTCATATAATTTAACTAAATAATGCTATTATTCTGTAATCTAATTTTTAAAATTACTTAGAATGAGAGGCATGTATATATTCATAAAATATTTATTTTTAATAATAATTAAATATAACAGGGGAAGGAAGGGATAAATACTGAATAGTAAGGGGATATTTTAATCAATGACAGTATAAATATTCAATGAAATATCAAAACACTATTGGAAATATGATGAGAGCATGAGAGAGAGAGAGAAGGAAGAAACCATGGAAATAAACCTGTTATTGGGTGGTAGTAAAAGTTAATTTGCATTTTTTCATTTTTGATTATTTTTATAATAAAATAATTTGTTCTAAATTAAAAATATACCCAATAAAATGAAATAAAATATATTAGTTTAAGATGATGGATTAAGGAAGAATGTTATGTAAACTTTCATACCGAGTGTCTTCATGATTGATTTAAAATGATGTAGAATTTTTTTTGAATGTTTATGGATACTTTATTCAGGTGGCCAGTGATCTGAGAAGATGGTGGGTTTGTATCCTACAGATCATCTTAAAATCCATTTTAAAATGGCCCTTTAAAAAAAATATACATTTAACTTTATTTATCTTTGTCATTTAATGCTTGATTTTATAAAATGAAAAAGACATTTTTAAGAATTCTGTATCACTAAAACTTAGCAGAAATAGCAATGGCTTTGTAAGTATAAATTAAATTAAATCAAATAATATACATTAAATAAAATAATTGGAGATTTTTTTCAATATGGAAACTATACAAATGAAATGAATGGCAAAAGGACCTAATAGCAGTATTTTGTTGTTGTGGCTTATCAGTTACTTTAGGACCTAAATAAAAATTCTGAATCGTCAGACTTCTGCTGTGTTTCTTTTTTTTCTTTTTTAAGTATTTTTATTGATTATGCTATTACAGCTTTCCCAATTTTCCCCCCTCAATCCTCCCTCCAACCTGCCCCTCCAACCCTCCCACATTACCCCCCTTAGTTCATGTCCATGGGTTGTACATATAAGTGCTTCGAGTCCTCTGTTTCCTATACCATTTTTTTATCTTTCCCTGTCTATTTTATGCCTGTCAATTATGCTTCTTCTTCCATGTATCTTTACCTCCCTATTCCTCCCTTCCCCCTCCCCACTGAAATCCCTCCATGTGATGTCTATTTCTCTGATTCTGTTCCTGTTCTGGTTGTTTGCTTAGTTTTTGTTTTCACTGTTTTTCTTTTTTTTACGTTCATTTGTTGATTAGTTCTGAGTTTGTTGTCACTTTACTGCTCATATTTTTTATCTTCTTTTTCTTAGGTAAGTCCCTGTGACATTTCATATAATAATGACTGGGTAATGATGAACTCCTTTAATGACGTTATCTGGGAAGTTCTTTATCTGCCCTTCCATTCTAAATGATAGCTTTGCTGGATAGAGTCATCTTAGATATAGGTCTTTGCCTTTCATGATTTCAAATATTTCTTTCCAGCCCCTTCTTGCCTGAAAGGTTTGTTTTGAGAAATCACCTCATAATCTAATGGTAACTACTTTGTAGGTAACTGTCTCCTTTTCTTTTGCTGCTTTCGGGATTTTTCTCTTTGTCTTTAATCTTGAGTAACTTAATGATGATGTGCCTTGGTGTGTTCCTCTTTGTCTCCAATTTCTTTGGGACTCTCTGGGCTTCCTGGTCTTCCTGGAAGTCTATTTCCTTCACCACATTGGGGAAGTTTTTCTTCATTATTTGTTCAAATAAGTTTTCAATTTCTTGCTATTGTTCTTCTCCTTCTGGCACCCCTATAATTCAGATATTGGAACGTTTCAGGTTGTCCCAGAGAATCGTCAGCCTCTCTTCATTTTTTTGGATTCTTGTTTCTTCGTTCTGATTCAGTTGGATGTTTATTTCTTCCTTTTGTTCCAAATCATTTCTTTGAGTCCTGATTTACTTCCTGTCACTGTTGGTTCCCTGAATATTTTGCTTTATTTCATTTTGGGTATCTTTCATTTTTTGACCAAGCTCAATCAGTTCTGTGAGCATTTTGATTATAGGGCTTTAAATTCTCCATCAGCTAGACTGGCGATCTTTTCATTGCTTAGTTCTGAGACTTTGCTTTGTTTTTTCTTTTTTTTAAAATACATTTTATTGATTATGCTATTACAGTTGTCCTATTATTCCCCTTCATTCCCCTCCACCTTGAACACCCTCTCCCACCCACATTCCCCCCTTTAGTTCATGTCCATGTGTCATAAGTTCTTTAGCTTCTACATTTCCCCTACTATTCTTGCCCTCCCCCTGTCTATTTTCTACCTACCATCTATGCTACTTATTCTCCATACCTTTCCCCCCTCTCTCCTCCTCCCACTCCCCTGTTGCTAACCCTCCATGTGATCTCCATTTCTGTGGTTCTGTTCCTGTTCTAGTTGTTTGCTTAGTTTCTTCTTGTTTTGTTTCAGGTGTGGTTGTTAATAATTGTGAGTTTGCTGTCATTTTGCTACACATGTTTTTTATCTTCCTTTTCTTAGATAAGTCCCTTTAACATTTCATAAA
>CM052540.1:70118917-70179751 GCA_028533065.1 Trachops cirrhosus | reverse complement strand
GCCCCTTCTTGCCTGTAAGGTCTCTTTTGAGAAGTCAGCTGACACTCCTTTATAGGTTACTGGGAACTCCTTTATAGGTTACTATCCCCTTATCTCTTGCTGCTTCTAGGATTCTGTCCTTCATTTTTACCTCGGGTAATGTAATTATGATGTGCCTTGGTGTGTTCCTCCTTGGGTCCAACTTCTTTGGGATTCTCTGAGCTTCTTGGACTTCTTGGAAGTCTATTTCCTTTGCCAGTCTGGGGAAGTTCTTCTTTATTATTTGTTCAAATAAGTTTTCTACTTGTTGTTTATCCTCTTCTCCTTCTGGTACCCCTATAATTCAGATTTGGAATGTTTAAAGATGTCCTGAAGGTTCCTAAGCCTCTCCTCATTTTTTTGAATTCTTATTTCTTCATTCTTTTCTGGTTGCATATTTTTTTCTTCCTTCTGGTCCACTCCATTGATGTGAGACCCATCTTTCATTCCATCACTATTGGTTCCCTGTGCATTTTTCTTCATTAAACTTATTGTGGCCTGCATATTTCATCTAATTTGTGACCAAAATCAACCAATTCTGTGAGTATCCTGATCACCAGTGCTTTGAACTGTGCATCTGATAGGTTAGCTATCTCTTGGTCACTTAAAAGGATGGGTTCTGGGGCTTTCAATTCTTCTTCTGTTTGAGCCATCTTTTTGCTGTTTTTTTTTCTTGGCCGGAAGTCTGCTTTGTTTTTTCATTTGGGCCATATTTCTTTGTCTTGCCACAGCTGGTAGGTTGTAAGGGGGCGGGGCCTTAGGTATTCACCTGGGTGGGGCTAGCCTCTTTGCTGTGCTTCAGTGCTGCCAGTGGGGCAGGGGCCAGAGAGGGAGCAGTATGGCTAGCCTTTTCTTCTTTAGTGCACTTTCCAATGGAGTCTCTTGTGAGACTGGAAGTATCTCCCACCATGGCAACCCCAGCTTTAGCCCACACTCAGCTTTGAGTCTCAGTTTCCCCATAAGTCAGCCTGTCCCTGTGCAGCCCTCAGCAGAGCTCAGCTGCTAGCCCTGCCCTTCAGCCACCTTGCTGCTGGTTTTCTGAGTCTGCCCATGCAGTCCACCTTACTGGTCTGGTTGTTCTAGTTGATTTTTTTCTTTAATTCCTTGGTTGTTGGAGTTCCATGCAGTTTGATTTTCTGGTGCTTTTGGTTGTGTATTGATTTTAGATTGGTTGTTATTCTCCTTTTGGTTGTGCGAGGAAGTAAAAGGTTCCTACCTATACCTCCATCTTGACCAGAACTCTGATGTAGAATTTTTAAGTACCTTCTAAATCTCCAAATTTTGACAATTAGCCAAAAAAGAAATTTGTTTCATTTTATTTTTAAGATTTTACTTACTAATTTTTAGAGAGAGGGAAGGGAGGAGTAAAGAGAGGGAGAGAAACATTGATCAGTTGCCTCTTGTACATGCCCTGACCAGGTACGAACTTGCAACCCAGGCATGTGCCCTGACTGGGAACTGAGCCTATCAGTGACCTTGTGCTTTGTGGGACAACACCCCACCAACTGAGCCACACTGATCAGGGTGAAACTTGTTTTAGTTTTATTTCCAAGATGGCTTTCCTAGTTTTATCCACTTTAATAAACTGCTAGGCCTTCAAAATTTTCTGACCTTAAAATTTTAGATGGGAAATTGACTTGATTCTCTAACAGGAATGAATCAAACAAGAACCAAGCTTTTGCATTCCATGGACATCCCCACTGCCCATCTGATGTCCTTTGAGAAAGGTGAAGATATCTTGTTTCGCTTTTTTTCTTGGCCTGCCCTCTGTTTTTGATTGTACATCTTGTGTAGAACTTCTATAGGGACGATATGTTCATTTTTCTTCTAGGTGGTATTTCAGAAATCTTTCTCTTTGATTGACATCCTCTCATCCTGGGCATTCCTTTTTAACAATAAATGTAGAATTGATGGTAATTTTTAGTCTCTTTCAGCCACATGCTTGCCTCTGGAAAGTAAACTAAATTTTATATCAAATTTTCATTCCATACTTGAGGCTGATATTTAATTTGTTCACTTATTTACTCTTTTTATAATGTTTGCTAAGTACCTATGATGTGCCAGGAAGGCTTCAGATGGTTCTTGATCATCGATCCATCAATCAGATGAGTTAATGCTTACAGTCAACGCACACTCCATATTCTTGTCCCCATTCTATTTGTTTTTTTCTTTCTTTTGTGTCATTCTCTTAGAGAGAGAGCTCATCGTTAATTTCTGCAGAGTGACTTCTGGAAACCTCACTGCTAGTAAAGTGGGTTTATACCCTCAAGTTTTTCCTTAACTTTTGTATTTACCTTTGAATTGTAACCATCTTTCCTTTTACCCTACTAGTCTGAATAACCACTCAGTTAGAGACCTTAATTTACTCTTTCACATTCATACCTAATTGTTATACTTCAAAGCATCATGTAGAGTCAGCATGTCTCTGGCTTCTGTGTGAGCCCTATATTTTACACCTTCATTCTGTAATGCTCTTTATACTTAAGTAAATGAATTTAGTCCATATCACAAGTTCTTCAGCACCCTAGCTTCTGGTTTATTTCACAATGAAAAAGTTTATGATCTCATCACTGCCACACAACTCCAGGATTCCATCTAATCCAAGGATTTACATTGCCACTTAGCAATAATCCAGTCATCTAACTTCATTTAAGATCTTTTTTCCCCTTTTTATTGAATTTATTGGGGTGACACTGGTTAACAAAATTATACAGGTCTCAGGGGCACAATTTCACATTATCTGTATACTGTATTGTGTGTTCACCACCCCTAGTCAAGTTTCTGTCCATCACTTTTTATTGCCCCTTCACTCTCCCCTACTTTCCTCCACTCCCCTACCCCTCTTACCACACTGTTGTCTGTGTCCATGAGTTTAAGTAGTTGAGTAGATTAAAAAGCTGTGGTACATATACACAATGGAATACTAGTTGGCCATAAAAAGGAGGAAATCTTACCTTTTTATGACAGCACTGATAAATGTGGATAACATTATGCTAAGTGAGATAAGCCAGAGAAAGACAAATAACATATGAATCCACTCATATGTGGAATGTAAGGAACAAAATAAACTGATGAACAAAAATAGAGACCGACTCAGAGAGCAGGTTGACAGCTGTTGGAGGTTTGGGGGGCTGGGGGGAGGTGGGGGGATTGAGCAAAAGAGAAAAAATAGAAAAACTACATTTGAGATCTTTAATACCACATAGAGCTGTTCTTATTGAAATGTTCTCGCTAAAATTCTCAGGCCACATTTCATGCCTTACCTTCCTTGTACACTTTTTCCCTTCACTGCTATTTAACATATTGCTTGGTAAGATATGGAAAAGTCAATATAGATGATGTTTGGTTGAAGAAGTCATGACCTTGCTGACTTCACTACCTTTCACTCTTCATCAGCCTAGTTCTTATGGTAAATAATTTTAATGACATTCTTACCAGGACCATTGGTCTACATAGTATTTAATTCTTTTCTTGATGTATCAATAGGGAAAAAAGAGAATGATTCAGGGATTTCAAATTGGGATAAAATTATATACACAAGTGAATCTTCTACAAAATTTTAATTACAGTATTGTGATACTGTTCAATTAAGTATTAAAAAATTCAGTCAAGCCCCAGGTGGTATGACTCAGTTGACTGGGCATTTTCCTTCAAACGGAAAGGTCACCAGTTCAATTCCTGGTCAGGGCACATGCCTGGGTTGTAGGTTTGATCCCAGGTTAGGGTGTGTACAGAAAGCAACCAGTCAATGTTTTCCTCTCATGTCAATGTTTTTAGCCTTCTCTTTCTCCCTCCTTTCCCTTCTCTCTAAAATCAAAACTAAATTAAAACTTAAAATTCAATCAATAATATAAAGATAGTATAATTATTTTGCTCACATTAGTAAAGACTTTATATCATTTATATAAATAAAACAATACCAAAAATATTCAGAAGAACCATATTAAATTATGTAATATCTCACCACTAAAAATTTTTAACAGTGTTAACATTTGGTAACACTATTCTAGGCATTCTTTGATGCATAAAGAAAGCAGTAGTGACATAAAAATATAATCTCACACTAAAATGTAGTAAATGTCCTTCTATCTGAATTTAACATAAGGAAAAATGTGAGGTGGAACTAAAAGAGTTGCAATAAGTATTTTTCATAGTAGAGGATAGTAGAACCCTATATGATCTCACTTATCCTGTGTTAAGAAGTTAGAACTTAGGAATTTCAACTACAGCTCAACTATAAAAATATCAATTTATTCACTGCTATGAAAAATAAGAATATTACCATCTAAATATTTTCCCACATGCTGACTCTTTTTTATGTTTATTTTGTTTGCTTACTCATCTGTTGAGACAATAACAATGTACACTGTGTTATGTAAACATAATTATCATTGTTGATTTTATTGCAGTGTTCACCACCTGCCATTTTATTATTCTGTGTATATTTTTGTTGTTTGTGTTAGAACCAGATCTTCCCTTGCTTTGTGGCCTTCAGCTTGATGCTTACCACATTTTTCTTTAATCTATAATAATAGAACCTGCCTAATGGGGTTGTTTGCACCAGGCAAATAGCATGGTATATAAAAGTCATTGAGGTTCTGTTTTATTCTAGGCTTTGTTTTCTATTGCTCATCATATTTTCCCTGTCTTGTATGTTTTCATGGCTTTTCATAGTTATTTTTCCCCATTGATTCATGCCCAATATCCAGACTAATTATTTATGACATGGTATAGGTTAATTTCCCTTGACACTCTTTCTACTTTATCTGGGCACTGACCTATAGTTTGAGTGATAGATATTGCTTTTTAGTGACTTTAATGAACCTAGGATATGAGAAGTTTGTAAGGGACATAGCTCTGCTGAGGCTACATGCAGCCCTTATTGTAAGCCTAGATTCTGACGTCTCTTTTGTTGTCCCTTTAAATGTCTTACATTAGGAATTATTCTACTCAACCTAGAGCATAATCTATACCCACTGGCTATGGCTTATTCTCCCACTTCTTCCCAGTGCCTTGGTAAAGAACAAGCCCCAATGTCCCTTCTTATATTTGGGGATTTTAATCGACTTATACTAAACCTACTCTGTTAGTTCACAGTAACCCGTTTTCCCTTTTTTTGTTTGACTTTATCTTGTATTGGTTTCAGGTGTATAGCTTAGTAGTTATACAATCACGTACTTTGCACAGTGTCCCCCTTCATATCTCCAATACTGCAACTGGCATGATACTATGTAGTATAGTTTGATATCAGGTTGCTGTGTGTTCATTTTCATTTGTCTTAAGGTAACTTTTGATTTCTTCCTTGATATCATTGTTCACATTTATTGTTTAGTAACATGTTATTTAGCCTCCAAGTGTTTGTGAGGTTTCAGCCTTTTTCTTGTGATTGATTTCTAGTTGCACACCACTGTGGTTGCAGATGATGCTTGATATGACTTTTTGTATCCTAGCATGTAGTCTATCCTAGAAAATGTTCCATGTGCACTTGAGAACATATTTCTGCTGTTTGGATGAAATGCTCTGAAAATATCAATTAACTCCATCTGGTCTAGCATGTCTTGTAGACAGCATAAATGTATGTGGGTATTGATTTCTTATCCATTCAGCTACCATATGTCTTTCGATTGGTGAACTTAATCCATCTACATTTAAAGTGATTATTGATAGATATGTATTTATCATTTTATTCTTCTTATGTTCTTCTTCCTCTTCTTCTCCTCCTTCTCCTCTTCTCTTCTTCTTCTTATTCTTCATTTTTTCTTTCTCCTCTTGCTGCTTCTCCTACTGCTTCTCCTTCTCTTCAAACAAGACCCTTGGACATTTCTTGTAATACTGGTTTGGTGCTAGTAAACTCCCTTAGCTTTTCTTTGTCTGGGAAGCTCTTTATTTCACCTTCCATTTTGAATGATAGACTTGCTGGGTTGAGTAGTCTTGGTTATAGGTTCTTGCTTTATATCATTTTGAATATTTTATGTCAATCCCTTCTGGTTGAAATGTTTCTGCTGAGAAATAACCTGACAGTTATATGGAGCTCCCTTATAGGTAACTGACTGTCTTTCTTTTGCTGCTTTTAAGATTTTCTCTTTGTCTTTGTCACCTTTGACATTTTAATTATAATGTGTCTTGATGTGGGCCTCTTTGGGTCATTTCATTGTGACCCTCTGTACTTCCTGTACCTGTGTGTCTTTTCTTTCACCAAGTTAAGGAAGTTTTCATTCATTATTTTATCAAATAGATTCTTGATTCCTTGGTCTCTCTCTTCTTTTTCTGATACCTCTATAATGTGGGTGTTTTTACACTTCATGTTGTCCCAGAGGTTCTTTAGACTACCCTTATTTTTAAGTCTTTCTTTTTTTTTCTTCTATGATTGTGTTTGCTGCTACCTTGTCTTCCAAATTGCTGTTTCAATCCTTTGCTTCATCCAGCCTGTTCTTGATTCTTTCTAGTGCATTTCATTTCAGACATTACATTCTTCATTTCTGACTGGTTCTTTTTTATGGTTTCAATGTCCTTACTAAGTTCCTTGAAATATTGTTTTGAACTCTATATCTGGTGGCTTGCTTGCCTCCACTTTTTTAGTTCTTTTTCTGGGGATTTCTTCTGTTCTTTCATTTGGGGCATGTTTCTTTGTTTCTTTATTTTGGTTGCTTCTCTGCATTTGTTTCTGTGTATTAGGTGGTTCTGCTATGACTTTGTATGGTGGCCTTATGTAGTAGGTATCTTGAGGGGGGGAGCTCAGAGGCACAGTCTCTGTTATTGCCTAAGCTAGGTGCTCCAGGATTGTTCATGTGTGGGTTATGTGAGCCCTCTTGTAATTTTGCTGTTGGTCCATCTGTCAGTGGGATTGCCTCTCTAGCTGGCTATGAATATTGTCCCCTCGACCCAGAGGATAATGTATCAGCCGCTATGTGGAGGGCTAACTCCACAAAGCTGAATTCTTCCCAACAGGGTCTGGTGTCTGCTGAGATCTTCATTTGTGTATGCTGTTTGTTGAGCTAATAGGATTGTGCTTTGATGTGGTCTGAACCACTGGTTGTGTTGGTTCTGGGGCCCCTTGGGTGTGACCCAATGCTGATAGATGTCACACACTACCAGTGATGGGCCCTGAACTACCTTTTTGGAGTTACAGAACAATCCACAGTTTGTGGCTGTCTCTGCTTGTTCTGTGTGTGCATGGGAGAGGCCTCGCTGTGCACCAAGTCAGTATATACAAGCACTGAGCCTAGGGACAGTTCAGCAAAAGGCCAAGGCTCCACAAGATCTTCTGTCAACTGTTAGCTGCCTATTAGGCTGTCACTGAAGAAGTCTCTGGTGGTACATGAGTTGCTGGAGAGGCTCTCAGTGAGTCACCAGGTAGGGGCCAATGGGGTTCATTAGAATGATACGGATTCAAATTCATGCCAGTGTTGGGTTTGAGTCCACTCAGCAGCAGTCTAAGGGTACACCAAGGTTAGTGGCACTGACTGTGCACCCACAGACCTGTGCAGGAGAGCAGAGTTTCAGGGATTCATTAGGGTGAGGCCAGCAGTATTCATCAGGCCCAAAAAATCAAGATTTGGCTTTGTGGAGGGAGGGCTCTGCACAGCTACAATGGTGCAAGTCTGGTGTCCTCAAGGAAAATGGCCCTGTCAGAATCACAAACTTAGTTTTCTTTAAAGTCTTCCTAGACCCCCTGGACAGTCTTTTACACCAGGAACCTTTCAGGATTTTTAGATTCACTGGTTTTTCTGAACTCCCTTTATAAGGTGAAGTTAGGATAGGAACCTCTTTCTGTCACTTTTTTGAAGTTGCTGGTATAAGAATAAAACTTCTTTGCTTCTGTGCTTTAAGAGGTGAGACTCAACTAGAAAATGTATGCTTATCTAAGAACAGCAATAGTGTCTAGATCATTCTATAGTCCATTACTGGTCATAAATCCAGAGGGCGTTTGGATCCTATCTTAAGTTATGTTCTCCCAAACCAAACTTCTGGATTAGGACTCCTGATTCAGTATTAAGGAAGTTATCTCAGGGGGAACTGGTGAGGGAGGGAGGACAAGAGAGTAGAGAAGGGATGGATCTCAGATAAAATACCATAGAATGTTGCTTCAGTCTGATCCTGTAGAGGAACTTGAGGCAAGGGAACTGGGCTTGCATACTTCCAAACTTACCTGACTTCTTGGTTGAGGACAAAAGTGCTTAAATTATTCTGATCTAAGTAGCTGAGAGTGGACCTTGTAAAACAGCCCCAGGTGCTGACATTGGGAAGTCCAGTGAAATAGGACAGGAGTGGAAGTGTACTACCAGTGATGGACCCTGGTAGTTGTTTTTATCGCTGAAAAGAAGAGTATGAGGGGATCTGGATCAAGCTCCAACATTGCCTACTGCAAATTTCCTGATGACCCAGTCAAAGTTTCCCCTTAGGATTCCTTGGATTTCCCAATATTTGTGTCTTCCCCTTTTTACATTCACTATACATGGTCTTAGAAAAACAAGTGCCTACTTGTGGATAACACTTTGAAAATTCAATGCAGACACAGTAATGGTGACTAACCCCTGGTCCATACAGTTTACTTGCTGATTATTTGCATAAAGCACTCTTTAAAAAATGTTAGCAATGAACCTTATTATTTGTATCTGGACTTAGACATAGGATGACAGTGACCACTATAGATCAGGGTGTCTCATAACCTCCCATACCAGGTGTTGCCCTAACCTTTCTGGTGCTATTTCCTGTGTGGGTGGGCTTGTGTACCCCATGGGTCTTTCCAACAACCTTTCCTGTGAGGCTGGGAGTCTCTCCTGGAACCTCAACCACACAGGTGTTTTCAATCAGTGCGCTGAGGCTCTGTTTCCCAGCGTTGGGACCCAGGGTTGCGAGTAGTGCCTTGCTTCACAGTTGCTGTCTCACTGGTTTTGCTGGTTGCCACCTCGCGCCCTGGGGTCTGCCAGCTGCCGCTTGAGCACCCAGGGTCCACCCACTGCAGTCTTGCACACCAGGGATGCCTTACATGCTTGGTCCCATTGCTCTTTGTGCCATGACCTGTGCCCGACTGCCTGACTCCGCCCCTCCTACCAGTCTGGATGAACGTGTCTAATTTTAACTCCTTGGGTGTCCAACTTCCATACACTTCAATTTTCTGTCAGTTCTAGTTGTTATTCTGTTTCTAAATTGTTGTTGTTGTCCCTATCTTGGTTGTGGGAGGAGGCACAGTGTGTCTACCTATGCCTCCATGTTGGCCAGAAGTCTGGTTCTTAAGTTTTTTTAACTGCCTTTTTTTTTACTCTTAGCACGATATTCTCAAGGTCCACTCATATCACAATTGGCAGTATTTCATGAATTCTTAGCGCTGAGTAGTATTCCATTGTATATATGTATCACATCTTTTTATCCAATCATCTAGTGGAAGACATGTTGGTTGTTTCCATGCCTCAGCCACCATGAATAATGCTGTAACACATATAGGGGTGCATATATCTTTGTATATTATTGTTTTAAAATTTTGGGGGTAGATGCCAAGAAGAGAGAACGCTGGGTCATATGGTAATTCTATTGTTAATTTTTTGAGGAACCTCCATACTATGAAAGAAGAGAATGTTTTAAGTAAAAGGATGTTGTATTTTAACTCAATAGGACTAAATTTAGGGCTCAAGAAATTATATAAGTTAAAATAAGAGTGTTATTTTAAGAGGAGTCTAGACCAATAAAATAATGATAACTGTAGGTCATGTTACTATGGAAAATAAGTTTATTCAAGTGCATTATACATCTCTCATGGAAGACAATCATATTTATTAAAAATAACTCTTAATTTTACTCTTAGAGAAGAAATGGGCAGAAGAAACTTTTGGTTTCACTAAAAAAATGCTTGTTTTTCATACTACAATTCAGTTTTCTCATTTATCAAATGGGAATATTCTCGTTTTACTATATTGATTTTTGGGGGTAGAAAATTAAATAAGGTAAAACTATGTGAAAGCATTTTGTGAACTCTTTAGTTCTCATTTCATTTATAAATTCCACTCACAGGTTTTATTTATATGTATATTAATATAATAATTGAGTACTTCTTTGTGCTGAAAAGTAGAAAGATAGTAATGACCATGGTGAAGTTCCTGTGGTACTTGTACTCTTTTTTTGGAGGACACAGGTGCTAATACTGCTTTATGCAATAAATTATTTACAAGTGTGGTATTGCTAAAAAGGTCAGAGTTCCTCTCTGGATCAGGCAGGTAGTGAAAGTTACCTTGAGGCAGTGACACTTCAGATGAAGTCTGAAGGATAAGTTTGAATTAATTAGACTCAGAGGAATGAGCTCGAAGCAGAGGAAAAGGCGTGCTCCAATGCTCTGAGGTGAGAAAAATAAGCCTGTATTCTGAAAACCGCAATGTGAATGTGAGGCTGGTGAAGAAGGCCAGGTGACTAACTCAGGTCCTCGCCAGATCTTTACACTAAGAGCAGTGAGGATCTTCTGAAAGCTTTTATGCAGAAATGTGGAATGATTAGGTGTGTATTTTTAATGAATCTCCCTGGATACACTTTGGAGAGTGAACTGACGAATGGTAGGAGTGGATTCAGTGAAATCATTTTAGAGGCTACTTTAGTTAATCAAGTAAGAAATGATGGTATCCAGACCAGGGTGGTAGTAGCAAAGACAAAGGAAGGCATCCTGTGAATGGCCACTATTACTGTCATTGCCACTGATTGAAATGGTACTCTGTGTTAAATACAGTTGGATTTTCAAAGTGAAACCTTAAGCTTAAGTTTCCACTTGTCCATAGTGCTTTGATTACTGATGTCAAGATGAGCTGAGTGAAGGTGCTGCTTGCTATCAGTTGTTCAAAGAATGCATAAGTAGGGGTAGAAAAAAGTATGGTAGAAATAAATATCATGTTATTTAATACTAATAGCCCATGATATTAAAAAGTAAGGAGGTTTCATTTTATCAGCTACTGGATGATGAATAAATAGTGTGCCTGGAATTTTTGAAATTTATGTTTGGTCCTCTGGTTTGGGCAGCATGATTTAAATTAAGAGGCTTTGCCTCTTCTAAATTTTATATGGAAGGAAATGGTCTTGTGAGGAAAGGGTAATCAGTCCTCTTTTTGGAGAGTTGTTTATTCATTTAGGTAAAAACAACTACTTATTTGGAGACATTTATTACTGCATCTCTCTCTAAGGTATTTCCTGATTTTGGCTGAATCTTTACTAAGGAGCCTACTTAGGAGGTCACAGCATAGGGGAAAATAGATGTAACCTAGATAAATATATGGTAAGCCTTGTCTAAGAAAGTAAGCCAGCTTAAGATTCAAGTAAAATAAAAAACAACCCAGCCCTTGGGATAAATTAAAAGACAAATCATATTCAAACAATATATCATTGTTTTTAGCTTCCACAGAAGCCAGAGCAATATCATTTATTATTTATATTTTACATATAAACTTCAGAATCCACATTTATATTTAAGATCATTAGGTATAATCAGAAGTGCAGCAGAGATCAAGTAGTTTTGACTCGTATTATTTTAGAGATTCTCCAAGAACATACAGCCCAGGGTGAAACTAGAGTAGAAGACCAATAAGAAAAACAATCTAAGAAGCCTTCCAAGGAAAAGGAGTGAGCATCCATCTGCTCTTCCAGGCATGGGAGTCTTTCCTACTGCTGAACTCTCCGGGGGAGGAAGAAAGGGGCCTTTCATCATATGACTCCTGAGTCTTGAGGCAGTAGAGAATTTCCCAGAGGAATTATGCTCCATTATCTAGGCCGCAGTGTTCTTGTGACTCAGGTTTATCAATATCTTAACAGAAGTGAGTGACATCAGTGAAAATGACAGTTTTTGTAAGAACCTCTGAAAATTTGCCCCTCTACAAAAGTAATGAAACCACTGACAAATATATCAAGATTAAAAATTTTAAAACACTGGAAGTTAACCAAAGGTTTATAGCAGTCAGTAAGTGTTTATTCAAGACAAATGGCAGAATCTGAGTAAGAACAGCAAATTTTGTGATGTAGTAACACACCCTAATCCCATCCTCTGTTCCATGGCTCAGGGAGCCTTGAAAAAGAACTGTTAACATTTCCAGTATGAAAGGTGGCAGGAGCTGGAGCGCTTTCAAAGACTCATTTCCAAACAGCTGTCATTGTTTGACCTATCTAGTGGTTCCCTTGAAAATCCCACTCAAAATGTTTGCCTTTGTTTAATCTGATAGAACTTTCCCAGTGTTAAAAACCTCTGACTAGTGCCAGGGATGGGGATGGGGATAACACTCAGAGCAAATGATAGTCTACCCAAAATCTTAAAAAGAACTAGAAGTCCGTGGGGCTTTGTAAACCTCCAATGTATTCCTAGTGATTGGCCACTGGGAATTTAGACAACTATTGACATGCCTAAGCCTGTAAAGACTTCAGAAGGTTCTGAATTTTCACCTTAGACTGACCCTGAGGCTGTGAAAGACAGCCTACTGATTGATTGTTAGAGGTATGTGTCAACATACACTGAGCCCAAGGGGGCAAAGACTGGGAGATTTATTGGCTTAGAGTATTTAAAGAAATTTGTCCAATCATTATCTAGCCATTAAATTAATTGCGTGGAGATTTCAGTAACATATTATATTATTGAAAATGTCTAGTTTTCAAAAGAAAGAAACAAAGGCAGAAGGAAAGAAAGAGAGAGAAAAAAAAGAATAGCTCATATGCAGCAAAGATTTTGTATACTATTGAAATTAAGTTGGAATAAATTTGAACTATATTGCTATAAATTATGTTAATTATAACTACTATGACAACCATTAACAAAATAATTTAAATTTGTAGAGTACAAAAAAAGATAAAAGGATCAAAATAGTCCATCAGAAAATATACATTTAACGGAAAAGAAAGCAGTATTAGAGGAACTGAGGAGAAAAAAGGTATGGCATTTAGAAAAAAAAATAGTCAATGACAATTATATCCAGCCTTATTAGAAATGATATTAAATATTAAATAACTTAAACTTTCTAATAAAAAATAGAGATTGTCAGAATGTACTGAAAAATGTGATCCAACTATATGCCATCTATACAAAAGTCACTTAATATTCAAAGACAAAATAAAAGGAGGCTAAGTATATGTTTATATGTATGCAAACTGACAAAATAGACTTTGAGACAAAAATTGTTACTAGAAGCAAAGAAGTTAATTTTATAATGACAAAAGGGTCAATTGTCATGAATATATAACATTTATAAACATATATTCACCTAACAACAGAGCCCCAAAATATATACAAAAAACTTGCAGAATTGATAATAATGGATAATAATAATAATAACAGCAAATACATTCCATGTCTTGTCATGTGGAAATTATTTAAACATCATGCTAACACAAAAACCACATGTGTTGATACTATTCCCATTTCACAAATGACTGACAGAGGCAAAAGTTTAAATAACTTCCTAGTAGTTCATGTTGCTAGGAGGTGAAAGACTGTTTTTAACCTAGGCAAGTTTACTCCAGAACCTGTAACTATTTCATTTTTAAATGCTAGCATTTACGATACGCAACTACTTCAAATTACAATCAAAATTATAAGATGACAACTAAAAAATGCCAGTATTTACAATATGCAACTACTTCAAATTACAATAAAAACTATGAGTGACACTTAAATTTATATATATATTTATATATACATCACATATTTATATATAAATATAAATTTATATATATTTTTATATTTATATAAATTTCTCTGTACATCACAGAAACAAGCAAAACATGTTTGAAAACTAATATTCTAGAACAATCTTACTTAAAGCCTTGACTGAGGATCAGGTGAGCTGGTGTTACCATCTTGAACAGGTACAATTACAATGGTAGTCTTCCTTCAACATGTCTTTTACCTTCTCTGGAAACCATTTACTCTCCAAGGTGCCTGGTCAGGACAGCTTACCCATATTTGGTAAATTGATTTAATCTCTATGACCCATGTCTTTACCTTGTGTCTAACAACATGTGTTTGAATAATTTACACAAAAATATGGACATGGGGCCATTTAGTTGAACATTCTAAAGTACACACTATGTTTTTCCAAGCACATGTAACTGTGGAAGTCCTATTTAAATTAAAGTAAGAAAATACACACACACGCACACACACAGAGAACCACTGAGCAATAAAAACTGAATGAAGAAAGAGGCCTAAACGGCTATAGTATTTTTCAAAAAGTAGGGACCAATTTGAGTACCTGAACCACATGCCCACCGACAAATACATATTCTTGTCCAGGACCCTTAATTCCACCTTTAGGATTCCCTTTTTGCCCTTGCTTTTGCAAGGTTGTTGAATGAGCCCATCTAAGTGGGCTGAATATCCATTGCACTGAGAATCTGCCAGGCTGATAACTGGTGCTGATATGTGCCTGTAAGCTACAAACTGACAAAGTAAAAGTGGCTGAACTCAGCTTCTGGAGCTGAGGCCAAACAGAAGGTGTGATATGGGTAGTGGCCTAGGCAGATTGATGCCAGTCAGCCATTGGCTGAAGCAAGGATGTTTGCCAAAAAGATGGTGCTCCAAACTGATGCTTAAGCTTGCACAGTGAAGCTTAGGTAGCAGCTGAGGAAAGACAGTAACCCAGGTCATGCCTCTGATTAGAGAACTGGTCACAGAGAACCCATATTTAAAAGCAGCCCAGAGCCTGAGGCCATAGGCAAGACAAATGTTGAATCCATTTCTGGACACTGTTATGTCAAGACTAAGCTCAAGGCAAGGGCAGAGGAAATGACTGGCAGTGGTTTCAGGGTTGGAAGTGGCATTAGAATTGCCCTTTGGTCAAACGCAAACTCCAGGCCAGACCTGACACTAGCACAATGTAGAGGAGGTGGTTACAGGCACTGTGAATATAGTAAATACCACTGAATTTTATGCTAAAAATGGTTAATTTTGTTATTTAAATTTCACCTAAATAAAAAATATATTTATAGTGGTATCTATCTTTAGAGTGCTTATAATCTGGATGAAGAGATAAAAATAATTTAAATAAATAGATTTATTTTTTTAAGTTTGAAAAGGTAATAGAATCCAAAAAAATAATAGTCAAAATATGAAATTGTCTTTTAGTTCAGTTGTGGAAAAAATGTATTCACTCTATAAACTGAACAATACATGATAATTAAATATCTTTTTTTTTGTACTTGACAGAAGAAAATCTCCAAATTATGGCAGGAATTAAGTGTTATCTTGACCATTATCTAAACTGAGAGTCTCATGGGTTTAGTTTTAGATTAAATTCATTTTTAATACTGATCCTTGTTTTTGTAGATGAAGTCAGAAATTATGAAAGAGGATTAGAGAGAGGTTTAGTTTTAGTCCTAGAACCAAATTTGGGCCCTTGCTGTGGAACTTTGATTTGCTGAATTGTTAAAATTAAGGATTCTTTCATAGCTATGACTGTTAATGGTACTTCTACTATACCCACATTTGCCCAAGGTCTCAGTTTTAAAATGAGAATGATCTCAATTATTGACAACAATAATCCTTACCTCATTGTTAGGCCAAGAACTTTAAATGGCTTTGGTAATTTGAGTAAAGTTATACTATCCATCAATCAAGTGATTGAGTACACTGTCTTTTCTCTTTCAGAATTAGCTATGGCACTGGCTAGATTAAGATGGTTTAACTGCTAAATTATTATTGATATTGATATAAAAACAAATAGCAAATGAGGTAGTTATTATTTTCAAATATATCATTTTTTAGTCAGCATAAGGAGAAAAACGAATTAAACATTTTGAAAGGATTGTTTGGTAAAATGAGCACCATAATTAACTAGAAAGACAAAATACTGATGCCTCGAGACAACATAAATTACAGTTTCTGAAGGAGACCAATGATATGCTCTAAACATTCATTCAAAGTTCACTTTCCCTGCTTCCTATCCCCTTATAGTTCATGAATGCAAAGTATATACTAAGAAATATGCAATGTTGGCTGCTTATTCTAATGATGTGATTGTGAGGGAAAAAGAGTCTATGACTGATGGCCAATTTCTGGTTGTCCATATGCTCCCAATAAGTCTCAAGAATGGTTTTGGTTTTGCAGACCTGCATCAACCCCTTCTGTAAATAGAAGAAATATGTCACAGTCTACTCTGATTAAACACACACACACACACAGAGCAAGCCAAAGACAGATGAATGTTCAACTCTGGGAGAGAGTACACACACTCTTCAAACAAAAGAAGATTAAAAACAAAACAAGCAAACAGAAAAAGGAAAATCTCTTGGAACTTCTTTATGTTATTACAGTTAATGACAACATAAATTAAGTGAAACAAGAAATTTATTAGAGTGGGTATGTGTACACATACATGCACCTGCTGAGCACAGAATAGATGGAAATGGAGATGAGAGAGCTCAGGAAACAGATTCCATAATCCACACAGGACAAACAGAAAACCTACAAAGATCAAGGAACAGACAGAAACAGTTGAAGATTAACTTAATCACAAAAGAAAGGCTGAAAATTATTACACAATTCAGAGAAGTAAAAGATAAAAAAGCAAGTATAATAGGTAGTAGATACAAAGATAAGATAATTATGGCAACAAAGACAAATAATTATTGGAATTTTAATGGTCTTGAAATTAAAAGGGAAATTCTATAAAACATAGTAGGACAAAATGTATTTAAGTCTATATTAAAAATAGCATTTTAATGATAAACCAAATCTACATTGTAAAATGCATCCTCCATTCCAGAAAAAAAAATCACTCAAAATTTGTCATAGTTAATAATTTTCTTAAAGTTACAATGGTCTAATTTCCTATATTTATTATGACAAGCTCAAAAAAATCAGTAATAAGAGAAACATAAATTATTAAAAAATGAGCAAAGAATAGAAAATAATTTTTAAAAAGATAAAAAAGTGACCAAAAAATTAAAAGGATATGGAAACACAAACATAATTAAAGAAGTTTATATCAAACAATTAAATACTATTTTTAAACATTTATGTTGCCAAATTTTAAAGAGTTTAAAAATAAGTATTTCTAGCAGAATACAGGAATACACACTATCATAAAAACTGTTGGTGGGAAAATAGATTTAAGTAAGTACAATATTTGAGTGGAGGGTTTGAAAATAGCTCTTAGTATTGATCATGCTGAAGGGGACATATTGATTAGAGAAATCTATTATGTAGGGAAAGAAAAATGCGTAAAATTTAGCTAGATGAATGAATTAAACTAATTAGGAAAACTACACACATAAGGCAAAATTTTATTCATATTATATTTCCCTACAAGAGAAAAATAAAACAAACCAAAATTAAAAAGTGAGAGAAAACAAACAAAACAATGGGATATTTGCCTAATTTTGTCACAAGAGCAAAGGTAGCTAAGAGTCTATCCAGAATACAGTCAAGCAGATGAGAGAGTACAGTGGAAGCTTCATTGTGCACACTGCAAACACTTGTCTTGCCAAGTGTTCAGTCTTCAAGATAACAGCATTAGAAGAAACAAACAAACATAAAAGAAATATGGAAATTAATTCTCCAGTAATTAAAGTCAGAGCCACTTAGCTCCATCCTGTGGTAAGCCTGGGGGTTGAGGAGGAAAGGATTTGGGAAGGATTTCTAAATGACACCAAGAATGAAGTCAAGAATCAAAAGTTTGACGTAAGCATAAATAGGTTAACTTGAGTCTGCATTCATTAAGAAGCGAAGGTGTTTTCTGGCAGACTGGTTTATTGATTCTCTCCCAGACTGCAGTAATTATTTAATATGAGTGGTAATAACAAACATGTATTGATATCTATATTTATCCATATCTTTATCTGTCTATAGATGGTGCTGTTCACTAATTAGATGCATCACCTAAATAAGGCTTACTCTTAGAAAATTTAAAGGTGGAGTGCTTTTCCAGTTATAAAAGCTACACCCTCATGTTATAAAACAGGCAATTAGATAATATTTAATAATTGTACAGAAGACACAAAATATTTTGTTGGCTATAGTCTCAAAAATTCTTTAACTATTCTTGTGGTAAGAGATTATTTTCCTCCTTCAAAAAGTATATTTTTCAAATTCTAGATAAGTTTAATAAGAAAATTGAAACTTTAATGACAATTAGATCCATGAATCTTTTTTTATCTTCAGTATAAATTTTTAAAGTAAAATTAAAAATTATTAGAAACAAATTTACTCTTATATTTTTCATATTCTTAGACAAAACATAAATATAACCAAAATTAATGTTATATGTATCATCCATCCTCTGAGACCATGAGCAAATCTGATTGTTAATTTGAATATACTTAACTATATTTAAACATGGTTAAGATGGTTAAAAATATTATGTACTAGTAATGTAAAGTTGACAGACAATAAAGCTGTAATTGGTCATTTTCAGATAAAATGATAATATTGTGGCCTTTTCTTTACCATTACAAAACAGAACAAAGGCACTAATACAAAGTTACAGTATTAACTGCAATAGTTTAAACATTATTGATTTTTTTAATTTAGAGGTAAATATGAGATTTATATAATCACTCATGAAAATATACCAAATTTCTTTCTTTGGCTATCACCTTTAGTGTTTAGTTTGCTCATATTTTTAGGTAATTTTTGTAACATGTCGCATGGATATCGTGAATCAATTCTACAAGGTTATTGTTGAAGTAGAAGTGTGGACTCTGAGTAATAACTGTGATCTATCTATCTATGTATCCATCATCTATCTGTCACCCATTCTTGATCTTGATAGTCATTATGACATAGAAAGTGGGTTAATATTTCTTGCCTCCTGCTCAATATCAGACACATTATCTATTTTCATTTTTACAACAACCTATAGAAAATCCCTATTAACTTCAGGTGGATGATGGAGTCAGATAGGGTCAGAAAATTTGATAAACATCTTATACCCTGAACAATAGCTAAGTCAAGATTCACATGTAGAACTTATGGACATGCAGCTCATGCTCATTCCTTCACATCACTCCTATTTTCCAAGTTGCGTCAGATGACAACCCAGACTGGGAGGGCTCACAGCTACAAGAAATGAGGTCATAGGCAGAAACCAGTGTTCAGAACATCAATACTCAGTGTCAGTGTCTCTCTCTTCCTTCAAAACAAGTCAGGAATTAGAGTTTACTTGTTAGTCAGGAATAGAGATAAAGAAGCCAAATAAAGTCTTTGAAAATTACCTCAAGGATAAGCATCTTTTCATGGGAAGACTCACTTCCCAACACGCAGTTGGGCTAGACTACTGGAGGTGATGGAGAGGAAGAAAGTTGGTGGGAGAAACGTCTCAATAGTTGATATACCCCTGTGAACAAGATCATGATCATACATTTGGATGTTTTGTAAACCTCTGGCACTTTGTACATTTAGCTTTGTAGCTCAATTACTACCACCATGGTTCAGGACATTTCAGCTTTCCACCTGGACAATTTATTCCTTCCTCTCTTAACTTTTACATACTTATTATGTGCCAGACACTTGTGATGCAGTGATAATCTATATGGAATGGTACTTGTCCTCATGGAGTTTATAAGCTCTTCATGGCTGGATGTTGCAGACAGGTAAACAGACATTTACAACACAGTGGGAAAGTAAATTTTAGAAAAAGAAGGTATCTTACTTTAAGATTTGGCTTTGGGTGGTGGACACACAATGCAATATACAGATGATGTATCATAGAATTGTACACTTGAAATGTACATAATCTCATTTACTATCATCACCCCCAACAAATTTAATTAAAAGATTAAACTTATTTTTGAATTACAGTTGACATATATTAGTGCTAGGTATAGGTATCCTATTTTTTTCAGTAACAAGAGCAGGTAGAATGCAGAGCATTCTGTCTTGTCTGGGGATAGCCAAAACAAACAAACAAAAAAACAAACAAACAAACAAACTACTAAGCAGGTTAAGTGTTGATTGTATTAAAACAATATTATTTGTGGATACATACAAGATAATATGAGTACTATGAAGTAGTAGGATGATTAATTGAATGACACATTAGTTGTCATTATCAATTAATTTTTTACATACTTAATTTTGTAATATACTATAGGAAAAAAAAGAAGATAGGATACACAATCTTTGTTCTCAAGGAGGTTCTGCCTAATTTCATGAAGGAATTTTCAGCTTTGGCCATTGCAGACATAGGCATTGAAAAGGATTCCCACAGGCACAGCCATTCCTTGTGGGCATGGGATCTGGCCAATAGACTGTGAAGGCATATGCTAACATACAACGCTGAATTTGTAATTAAATGAAGCAAAGAATGTATAATAATATAAAAATATTCATCACATTGACACATGAAAATAAAAGCATATATAACAGAGTACAATATGACATAAGTTTTGTGAAAGATACCTTTTAAATATATATTTATGCAAGGAAGAAATCCAGAAAGCCATCATGGTAGGCCCTTAGTAATATTTGTTGAAAATATAAATGAATGTCCAAATGAATAAGAATATGTCAATATTGATTTTCTTTGGATATTAGAATGATGAGTCATTTTTATTTTCTTCTGCTTTCTTTTTAGCCCAAACATTACATAATAAAAACATATTTTACAATTAAAAAATTAAACATTGTTTTAAAATGTTCTTAAGGAGAGAATAATCACAAATCAATTTAAGTATCTGCAGAACAAATTAAGGTAGGGATAAATTACTTTCTTCATTACTGATAAGGCAGGGAAAACAAATGCAATTTATGGGCTGATTATATATATAACAGTCTCAAATCCTCTTTAGCAGCAGCTGTAAAAGCTAGGTGGTTAATTTACATCTACTACTCTGTCTTGCCACTGTCAGTAAATTTAGGGGAGGATGAAAATCTTGCTTCACCCTAACATTGGAACCTCTTGAGTTATTAAATTAATGGCTTTCTACTCTTCATATATCAAACCAACCCTACTGACACACTATCAGGAAAAGCCTAGGACATTTCCTTACCAGATTGTGAACTGTTTGAGGTTAGATATTGTGCTGCATTCATCTTTTTATTTAGAACACCCAACACAGTATTAGGCAAATACTGGATATTTTTAAAAATCCTGTTGCATTTTGCTTACACTGCTTTTCTAATATTGGCCCTGAATTACTGTACATCCTTTGTTATTTTCTAGTCTAGATTCCTAGGCTATCAAAAGTAAATCTATAGGATAGCCGACTTTGTTCATAGCTCCAGATGCTGGCCAGGAAGGAAAAGATGGGCATTTTGTGTATCAGATCTATGCAGTTAGTATTATAATTAGATGGAGCATTACAGATGTGGAGAGGATAACAAGAGATTGGTACTAGTTCATACTGCACACACCTGTGTATGCATATACACATTCACAGATTTTGCAGGAGGGATACAAATTCTGTTAGAATTAACCAGGAAACAATGATTTGATACAAATATAGTCAGAAAACTCTAACTGGCGAGCCGAAACCCTTCTGGAAATCTGATACCTGAATTCAAGTTTGCTTATTGCATATCTGTAAGCTAATTTATGATTTTGCTTTGACCCTTGTTTGATGCACCATTACCTCCCTGAAGTAGGTATCACATGTGATTCTGTGTCCTCCCTGTTTGAATTGTCTTTCTGTATCTTAAAATCAATGAAGCTATCTGACAGGTTGGCTGTTATATTGCCTAACCTCCCCTGGGGGTTAATTCCACATCTCATTAACAGTAAATATAATTATCACATTAAATTAGCATCAGATCAAATGGGGATATAAGCCCAATTTTTCAGTTAACAGAGTTCAAGAACCATACTATGGATGAGGTATAGTGATACTGCTAATTAATTTTCTTACCCCTTTTTCTTCCAAAATCTATAACAATTTGTTTTACTTTTTAATTATTTCAGAGTTAGAGTCATTCTAAGAAGCTCTCTTATTCCCTACTTTTAAAAAAATTCAGGACCTAATTTTTCCTCATGGAGAGATCATAAACATAATCTCATGTGGAAATTTTATATATCCTCTTTCTCTTGAAACTCAAACCAAGAATTGCATTTGAAGTAAGATTTATATATGCTTTAATGAGAGTTTAAGAAAAAAAGATGATGAGATATTTGGAATTTTAATTAAAACATTGGAAGATACTTTCACTTTTTACATTCTTTGCTTTTTTAATATTCAAAAGTGTAGAAAATATGGGTGTGTTGGTTGCCTGTGAGCTTATTTCTCAAATGTATAAAATTCTTTTATTTTCTGTACTATTACTCTTTTGAAAAAGGCTCTAAATTAAGACAGAAGTGCTATAAAGCTGTAGTCAGTAAAATTGTGGAAATGATTTATAGGCTACAAGAGATTTATAGAAGTGTCCTGTTAGTGTTGGACTAGTGACAATGAGGGAATTTCTAGTTTGGCTTTTGCTACTAAATAAATGTATCACCATGGAATAACTATTTGATCTTTTGCCTTCTCTGTATTTTCATAAAATAAGATCCATGGATGAAATCATCTTCATGGACCATAGTATGAGACTGAGATTCTAAATCAGGTGCTTGTATAAATGTTACTGACTTTAGTTATAATATTATATTTTATTATTATGGAAATCTATGTTTAAGTAATATAGGGTATGGGAGTTAGTCATAAACATGAATAAGTAAATAGGTGATGTTTAATATTAGATTCAGAGGAGGGAATCTAAGCACCTGGCAAATATTTCATTTTTGTCTTTTAACCTTTTGGTAATGACAGATATCATTAATTGATCATATCCTATGGCTTTGTTGAGGATTCTGAGGCTGGATCCTGAGATCCTGAGGTCAAATACTGAAGCATGAGCTACCTATTGGTGATAAAAATTGAAGGACAGTGTGATAAAAGATTATTCAAGATCACAATATCATGTGGATGATATACACAGGAGTTAAGGCTTGAACCAAGGTCATGGATTTCTCATCAGTAACAAGTAAAATGTATTACATAATAGATTAATATTCATCAATATTTCACCTATACTTTAGGTGGCAATGGGTGACATATAAAAACACAACAAAATTTAAAATAGCAAGCCAATTTAGTGCAACATAAATACAACTACACAGGCTATACTCGTTGGTTAGCTATCGCAACAGTAATGCTGTGCAACCAAGTCACAAAAACCTCAGTGACATTCAAAAACTGATTGAGTTCACTCATATTGGTTATAACAAGGAGGGTGGCATGTCTCTGCTGATCTCAGCTGGACTGTCGTGCACATCTCTGGTTCAGGTAATCTAGGCTACAACAGCCAGAGAGGCTTTGTTTCATGTACTGGTTCCTCAGTTTGTTTTTTGTTTCCCATTCACCTTGGACCAGCATATTACCCCTGAATATTCTTCCCAGAGCAATGACAGCACAAGAATGAATATTGAAATTGATAAAACTTTTTAATGCCTAGGTTCTGAACTGGCACACTTTATGTTTGTCTCAGTCAATTGGCCAAAGCAAGATGTATGGTTGAACAGAAAATCTGGGGCAGGTAATCCAATCCAAACTCACACGACAAAAGATATAGATGCAGAAAACAATGAAAAAATTAAGGTCAATAATACAATCTACCACACTATATAGTATTAGCTATATTCCAAAAATTATTGATAATTCTTCAGAGATAATCAGAGTTTAAAATGGTAATAACTCTGACACTTTGCAATGGACATAAGAGAACAACATAAGTAGAAAATAGAAATGATTATGATACTCATACACAGTAGGCACATGGTAAGATTTTCTGCAGATGTTGAAAGAGGGACTCATAGTATACAAATAATGAAAGAAATGTGTTTATCATAGACTTCAAAAAGTGAATTATATTGTGGATATACATACTGTTCCACATGGAATAAACTAAGTAAAAACCTTCACTCTTAAGAACGTACATCCTTCATTTATAGAAGACTTTATAAAAATGTAAAATGTAATTACAATAATGCATTCCTATATGCTTTTAGTTGGAAAATAGACTTGGGAAATTACTAGATACTATTTTTTCTTGGTTTTAAGTTCATTCCTAATAGTCCCTTAAGATATGTTTCATGATGATTAACTCAAGTATAAAGCAAACAAAGAAACAAACAAACAATTAAAGATATGAATTTATTTCGATGCACAGGTTAGCAAATACTAGAAACGTTGGACTGGATCGCTGTTTGATAGACACAGATAGACTTCAATTCACTGCATGGAGCACATTCTACTTGTAATCATTAATGTTTCACTTTTCACGTATAATTAGAAAATGCTCTCGTGTGCATTTTCTGCTCCACTGCAGTCTGTTGTTTGGAGAACACCAATAACTTTGCAGCTTACAGTCCATCTTCTGTGAATGTTAGTCTTCAAGCACAAATGAAGCTTGGCTGCTTCAAATTGACTATAGAGTCTGAAAGTGACATGGGAGTTCATTAGCTGAATTACTGCTATTTAGACTGACTTTCTATTTTTTCTCATCACTTCAAGGTGGATTAGCATAGTAATAAATACACCTTGATCAAATTTAGCATTACACAGAAGAGATGTTAGCTTTATTCAGAGATGTATAACTCTACATAAAGATAAAGCCCCTAAAATGATTTTTAAGTGAGATGAAGATGTGGTATGTCAATATTATCATTTCTACAATAGTTATCATTTAGATATTTAGGAAGTTAGTTATAGGCCAAAGAGTAATCTGTTTTTTGTGTTCCATTTACCTAAGGAATGTATCCTTGAGTATTCCTCTTTTACTTGTTTATGTGGATTACTTATTTATATATATTATAGTAATTTTTAAAGTAGTAAAATTGAAAATGCTCATATGTATGGAAAGGAGTAATCAAAATATGATGCTATATGATGGCATATCCTACAAAATTAAGAATACTGAGAGAATGTGTGTTTTTAATGGATGTCTGTATATAAATGATCTTCTGTTATATACATACACATATATAACCAATAGTGGAAAATATTTTGAAAAATTTTGGAGCATATGAGAGTAATAGTCAAGGAGCATTTTAGCTTTACAAACATTTTCTGTATTTACTAGCATAGATAATAAATATTACTATGGGAATGTTGATTTAAAATTCATTTTGTACATGAAAAAATAGTTCCTGGAAAGAGTGGATAAGAAGTTAACTTATTAAGTGCATTAGTTTTGGAATCAAGTTCACCACTTATAAACATGTGACCTTTGATAAGTTACTATGTTTGTCCATTCTTTCATCTAGTCATGGTTAAAAATGGGTATATTAAAGTTCACATTTTCTAAGAATGTGTGTCAGTTATCTGCTATGACGCATCTCACCTTTTAGCTCACCTCTTAGCTCACATTGACTCAAAGGAGCAACATATGTGTGGGTCTTGTTTTCTTATCCACTCAGCCACCCTATGTCTTTTGGTTGAAGCATTTAAGCCATTTATACTTAAGGTGATTATTAATAGATATCTATTTATTGCCACTTTGTTTTTTAACTATTTTTTCTGGGTTTTTTTTTCATATCCTTCTTCTTCTCCTTCTTCAAGCAAGCCCTTTAACATTTGTTGCAGTACTGGATTGGTGTTAACAAACACCATTAGCTTTGCCTTTTCTTGGAAACTCTTTATTTCTCCTTCTATTTCAAATTATAGCCTTGTTGGGTAAAATAGCCTTTGTTGTAGGTTCTTGCTTTGCACTTCTTTGAATATTTCATATCAATCCCTTCTGATTTGAAATGGCTCTGCAAGTAATTCAACTCACAGTCTTATGGTAGCTCCCCTGTGGGTAGCTAACTGTCATTGTTTTGCTGCTATTAAGATTCTCTCTTTGTCTTTAACTTTTGTGATTTTTATTACAGTGTGCTCTGATGTGAAGCTTTACAGGTTTAAATTGTTTGTAATGTTCTGTACTTCCTGGACTTGTGTGTGTGTGTTTTCTTCTTTTCCAGAATAGGGAAGTTTTCAGTCATTATTTCTTCAAATAAGTTCTCAAGTTCTTGCTCTCTCTGTTCTCCCTCTGGTAGTCCTCTGATGCAGATATTGTTACACTTCATGTTGTCCCAAGTGTTCCTTAAACCATCTTTACTTTTAAATACTTTTTTCTCTTTGCTGCTCTGAATGTCTTCCAGATCATTGATTCAATTCTCTGCTTCATCCAACCTACTGTTTATTCCTTCTAATGTATCATTCATTTTAAACAAATATGCTTTGCAAGTTGTAAAGTACTCTAAAACACAAGATAATAATAGCAATAATAATGCAATTTTAACAAATATGCCAATGGTTTTGTTTAGGTCTTTAAAAAGTCCTGCAGGCTAAAGAAAACCATATATTATTTTATTTTTTCATTTTTTTATTTTATTTATTTTATTTTTTATTGTTGCCAAATTACAGTTGTCCCAACTTTCCCTCCATGACTCCCCCCTACCCTACCCACTCCCACCTCCCACATTCAATCCCCTCTGTTGTCTTTGTCCATGATTCCTTATACATGTTCCTTGACTACCTTCTTTGCCCCATTAACCCTCTTGCCTCTCCCCTCTGGTTACTGTCAATTTATTACTTATTTCCATGGTTATATTTTTCTCATTTGTTTGTTTTGTTGATTAGGTTCCACTTACAGGTAAGATCATATGGTATTTGTCTTTCACCACCTGGCTTATTTCACTTAGCATAATGCTCTCCAGATCCATCTATGCTGTCTTGAAGGGTAGGAGTTCCTTCTTTCTGTTGCACAGTAGTCTGTCTTGTAAATGTACCACAGTTTTTCGATCCACTCATTTAGTGATGGGCACTTAGGCTGTTTCCAGCACTTGGCTATTATAAATTGTGCTGCTATGAACATTGGGGTGCATGGGTACTTTTGAATTGGTGTTTCAGGATTCTTACGGTATAATCCCAGTAATGGGATCACTGGGTCAAAAGGTAATTCCATTTTTTGTTTTCTGAGGAAATTTCATACTGTCTTCCACAGTGACTGCACCAGTGTGCATTCCCACCAACAGTGCACTAGGGTTCCCTTTTCTCCACAGCCTTGCCAGCACTTGTTGAATGTTGATTTGTTTATGATAGCCACTCTTACTGGTGTAACGTGGTATCCATATACTAAAATAAGTCTGATGGTAGCCTTTCTTATGTAAAAGAGGCAGAAGCCCTAGAGTTTGGCGTTAGTAAATGACTGCAAATTATAGAGTAAAAAGAAAAGCATCCCCACTAAATCTCAACCAATTTTCAAGTTTTCACAAAATCTACTTATTTAAATTGCCTTCACAGGATTTTCATAAATGTTTTCTCAAGATGTTGTTTGACGTTTGGAGATAAATGTAATACTATGCTATGAATATTAGAGGAAAAGTTAATAAACAACAAAGAAATGTCACATAAATATACCATATAAACCATTTAACAAATGGTTGTACTCTGTGCATCTCCCTGTAGCTTATGAGAACTATGCTAAGTTTATTCCACTTATCAGCCCCAAACCTAGGATTTTGGTAACCCTTATCAGCCACAACATCCTTCTTAATAAAATAGTTATTATAAATTAATTTTATAAATTATTATAATATAAAATATCTCTATTAATACAAATTAAAATTTATAATAGAGTACACATTAAAATCCATAGATTTAAAAATTTAGGTTTCATTGGCCTTTGAAATATTAATACATACATGGATTTAAAATTATATTGGCATATTGCCAGTCTGAAAGAAGTTGTATAGCTAATGGATTACATTAAAATAATGAAAGTAGCCTTGGCTGGTGTAGTTCAGTGCATTGAGCATGGGCCTGCAAACCAAATTACTGCCAGTTCTATTCCCAGAGCACATGCCTGGGTTGTGGGCCAGGTCCCCAGTAGGGGGCATTCGAGAGACAACCACACATTGATGTTTCTCTCCCTCTCTCATTCCCTCCCTCTCTAAAAACAAATAAATAAAATCTTTAAAAAATAAATTTAATAATGAAAGTATAATTTCTGAATGAATATAAATCACATTTAAACACAAATATAATTTCTTTCTTTAGACTTTAAAAAATCACTATTTACATTTCTTCATTTCTGGATACTTGACATTTATAAAATTTTAATTTTTATGGAAGCTGTGCATTTATTCAGGAATTATTTAATATCTATAAGTAAAATTTCCTCCATGTAGGTTTTACATGTATTCAATTTAATTTATCTTTAAATGCCTATTTTTGTTTTTATTACTGCTGTTTACTTCAATATACTTTAATTGAAAGTTATAATCAGTTGTTGCTGTACAGAAAAGTAATATTTGCATATTTATTTATAATAACATTGCTGACATTTTATTTATCTAATCATGTACATATAGACTTTTGTATTTTATAGAGAGTATAAAATTAATAAATAAATAAAATTGTTAATTTTAGGTTTTTAACTTTTTCCAGCACTGTCTTATGTTTCTTCTTGGGTTGAAACAAAGAGCATTGAATTGAAGCAGTGAGAGAGACATCCTTGTCTTGATTTTAATTTAATTGTATAGTAGTATAAAATTGTATAGTCTGAGGTAAATATTTGAATTATATTTTTCACTTAGAATATATTTAAAATAATCTTAGGTTTAAAAATTGCGTTAATTACTATTTTGTTTTAGTGAAACTGCATTTTCTTTATATTGAGTGTGATAATGCATAAACTCAAAAGGAACATTTTTTTAATTAAAATTTTTAATTATATTTTATTGCTTATGCTATTATCATTGTCCCAGTTGTCTCCCTTTTGCCCCCCTGCACCTAAAATCCCCCACTCCCTAGTCAATTCCCACACCATTGTTCATGTCCATGGGTCATGTGTGTAATTTCTTTTGCTATTCAATTTCGTATATTGTATTTTACATCCCCATGGCTATTCTGAAACTACCTATGCATACTTAACCCCCTCACCTCTTCACTCATTCCCCCATACCCTATTCACATCTGGCAATCATCAAAATACTCTCTGTATCCATGATTCTGTCTTTTTTTTTCTTGTTTGCTTAGTTTGTTTTTTAGATTCAATTATTGATAGATATGTATTTATTGCTATTTTATTCTTTTCAGTGTTGATCTTCTTTTTCTTAAATAAGTCCCCTTAACATTTCATATAATAATGGTTTGGTGATGATGAACTTCTTTAGTTTTTTCTTGTCTGGGAAGCTCTTTATCCATGCTTCAATTCTAAATGATAGCTTTGCTGGGTAGAGAAATCTTGGCTCTAGGTCCCTGCTTTTAATAACTTTGAATATCTCTTGCCAATTCTTTCTAGCCTGCAAAGTTTCTTTTTAGAAATCAATTGACAGTCTTAAGAGAACTCTTCTCTAGGTAACTAACTGCTTTTCTCTTGCTGCTTTTAAGATCCTCTCTTTATCTTTAACCTTTGGCATTTTAATTGTGATGTGTCTTGTCATGGGCCTCTTTATATCCATCTTGTTTGGGACTCTCCTGAGCTTGTGTGTCTATTTTCTTTGCCAAATTAGGGAGTTTTCTTTAATTATTTTCTCAAATGGATTTCCAATTTCTTGCTTTTTCTCTTCTCCTTCTGGCAGCTCTATACATGCAAATGTGGGAAGATTTGAAGTCATCCTGGAAGTTGCTTATAGTATCCTGAATTTTTAATTCATTTTTTATTCTTGTTCTGATTGGTTGTTTTGTGCTTCCTTATTTTCCAAATTATTGAATTGATTCTCAGCTTCATCCACTCTACTTTTGTTTCCTTGTGAATTTCTTTACTTCAATTACTGTACCCTTTGTTTCTGACTAGGCTTTTATTTTAATGCTGTTGAGGTTCTCACTAAGTTCCTTGAGCATTCTTATAACCAGTGTTTTGAACTCTGCATTTGACAGATTGCTTATCTCCATTTTGTTTAGTTCTTTTTCTGAAGTTTGATCTGTTCTTTCATTTGGGCCATGTTTCTTTGTCTCCTCATTTTAGCAGTCACCCCATGGTTGTTTCTATTAGGTACATATGCTATGACTCCTTGTCTTGGTAGTGTAGCCTAATATGGTAGTTGTCTCATAGCATCGAGTGGCACACCCTCCCCTTTAACCCAAGCTAGGTAATCATGGTATACCTTTTGTGTGGGCTGAGTATATCTTCCTCTTGTAGTTGAGCCTTGATTGTTGTTGATAAGTCAATGGGTGAAATTTACCCAAGCCAGTCAATTGCAAGGACTGGTTGTGAACACTGACTATCAACATCCACCCTCTGTAGAGGACCAGCTTTGCAAGGGCAGGGTGGTGATTCTCTAATGTGGTCTGTAGCTGTTCACTGGGTGCCAGGCTCTGGAGTTTCTTGGGTGGTTCAGGCCAAATTCAGCCCCCACCTATGTTCTGCTTGGGGTCACCTTCTAGGAGCTATAAAGCAATCTGAGATGCCTATACCTTGAACTGGGCTTAGAGATTCCCAGGTGAAGACAACTGTGAATTTAGGCTGGCTGCTCCTAGTGCTGGCCTGTAGCCACTTAGCAAGTGGTACAGGGGCTCACTGAGGCTGGCTGTTGCTTGTTTGATAGGATTTAGGAAGTTAGTGAAGTGTAAGCCAAGACCAGACATTCATATGGAAAAGTCAGTTAACAGCTTGGATGGGCCCATAAATTGGGCAGGACAGAGTTTCAGGGGATCTCCAGGTGGGGGAAGACAGTGTTAGCTGAGTTGGTGGAGTCTCAGATATAGCACCTGCCTTATGGCTCTGTGGCTCTTTGAGGGGAGAGTTCAGAAAAGGGACAATGGCATCTGCCCACCCTTTTGTGTGGAGAAAGTTTTCCCTCATCTCTTGTCTTGATTCCAGACATTTTGGTTCCTCCCTTTATGCCACTGGTGCCTTTTAAGCTACTATCCCAGTGCTGAAGCTCAGAAGGAGTGAGTCTGAGTATGTCTGTGTGTGGGTTCTTTAAAAGAAATTACTTGGGACTCCATAAGTTTCTTCTGTCAATTCAGTCCCTGCTGGTTTTGCAGCTAGAAGTTATAGGGACTTATTGTACTGACACTGGAACCCTGGCCTAGGGATCCTGGGATCCTATGGATCCTAGAGCTGGGATTTATAGCTCCTGAGATATCCCTCCTGAATTTTTATCCACCACATGTGGATGTGGGTCCAGTCTGTTCCACGTGTCTGTCCCTCCTACCGGTCTGGTGATTGTGATTTCTTTTATTCTGTAGTTGTCAGACTTCTGTTGAACCAGTTTTCTAATGGTTCTGAGTGATGATTGTTCTATATTTTAGTTGTAATTTTGATGTGGTTGTGCGAGGAAGTGAGCTGTCCTATGCTGCTATCTTAACCAGAAGTCCCTAAAATGAATTAAAAAATGGAATGTAATTGGTGCATTAATCAAAATATATCTCAGTTTTACAGATGTCATAAAATTTTATGATGTTTCTGAAAGTCAGAAATATGTAAGGTAAGAATGACTTGTGCTTAAAAGTCATTTTAGTATGTCTATAGATGCTTATATAACCACAAAAATGTGAAATAATTATATAAATTACTTCAAATAATTGCTATTCTAAGAAAATGCTAACTTATGCAGATTATTAACTTTATATGTTTGAATTGTTTGACATATTCAAATAAGCAAGAATTACTTTCATGATTTAAAACATTAAATGAAGCAAAATAAGCAAACAAATAAACATAGTTTTTAACAGACCATTCAATAGGATGTTATAGTCATGTTTATGCATTCTGTGAGTGATTAGAATAAATTTAGTATACATTTCCTTTCAACTGTGGGATCATATTACCCAAAATAGAATGACAGCTATCTTTCTTTTTTTTGCTGAGCCCGCATTTGTATTTACTTTCCACACCTGTTTTGAAGTTTATTGAGCTCCAGTAGGGATCCATTGAGCTCCAGAGGGGATGCTATTGACATCTTACTTTTTGAGTTGTGCATGGTATAACAGAAAGATCACACCAAAAGATACAGTCATAGGGAGAACATCTAATTTCTCAGGTGGAAACCTAGAAGCAGGAAGTCCAGAAAAAAGTCACAGGCATTACATATCACACTCTACATCACAAGAATTATCCATTTTTCCTTCCTTAAGAAGGCAAAAATAAAAAAGTGCAAGTTGAATTCTAAGTGATGTACTTTGGGGATAACATTTAAGTTAAATGCAACTAAATCATCAATGATTTTTTTAATTAAAAAATCCTGAACTTATGCATCTTGAAATTTTACTGTGACTTTTTAAATGTTCTATATAAACCTAGAAGTAAATTATTATGATTATTTATTCTTTTACTAATAATGCATTTTTAAATGCTCTAAATGCCAAAGATTAATTACTCTAGGTGTAAGGAAATCAAAGAAGAAAATGCATTCTTTACCTTGAGGGACACTTTATAAATATGTTCCTTGATTTTTTTCTGATAATTTTCTTCATTGGAATTACTCAGTGCTATTTTTCTCATCTGAAAGCATCTCAAAACACATATTTTCTATAAATAACACATTTGTATTATCTTCCATGGAGTGGCCCTTGTGCTGAACATTGTTGTTTTGTGATATCATTTGCCTTTTGGCTTTATAATTACTTTAGTATTTATTTGTATTATTTTCTTATAAATAAGATGTTTGGAGATCAAAAGGGGCAGGGATGTTTTATAAAAATACACATTTAGTAGAAGATGCAGAGATCTGAGACTTAAAATAGCTGTGTGTGTTTATTCACGGATTAGTAAATTAATCCTTCTGTGTCAATTACAAAATCTCTGTGATTTTAATGTTTTATATTTAAAATAGGATACTAAGAATTCTCACTTCAAAGAGTTGTATTGCAGGAGGGAGAAGGTGTATGGAGGTGGAAGAGGGTATCGAGGGAATAAGTGGTAATGGGAAAAATACAATTAAAATGAACTATTAAAAATTAAAAAATAAAATCTTTCCATGTCAATATCTATAGAACTACGTAATTTATTTTTAGGTGTTACTTTTATAACCAATGGGCACTGAGATTTCTAGTGTTTTTTTTTAATGGTGTTAAAATTTATGGTGTTAAAGTTTTTAATGATGTTAAAATTAGCATAAGTTTCTATTATTAGAACTCATGGCTCGTAGTGTGTGTCCATTTTTAATTTCAGTGGATTAGTTTGGTAGGTTCTGCCCCATTATCTACAAAAATATGGTGTAAATTTCTTCTCCCACCCATATTGTGTGAAAATGTCCATCTTCCTCACCACTGACATTACCAGATATCTTCAATCTTTAATATTTTTGTCAATCTCTGTGTAAAAAATAGTTTTTCATTTATCTTTATTTTTCATTAGTGTCATTATTATTAATAATAATAAATTATTATTTTTATTTTAATTATTATTTTTTCTCTATTACTGGTGAGGTTGAGTATCTTTTCATATGTTCATCAGTCATTTGTATATTTTCTGTGAATTTCTTATTCATTTTTTTTGCTTGTACACAGAGATCGAACATTTTCCTCTTGTTTGCTTTTTCTTTTTGGATTGCTTGGTATAAACTATTTTTATTGCTTATCAACAGTGTTACTATTTTGCATTCCCTTGAATCCTGCAATTTTACATCTAGGAAGGAAATCATTGGTTAAATGGGCAATAATGAATGTCCAAATTGCTTAACACATTATTTATAATGGTAAGACACTCTAAAATCTAACAATGGAAAATTGGGTCAATACATTATGGCAAATCTAAACAATGGAATGTAATTATGAATAATGATATATTTCTTATGTGCTATATTTACTGATGTAGAAAGATATGTATAACATGAAGTTTAAAAAATATTTAAAAAGAGAACAGTCTGACAATTAATTGAAGGAAAATATGAAAATGCTTTGTTCACTTAAAAAGCAATAAAATCTTATTTAAGCCATGGAATCACCTTTAGAGCCCTTATAAACTTGCAGTTTTAGGAAGAAACAATGATGATTATAGCTATCCCTGTTGTATTATATTCTTGAATGTTTCTAAGAGAATAGATCTTAAATGCTCACACCACAAAAAGAAAACAGTAATTAGCTGAGTTGATGGGGCTGTTAGCTAATGCTAGGGTGATGATCATTTCACAGTATATGTGTATCAGGTAACATGCTATGCATGCTGACACACAATGTTATATGTCAACTATATGTCAGTAAAAGTGGAAAAATACATGGAGGATATTATTATTCTTATAGTATTCCTTATAGCAGTTTAGAAGACAGTTCCCTATCAACTTAGCATTTTCTAAAGATATAACTATACAACATCTGTAATGAAAAACTCATGTTTCAAGACAAATTTAAAAAGTCAAATGTTTGTTGAGCATCTTCTATGTACTAAGTGCTGTGCTGGGAAGGCCCTGGAGATACAGCAGATGCTGTCTCTGTCCTCATGGAGCTCACAAGTATTATATCAAAGTAATTGCTCTAAAACATCAAATTCTGAATAAATCATGGAAACATTGCAGGAAATTTACATGTATACACAGATGAATATATCATGTCATTCATAACAGGGCAAAATATAGGCATCAAAACAGCTCTTCTTAGGGGAGAAATTTATACTGCTGGTTGCACAGAAATATAAACTGTACCATAGGCAAATGTGCATAATAGTGATTGGCACTCTGGGTATGTGTAAGCGAGGCCCAAGCGAGGTTTCCCAAAGGGATCACTCTTTGTCAGATTAAATGAGAGAATCTGGAATACCATACATCAAAGGACATTTAAAGTATATTTGCCATCTCTTTCTAATTAGACTTGCATGTTCATGTAGTAATCCTTCACAACACATTAATCTGAGAACACCTACAGAATAGATTGCTTATATGTTATATTATAAAACATACTACACATCTTCTAAATCATAATAGAAATAAAAGAATGTGTCACCCTATGAAGGAGCCAAAGCAGAAAGACCACACAATTCCAGATATATGAAAATGACATACAGTACGATTTAATTCGCATTCCTACTTTATAAGAAAACATATCTTAATAAAAACATTCCTTTGGAATAATTCAATTACTTCAAAATTAAGTACAATACTGAATATTTATTTATTTATTTATTTTTTGCTTGAAAGTTTGTTTTTATTTTTTATTTTTTTGATATTTTATACCTACTTTAATCTTTTTTTTTTATTCAGTACAGTTTCTATCCTTTATTCCCATTCCAGTCCACCCACCCATCCCTCCCATTTCCAAGTTTTGTCCCCCCTAGTTTTGTCTATGTGTCCTCTATATTTGTTCCTAAAACCCTTACCTTCTCCCCTAAAATTCCCTCCCCTCACCCCTCTGGGCCCTGACAACCTGTTCTCTATTTCAGTGTCTTTTGCTATATTTTACTTGTTTCTTTGTTTTGTTGTTTAGGTTCCTGTTAAAGGCAAGATCATATGGTATTTGTCTTTCAATGCCTGGCTTATTTTGCTTAGCATAATGCTTTCCAGATCCATTCATGCTGTTGCAAAGGGTAGGAGCTCCTTCTTTCTTTCAGCTGCATAGTATTCCATTGTGTAAATGTACCATAGCTTTTTGATCCATGCATTTACTGATGGGCACCTAGGTTGTTTCCAGCACTTAGCTATTGTAAATTGTGCTGGTGTGAACATTGGGGTGCATAGGTTCTTTTGGATTGGTGTATCAGGGTTCTTAGGATATAGTCCCAGCAGTGAAATTGCTGGATCAAAGGGCTTTATAAAACCATAGTCGTCATCCTTCTTAATCATTAAGCAATAGAAGCATTCTTACAAATGTCAGGAAAAATGGGAGGCAACATCTTTGATTATTTACATTGTTCATGATGTACTGTCATATCAATTAGGGAAGAGAAAGAAATACTAGGGACACACATGAGAAAAGAAGAAATGTGATTATCATTATTTGCAGATGATCTGTATGTACTCCTGGAAATCCCTAGCCTAGCAAAAGACACTGTACACTGTTAGAAAACTTAAAATAGGTCAGTAATTTTACTGGTCACAAAATTAATATGTAAAACTAAATAGGTTTACAAGATAGAAAACAAAGAACCATTGAAAATGTGCATACACACTTACCATGTTAGTGAATTATTACCTTTTTGGAGCAGAGAGTTTTCTAATAGGGAAGGTTTGTTTATTTTTTTCCATCAATTCATTGCATGTTAGTACATGTGATGTATGTAAGGCTCTTCTCTTATTTATTTAGTTGTTTATTTGTTGCCCTTTACCTCAGCATCCACTTATTACTCCCCTAACATCCTAATAAATACTATCCTAATCTGTTTAATGTGTTCTTGCAAAAATACTGTGGTTACATAAATGCTTGTTCATTATTTCTTGGTATTCATATATACACTCTCCCAGCGACAGCAAGAAATTGATTTTTCAATTAAAAAGTTATTTGCTCTCAAATATGTTTATTTCTGACTTTATTTTATATATGTAGGACTATGTTTTGATTATCTCCTTTTTTACCCTATTAGGAGTGAAGGATATCTGCCTTAAATAGTGTGAGGTGGCCAAAGATGTGACACTAAACATTGGAAAGATGAGAGTAACAGCAGTTTATTAGTCACATATACACAGCATGCTATGCTTGGTCACTTGGGGGTTGCACCGGAGAGTAAAGTGAAGCCCAGTAGGGGTTGTAGGAGGCAAGCTTTGTAGTAATAATGGGATCAAGTGCTCACATTTCTGTGAGAGGATGTTATTGGCTTATTTGAGTAATTCTGTCTGTTGCCAAGGAAGTTAAGCCCATTGGATTGATGACTGGGTAGAGTGCAGCTGTCCAGATGGTAGCAGAACTAGCTGGGTGGAGAGGCTTACCTCTGAGTGGGGACCATGTCTGGCCCCAGCAGGGAGCTCCATGGTTAGGTACTTAGGGACCTGTATAGATGTCAAGGCAGCACTTGACACATTAGGCTTTATGATCCATCTTGGAATTGTAAACATATTTCTTGCATCAAGGTCTTTCAGAGGTGCCATAAAAGTCATTCTCTTTGTTTTTCCCCTAATCAGCCTGAACAACATCCTATTAGTACCAAAAGTAAGACCAACTTTTCTCCTGTTTTACTGCATTCATCCCAATGCAACATGGGTCTGCTCTCGCATTTCTGTTTTTAGATACACAAAATATTCCTATATGCTGATTTTCTTGCTAGATCTTCTGCAAGCCTTATTTTATTCAAAAGAAGAGAAGTGGTTAATTAAAGGGTGTAGTTTCTTATCATTTTGATTAGAATGAGCCTAGAAAGGTTAAGTGGTTTATGGACTTTTCTTCCTATCGTTGAAAAACAATTCTCATACTAGAGAAGAAATCATTTAATCTGCAGATAATAGAGGGCTGAAGACATTGTATGATGATGGGAAGTTTGCAGTTTCCTAATGAGGAAGAAAGCCAGGCCTACTTTTGAAAATAATGACTGAAATGAAGAGAGGATCTCCTCACCCAGAGGATTTAATGGAGAAGAAAAATAAGTGCTTTCCTGCACAGTATAAAGTGTCTTTTGACAGCTCTCATTAGAGTGAAATAAGCCATGGCATCTGATAAGAAAGGATTATCTGGGAGAACAATGTGGGTTGTATCTGAACCTCCAGCATGTAGCACCTGGGGAAGGGGTAGCAGAGTGGGAGGCAGGGCTTACACTGGAGCCACCTGGGGGTCACGAGAGAATAGGGGCACAGGAGAGTCATGTGTGTGAGCAAGGCTTGATGGCTGTGCTTTCTGAGTGTCCAGAGGGAATTACTTTAGCTGTGTCATTCAATTAAGTGTTTTGTAACCAGTGGTTTCTCATTAGTCTTATCCTTTTTAGCAAGTGATCCAAGATGGGATACTCAGCCGCTGCAGGGATTCAGAAAAATGGGCTGAATGATGCCTGAGCACCTCTCCTCTGCATTTTACAGTATGGACAGGCTCCACACACATGTTTATGTAGTTCTAGGAAGGTACATAAGTGGTGATATCTACCTCACAGCTTTTTATCTACACTATCTATACTCATTTATAGTTGTCTACTTAGTATTGCATTTGGATATATAGCATGTTTTATTTATTTAATGTATAAAGGAGTTTTATAAATCATGAAGTATTCTACACATTATTCTCAACATATATCCTTAAATCAGGGTGATTTTATAGAGGAGCAAAGGGAGGAAAAAGTAAGTGATCTGATATTCACTGAATAACTGAGTGTGCCTCATTTATAATAGATGTCTTATTAGATTAATCAGAAATCTTGAGTTCAACATCTATGTCACACACTAGTTGAGGGATTATTGTCAAGTTTTCTACTATTTCTGAAACCAGGTTTCCTCATTCGTGAATGGCTGTCATGGGACTGAAATTATAATTTGATAAAGTATTTGATAAAGAGAAAGTAAGTTGACCTGTTTGAACATCTCACTCAGTGCCTTGCTTAATGGATGATCCATACTCATGAAAACCAAAGAAGAATAGTTCTTTATTATAATAAAATATGGTATATTAAACTTAAATATTTTCATTTTAAAATATTACCTAAATGGTACATATAGAAAAGACTAAAACAAAACCTAGCACAGAGTAGAAAATTGCTGGGTTTCATCAGACTGTATTGTAGTAAGAGAAAATACAAATTTATTTACAAATATGTAAAACTCAGTTAAGATGAAAGTCTAACACAGACACTACTGTTGACCAGATAGTATTTTACATAAAAGGTACTTCTAGTATTTGGCAAAATGTCTAAAGACATATTTTTCTAGAATTAGTCAGGGTCATGGAAAGGTAATTTCCCTGAGAGTTACAGAACCTGGCTCCATTCCAGGTTCTGTCATTTATGTGCTCTGGTGACGTTCAAGTGTCACACATACTCTCTGTCCTTTCTTTCCTCACCTGCAAAGTGAGGGGGTGGCTTAGTTGGAGCCTATTGCATATAGAATAATGGCCCCCAAAGGTGTTCTCATTCTAATCCCCAACACGTGCGAATATATACATGTGTGACCATACTTAACCTACAGGCAAAAGGGACTTTTCAAATGTGATCAAGTTAAGGACTTTTGATGGGAAGCCTATTCTGGATAATGTGGGTGGATATAGACTTTACAAAAGAAAAAGGTGGAAAATCAGAGTCAAAGGAGGAGGTGTGATGCTGGCAGCTGAAGTTAGAATGCTGTGATAAAAGGGCCTGATCTGAGGAACTGAGTGGCCCCTAGAAGTTGGGAAGAGCAATTGTAAGTGTGTTTATTTATCTGCCAATGAGCATTTGGGTTGCTTCCAGATGTTCGACTTTTACAAATGTGGATGTAATGAACATTCATGTAAAAGTCTATTTGTGGATAGCTTTTGTTTCTTTTGGCAGATGTCTAGGGATTAAATGTCTGGGTCATATGTAGGTGTATGTGTAACTTTTTAAGAAACTGTCAAACTATTTTCCAAAGGGGTTCGAACATTTTACACTCCCACAAGCAGTGAATGACACCTCCTATTGTTAGACCCTTTACCAGCAAGCACTTTATGTGATCCGACTTCTTAATTTATGTATTCTAATAGACATGTAGGAATTTTGTTGTTCTTTTAATTTGCAATTGCATTTCCCTGATGACTAATGATGTTGAACATAGTTTCATGAGCTAATTTGTCACCCATATATATATTTTAGTGGTCTATTCAAAACTAGTGACCATTTTATTTTTATTGTTTTTTTATTTTAGAGCTTTAAGAACTCTGCATATTCTGCATATAAGCCCTTTAGGATATATGAGATTTGTCAATATTTTCTTCTAGTCAATATCTTGTCTATTCATCCTATTGAGCATATGTTTTGATTTGAATCATTTAAAATTTGAGATCTCATTTATTCAACAGAAACAAAAAAAACCCTTTATATTGGCTGATGTAATTAATACTTTCAGTACTCTTTATTCTTTTTTGTAGATCCATAATTCTATTTAATATAATTTTTTGTTTACAGTGCTTTTCTCACCTGAATTTTTATAACTGACAGAGCTGATTTCTTGATTGCAAAAAATAAAAAATAGCAAATTTTTTTTCTATAGCAACATCTACTAATCCTACTTTAGCTTCTCCAAATTACTGGTTCAATTTTTACTCATTATAAACTAGTAGCATTTCCCAGATATGTATATTCCACAGGAAAAAAACCCCTTAATTCCAATGATCTTTCCCCAGTAAGAACTACCCAATAAGGACTTATATACTATCATTAACCATATCACTATGATTTTTTAAATAAAATTATTTTATCAGAATAAGAGGATTTCTTATAATTAAATATGTATAATTTTTTGAAAATTCATATTATTTTTACTTCTCAAGAAATTGTGGAAGTTTTGCTTTGGTTCAAAACTTGTCTGGGAGTCATATGTGAAAGTCACCATCACATAGTACACATGAAAGGGTCTTCACCTTACATCAGCTCCACATCTCATGCCTCCTGAAATGATCCCTAGTGCAGTTTCTACATGTATTATTGCTCCTGGTTTTCAGGGTATGGAGAGTGGCATCTAGGCTTAGGTTCTTCATTCAGTTTCCAAAAGAAAACAGTAAGTTTCCCAGACTGGTGAAGATATGCAAACTGGTCTTTGAAAATGTGTAATTGATATAGATAATTAAGGCATTACCTATGTTTACCAATGTTTTATGCACTCAATTGGTATGAAGGAAAACTTACAGCACAAATTAAAAAGCTCCTCAAAACTCTGATTTCCCAAGTTTCTTCAGCTCTTTCACAATTATGGGTCTGAACCTGCTTATTTACAAAACAAGCAAACATACACACAATTGTTTTAATTCCTAGACCAACTATATAAAACATTAACACCTTAATAACCCATTTTTAAGTGAAAACAAAAATGATTCAGACCTAATTTTACTGGACATAACCAATTAAGTTTTCCCAACTATCCAGACTTTCTGCATTTCTTTTCATGAGAAATCATTAACTAAGGCCAAGGTCACATCAAGTAATTATTTTTTAAATATTGCTATTGCTTTGGCTACTCCTAGGGACATTAACCCTTTCACATTCCTGGAATGAGGATGGTAATTTGTTTCCAAGCTTCATTTGTCTAGAGCTGATGAATTGCAGTGATTTAAAGACCAGTTATTATTTCTACCTACTCACTTCATGATAAAGTGTGTACTTTTATGGCAAAACAGAGAATGATCAAATTAAACTAATGCACTTTTTTTACTTCAATATTCATTTGTCTTTGCCATATAAATTGGTGGGAGGAAAATAATTTTCACTGCTAGAGCATGAAGCAAATTAGACATAATGGTACATAAAAGGCAAACCATAAGTACTCTCTTGAAAATTAATGCTTATATAAGATATGAAGCCATTAAAAAAACCTGTCACAACATTTTAAACCTATTCTAGTTTCTATGCTCTGACAATATAGCTCCTCTCTGTTACCCCATTCTCAAAAGCTGGTGCCAATAATTAAATAAATCGACTTACAGTCATCTAATATGGCACAAAGCCAAGTGTATGTACCCTTTCACATAAAAAAAAAAAAAAAAACTACTGTTGTATTTTCTAACCCTGGAATTTTTTTGACAAATACTTTTATTCCAAAATTTATTTTTTCTCAGTGGAATCTGTGACCTCGCCTCTGTGAAAGGTAGCTTCTGTTCATAGAAATGTGGGCCTAAAAAATTGTGCTTGTAGTCATATTTCTTTTATTTTTTTCAGCAAGAGCAAAATACATTAGGATACTAGTAATCATATAATGTGATTATTAGATTTGTCTCTAAACAAAGTCTCATGTGATGTGTTAGAGATTTCAATACAGATTTGCTAGAACTTCAGGTGCTGTTCTAAATCTGAGCCCTGCTAACGCTGTGCTGGCTGCATGTGACCAGTGCCTATTACAGACAGCTGGAAACTTGTTCTAATGTTATATACGCTATATACATATACATAATTACATGTATTACCTGGTTTTAAATTTAGCTAAAAATTTATGTGTGCATGTATGTGGTGGAAGTATGAATGTAACTGCATTTATTCCCCAAATACATAGCAATTATTCCTGAAATAACATTGTGTCCCTATTAATATAATTTGTGTATATGTAATAGGTAGTGGATAGCACATATAAATGAAACCAAAAGCAAAGGTAATAAAGGAAGACATTGATAAATTGACCATACTGAATTGTATTCATCATTATGACAAAAATCATCATAAAAATTTTAAATGACTGTTTGGATAAATATTTTGGATAAACATTGTTTATTTATTAAAAACAAAAGTTAATATTCAGAGTTCATAAAGAGCTCCTAAAATAAGTAAAAATTAAAAACAGTAGAAAAATAGACATATAACAAGTTATTCTCTGAAGAAGAAATATAAATGGGCATTAAACATATGAAGGGATGCTTAACCTTGCTTGCATTCTGAAAAATGAATTAAAATAATTCTGATATGCCTATTTTTATATATCATATTGCCAGAAATTGAAAAAACTGATAATATCAAGGGATTGAGCAATAGGTACATGTAAACTTTCCTTGTAGAAATAAATTTAGAATATCCATTTGGGCAGTCTAACTCTGGCTATTAAAATTAAGAGTATGTACACTCAAGTATTCCACTGTTTGTTGTCTCTCCTGTGTTTCACTTATACTTGATGCCTATACAAAGATGTTAGATGTAGCATTATTTATGAAGCAAAATATTAGAAACTTGCTATATATGGAACAATAGGTGTTAAACTTTAGTACATGCACACCATGAAATTCTATGCAATAATTAAAGAAGAGACATACAGGGTGGTAAATTATATATATAGTATAAACCCTTTATGTAAATAGAAAAAACAAAAGTTACATATGTATCTTTAATAAAGCTTTTGTTAACAAATGGGACAAATTGGGAAGAATCACATTTGTCTGTTTAGACATTAGAAGTCACCTCTGGTAATAACACTAACAGGCACTTTGACTGTATTTGTATTATTTGATTATTCTGACTATGTGAAAGCAGTAACACATTATTTACATAGATCTACCCAGACAGTTCCAAATGTGATATCTTTATAAAGCAGCTTGGCATTGCTCTAATTATGAATTTGAATACAGACTTTGTTGTTCAACCCTAAGAGTCATATATCTTTATTATCTTACCTTCAGAATAGATCACCTCTCCTACTTCTAGTTAAAATAAATTAAAGAGGTTTCTTAATCATGTTGGTATCTCACAGCATCTGCAGTTATATTAAAGACATTGTGCTAAATGGACCTCGTGAAGCAAGCATTCTAGATATGCCATTAAGGCACATGCTTGTCAGAGGGTGGGAGATGAACATGTATGAAAAACAAGGTCTTTGAAATCTTAAATTTTCCAGGGCCTAGTCTATGCCAGGATATCTTTATTGAAGGGAGGAATAAGGTTTTGCCCTCGGTACTGCATAGCAGTAAAATAATCCTCAGTGGGCTTCTCTGAATTTTTAAGGAAACAGTGTTTGGGTGTATTGCTTCAGTGGGGCCTGGACAAAGAAAGGACTTTTACAGCAGGTCTAGGTTGGTACAAGCTGCTGCATAACCTGGGTTTCATGACTCAGTAGATTCATTGTTATTGGAAGTGTGTGACTTAGACAAATATACTATTAAGAGAGTTGGACAAATCTTAAACCTCTGTAGAATTTACAGTAAGGACATGGTTTATTTTATGACAAATGTCCATTAAAAGCTGGGTATTACTTGATCAAATGAACTATAACATTAGATATGCACAGTAAGATTACAGTTTAAAATGGAACTGGTGTTTATGAGGTTGGGTTTTAGCATCTCCAGAAAGCATAAGCAAATCAAGGAACAAGTGGTTCAGATTCCCATGGTAACTGTTCTGGCAACTCTGACTTCAAACTTCGGCTTCATGGGATTTTTTCCTATGAACACAATGACTTATCATTGCCATCCATCCCATATAACATTGCTTCTGATTAGAAGGTCACAACCAAGGGAAATATGACAGAGGTTCATATTCATTGAAATCACTAATTTTCCAGCATGTGTCATTACTTAGAAACAGCTGGCTTGATATATGAACTTGAAATAGCTGGCTCGAGGCTACAGTATGCTACGATTTCCCCATAGCCAGGGTGCAGGTGTTCTGAAACTAAAAAGTATATGTGAGAGTGGCCCTAACTTTTGTTTTACCAATGCTTTTCATTCTCTTGATCTCAGCCTGTTCAGAGGAACTAGTGCAAAATAACAGAATGTATCCACTAGGGTATACGGAAACTAGTCATAGTTCTGGTAAAGTGGAAGATAACACTGCGTCCTGTTCATTTTCATGTCCTCCTGCCAATAGGCAGAAAAAGTGTTGACTCTATTGTCTGCAATGATCGAGCCTGGTCACTATGGTACAATGAATTGTTGCTAAATCTGAGCATCAAGGAGTACAAAGTCTTAGTGCTTTCTTATACATAGGTGGCTGATGGACTTAGATTTTAGAGGACTTAAATGTTGGGTTATATTGCCAAGTCCAGTAGCCTATTCAACTATGGGTATGGCAGAGGTTTAGGGGAACATGGAAAAGATGGTGGCAGGAGGTAGCCAATATTATGAATTTGGGGCTGGAAACAAGATGTAAAAGCAGAGGCAGAAGCAGTTATATTTCATGATGTTTGTTTTTAATTATTTCCCTTACCCCACCTTGTTTGAAGAGCACTGTGATGGGTAATACTTGGGATTTAGGTGGGAGCATGACTATACTGATACTGTAGTTCTTGGGACTCTGTTCAGCCACACACTTTAAATGATCAAAAAGAATAGAAATGTCTTCCAGCACTTGGCTATTGTAAATTGTGCTGCTATGAACATTGGGGTGCATAGGTTCTTTTGGATTGGTGTGTCAGGATTCTTAGGGTATAATCCCAGCAGTGGAACTGCCAGGTCAAAAGGAAGTTCCATTTTTAGTTTTCTGAGGAAATTCCATACTATTTTCCACAGTGGCTATACCAGTCTGCAGTCCCACCAACAGTGCATTAGGGTTCCTTTTTCTCCATAACCTCTCCAACACTTGTTGTTTGTTGATTTGTTTATGATGGCCATTCTTACCAGTGTGAAGTGGTATCTAATTGTGGTTTTAATTTGCATCTCTCTGATGACTAGTGATGCTGAATATCTTTTCATATGTCTCTGGGCCCTCTATATGTTCTTCTTGGAGAAGTGTCTGTTCAAGACCTCTGTACATTTTTTAATTGGGTTGTTTGTCTTTCTAAAGGGGAGTCCTCAGTAAATGAATGGATGAAGAAACTATGGTACATTTACATGATGGAATACTATGTGGCAGAAAGAAAGAAGGAGCTCCTACCCTTTGGGATAGCATGGATGGAACTGGAGAGCATTATGCTAAGTGAAATAAGCCAGGCAGTGAAAGGTAAATACCATATGATCTTGCCTATAAGTGGAACCTAATCAACAAAACAAATAAACAAGCAAAATATAACCACAGACATTGAAATTAAGAATAAACAGTTAGTAATTAGAGGGAAAATTGGAGGTGATAATGAGGGGAAAAGTGGGGAGGGTTTTCAGGAACATCTATAAAGGACACATGGATAAAACCAAACTGGTGTTGGATCAAGGGTGGGAGGTGGGGATGGCTGGGGTCGGGGGAGTCGGGGGGAGAATGGAGACAGCTGTATTGAACAACAATAAAAAAATAGAATGTCAATAGAGCAAAAGCTGGATTATCCTGGTACCTTTTGGTTGTTCCTCCAGATCTGATTTCGACCCTGCTCTTCTGTTCTCTGTACTGTGAAGAGGTTGATTTCTATGACAGGCATCTTGTCCTCTATCTTCCTGATTAGTTTTAGCCAATGAGAATCAACAATTGGAAACTACAGGAAGAGAGGAGTCAAACTGTGATATTTATTACCCCAGTTTTCCTTTTGCTGGGTTGCCACCAGCTGGTGTTGGCACTGAACTGGAAACAGTCAAGCAAAACTCTCCCTACAACTGCCTCTTGGGCTCCCAGTAACCACTCAGTTCCCTACCTCATTAAAGTAGCCACTATATACATAGAGTTTTTCAAAAGTTTTGAGGAGAAATACTATGCATTTTGATGTGGTGTCTCCAAATTGTGGCTCATTTTAAAACCAAGGAATTCTTATTTGGGTGTGCTATGTTAAAAAAATTTAGGAAATTCTTTTGCCCTTCACTACCACCTGTCTTAGACTATTCCATGATCATTTTCCTGAGGAAAGCTGGATTTCTTGAAGAAAATATCAAATTGCATTGCATATATTATTACAAAAATAATTAAGTTTATGCTGTAAAACAAAATATAACTCAATCCTAAATCTCCGAAGTTTCTGGGACAAGTAATTTGTAAAGATAGTTGCCTTGAAGTCTATAGGAGGTCAGACTGGAGCTTTGTGAACCTGTCCTCATTTCTCCTACATTTTCCCATGGAAAGTGTTTATTTCTTGATCTTGGGATAAGAACCTTCAGTCTTTAAACACTAAATATAATATTAAGTGTGGTTTTTATTGATGTCTTTAATCAGGTCAAGAGAATTTATTTCTAGTCCAAATTTGTTGAGAATTTTTGCCTGAATTGGATGTTGGATTTTTCTCATTTTTTCTTCATTTACTGAGATAATCATATATATTTTTTGTACTCTATTAAAATGGTGAATAAAATGTATTATTTTTGAATGATAAGCCAGCCTTTCATATCTCAGACAAATCTAAGTCATGATGTATTCAAATCAATAAAAGTTTATTAAAGATTTATTTTTGCTTGTGGGAGCATTGTCTCTAACTTTGTTATCTTAAAATATTTTTGTCTTGTTTAGCACCAGGACAATTCCAGATTCATACAATGACTTGAAAAGTATTCTGTCCTCTTCAGCTTTCTGGAAGACTTAGTACAGAATCAGTAATATTTCTTCCTTAAATACTGTTCGGAATTCACCAGGGAAGCCATCTGGGCCTGGAGTTTTCTTTGTTGGAAAGTTTTTAACCAAAAATTCAATTTCTATAAGATATGGGTATATTCATATTATATGCTTCTTGAAGTGAACTTTGTTAATTTGTATCTGTTGAGCATTTTTTAAATTTTATCCAAATTGCAAAGTTTATAAACATGTTATTATTTTTGATTCTTAACCTTTTAGTATCTGTAAATATTATGCTAATATCACTCTTTCATAGTTGATATTGATAATCTCTATGTTTTTCCTTTTAATTCCTAATCAGTCTGGCTAGAGGTGTTTTTTTCTTCTGCAGTTTCACTAACCCAAAATGGTTATTATTTGGTTTCATTGATTTTTCTCTCCCGTATTTCTATTTTTTATTTCCTTGATTCTTGCTACTACCTTTCAGGGCAGGTCTACAATTTATGATTAATTCTAACAATTTTAAAATGCCTGGGAAAGTCTTTTTTATTGTGGTGTGAACACTTACATGAAATCTACATCTTAACAAAATTTTAAGGGCACAATACAGTATTATTAACTCTACATGCTAACTATAGCAACTTCTGGAATTTCTTTATGTGGTATAATCCAAACTTTAAACTTGTTGAGAAGCAACTGTTATATTCCCCTTCCTCCAGCCCCTGGCAACCACTTAATTTTACTTTCTGTTTCTATGAGTTTGACTGTTTTTGATAACTCATGTAAATGGAATCATGGAGTTTTTGTCTTTCTATGACTGGCTTATTTCACCTATCATACTGTCCCCAAGGTTCATTCACGTTGTAACATACAGCAGAATTTCCTTCTTTTAAAGGCTGAAAAATATGCCTTTGTATGTCTATATCACATTATCATTATCTATTCATCCATCCACAGACATTTAGTTTGCTTCCACATGCTGTCTATTGTGAGTACAGTCATACCTCAAAGGTGTTTTAGGTTGGGTTCAACACAAAGGTAATAAAGCAAGTGTCACAATAAAGCAGATTGTAATTTTTTTTCTGGTGGAGTGTCTTGCCTCCCATTTGTAACAAATCCAATATTTGTGAAGTGAAATAAGCCAAGCACAGTAAAAGAAAGCAAGCCTGTAATGGTGCAATGGACTTGTGAGTGCACACATCTCTACAAGATCCTGGTTTCAATTCTTTTGGATATATACCCAGAAGTGGGATTGTTGGACCATATATTTTATATTTAATTTAATATTGAATGTGGAACTTTAATATTTGAGGAACCTCTACTTTTTTTTGCATAGCACCTGAATGATTTTAGATTCCCACCAGCATTGCACAAGGGTTCTAATTTTTCTACATTCTCATCAACTCTTGTTTTTTGATAATAGCCATCTTAACACATGTGACTAGTGATGTTCAACACTTTTCTCTTATATCTGTTGTCCATTTATATATTCCTCTTTGGAGATATGTTTATTTAGGTCCTTTGTCCATTTTTTAAATTTAGTAATTTAAAATTTTTTGTTTGTGTTTTTGCTTTTGAGTTGTAGAAATATGCAGTGTGGGGAGAAAGTTGGTTTACAGATGTCCATATGGAAAATAATGTAATATTTAATAACTAATTATACAGGAGCCCTGGTTGAGTGGCTCAGTTGATTGGAGCATTGTCCCACATACCTGAAGGTTGCAGGTTCAATTCCCAGTCAGGGCACATACCTAGGTTGCAGATTTTGTCCCCGGTCAGGATGCATCCAGGAAAAAATTGATTAATGTTTCTCTCTCACATTGATGTTAATCTCTCTCTTCCCCTTCCTCTCTCTCTAAAATCAATAAACATATTGGATGAGGATTATAAATACATACATACATACATACATAAAATAATAATAAAAGAATAACATCTGTGTTTTGCATACTCACAACTGTAAATCTACTTTTACCCATCCTCTATTTATATGTTTTGGGAATTAACCCCTTATTAGATAGATGGTTTTCAAGTATTTTCTCCAATTCCATGGGCTGCCTTATCACTTTGTACATTATTTCCTTTGTTGTGTAGAAATGTTTAGTTTGAAATAGGTACCACTGTCCTATTTTTACTTTCATTACCTGTGCTTTTGGGGCCATATCCACAAAAATCACTGCCTAGACCAATGTCATGAAGATTTTTTTCTATGTTTTAAAGTAAAAGTTTCATAGTTTCAAGTCTATGTTTAAGTATTTAATCCATGTTTAGTTTATTTTTTGAGGTGGGTGAAAAATAAGAGTCCAGTTTAGTTCTTTTGCATTTGGCGTATCTAGTTTTGCTAACAACATTTGTTGTAAAGAATACTCTTTCCCCATTGTGTATTTTTGGCATCTTTGTTGAAAATCAGTTGACTATGTATTCATGGGTTTGTTTCTGGAATCTTGACCTGGTTCCATTTTTCTATATGTCTGTTTTTTGTGCCAGTACCATAGTGTTTCACTTACTGTAAATCAACTGTCATTCTAATCTATGTTTCTCTGTGTATAATGTGACTTCTCTCTCTTTTAAGGTTATTTCTTTATTACAGGCTCAAAAAATGTTATGACGTACCTTGGTGTAGTTCCATTCTTTTTCTTTTTCTTTTTTCTAACTTCCTATATCTTTAGGTCTATAGTTTTCATGAAATTTTATTTCTTTAAGCTTTTTTCTAATTCTCCCTCTTTCTTCTTGCCTACAGGTACTAAAATTATACATATATTAGAGTGCTTGGAGCTTTCTCATAACATAATTCTTAATTTTTTTAGTCTTTGTTTTTTTACTTTTAGATACCTTATATTGTTATAATTTAATTTAAATAACCCTTTTTTCTGCAGTGCATAATATGTCTTTAAATCTATGCAGTGTATATTTTTGTCTTAGATATTATTTTTCATCTCTTAAAGTTTGATTTCTATCTTTGATATATCTTCTATGTCTCTGTCTCAATTTTTCCTCCACCTTTTTGGATATATGTGGTATAGTTATCACAGTTAAAATATATCATTGCTTAGTAATTCTCTCTTCTGTGCCATTTTGTAACTGTTTCTATTAATTTATCTACCCCCTTATTGGTTGTACTTTTCTGCTTCTTTGCATGCTTATTAGTTTGTGTTAGAGTACAGAATTATAGGTGATTCTGACAGCCTCATTTCCTCTCCATCCACTTTGACATCCTCAGTGAGCTAGAAATGTCTGTTTACTTGTTTTAATGTCTGTTTCCTGTTTTAACAGGAAGCACAGGCTGCACTGAAATATTTAACAGCAGCAGGTGTGCTTCCTTTAATGTGCTATCTCTTATTAAGCCCTTTATACAGGCAACATTCCATTTATAAATCCTCATTTTATGCTTATTGTTTTCTGAGATTCAAGGGTCTTAAGTCATGACTAGTAAAAGCATCTGGTCTCTCTAGACCAGAAAATCTGTTTAATCCCAAAGAAATTGTAACTTTTTTTTTTTATCACCATGGACATACCAAAAATCAAGTAAAGGCAAAAACACTGCATTATAATGAGTGCCTGTGTTCTATTTATGTTCATGCTCCACAGCCAACTCAGCTGCTTCTGACAGCAAATCCTTCTTGTTATAACTCGATATTTTCTTCTCTTCAAAATGTAAATTTAAAAATATTGTCTTGGCCTTTAACAAGCAGTCTTTGTGAAACCTAAATCTTAATGTCCTTTGTGTTGATTCATAAAATATATCTAAATATTGATTTAGTTTTCATTTTTAGTGAAAAAAATTTCCATGAATCTAAATACTTGTATCTTTTCTACCTTTGACCTTCATCACAATTTGTTAACTCTGTTTATTCACAGGAAAAAAATCTCTCTCAACAAGGTTTTCTTCTGGAAGTCTTCAAATGATATTATGATTAATTTGATATAGCAATCATATAGGGCCTACCTATATACACCCATTTCCTTTCAGAAATAAACATTTTTTTAAAAGTTGTAGTTCAGGCTGCTATATCAGAATACCATAGACTGGTAACTTAAACAACAAGCATCCATATCTCACAGTTCTGGAGGCTGTGAAGTCCAAGATCAAGGCACTGGCATATGTGGTGCCTGGTGAAGGCCCTCTTTTGCTTTGCAGATGGCACCCTTCTTGCTATATCCTTACATGGCAGAGTGCAAGATTATCTCTCTCTTGTCTCTTATAAAACCACCGATGCCTTCATTAGGGTGCTACATCCATGACCTGTTTACTGCTCCAAAGCCCCCCCTCCATATACCATCTCACTGGGGATTAGGGCTTCCACATATGTATTGGGAGCGGCACACATTTTGAATTCACAGCATGAGGCATTTGTTTTCATATGGAGAAAACCACCTACTCTATATGCTTCTTCTTGTCACAAGACAGTGATCTTGTCTCACTGAGCTGGCCAGTTGGCCATTGTGTGACTGACAATTCACACTGCTGAGTGCCTGAGTACTCCTGTGACTTTCTACAGTGCACTTCAATCCTCAACTATTTTATACCAGATGGAATTTCAAACACGGAGAAGAAATTTTCTAGAAGAATGCTGTCCTTTCCCTTTTAGAAAACACACTTTTGAAAATGTAGAACTATTGGCTGATTGAATTAACAAGCTTGCTAAACTGCACAGTTAATTTATATTTGTGATTTTATATATATGTACATACACACACACACACACACACATCAAAAAATTACAGTTCAGATGCCTGGATTCTAGTCCCAGTACTGACTCTAACTTGCAGTATGATCTCCTGTAATTATTTCCCCACCCTGAGACTTAGTCCCCTCTTTAGTAAAATACAGAAATTATACTATATTATCTATAAGGCTCTTTTACCATCTAAATTCCATATCTGTGGTTTACTTATTTGGTTAAAGGGAAAGGAAAGGAAAAGAACTTATATGGGGCTCATTATGTGAGATATAGATCAAATATGAGAAAGCAAATGAGATGTGGAAGGCTATTTCAATCTATCACATGAGGTCCAAATGAACAGTCCTAAACTAGTCCCAATGTGATCTTGGTGAGCCATTTCTTTAATTTTCCTTTTAAGATGTAGGGTACGTGATAAATTTGTTAAGAATTTTTCTGGAAATATTTGCTTTTTCAGGGTTGATTTTGGCTGCCTCAATTGCCTTGGTAGGTGGTGACTTGATTTATTTATATTGATAGAAAGCCGTTTTTCAAAATTACTTAGTAATTGCAGGTTTATAACTCATACATCACCACACACCATCCTCTTTCTGAGATGACTATTCTATTATGTATTTACGTGTGCATTGATTTATTACAGAAGTTATATAAGACAGCTAGCAGGGAATACATAACATCTAGCAAAGTAATACCAATGAGGGGCGATTAAGAAAGGAAATAAAAAATACCAAGAGAAATACAGGAAATAAGCCAAATAAATAAATAACTAGCATGAGATCTGAAATAAAAACCCTAGGTAAACAAGTTTTGGGACATCCTTGGGTTAAAATGAGATCCTGACAAATCTCACAGAACCTAGTGTCCATCAGATACAAACATTTATGGTTCAGGAGAAGTACACTAAATTCTGATTCTGAGACAATGTAGAAGAACAGAGAACTGGAAAATCTTAATACTTTGGTTCAAATTATAGAGTTGCCCATACACTAGCTGTGTGACCTTGGGAATGTTAATTTATTGCTTTGTGCCTAATAGCTTCATTCATTAAATGAGGATGAAAATAACATTTCCCTAAGGGGTTGTTTTGAGGATTAAATGAAATAATGTGTGCAAAGCACAGTCTCTGAGACTTAAAGGACTCAGTATAAATGCAGTTTTTATTTTTTTTAAGAGAAGGTATAAATTGATTCAAGAATCCCTACTTAAAAGCACTGTGTATGCAAAATTAGGGATTTGCCAACATTCATACTCTTGTCGAAGACACTTGGTAAACACCTTGTTTACCCTTGGTTCAGGGATGCGGTAAGCACTGAGTGAGAGCCTTTCAGCCAAGGCCTTTGAAAGGATAGTCTCCACCCTCATCTGCCTCCACAGTAAATCCATGCAAAATACACCACTGGAATAAAACATAAAATAACCTAATTGATGAACTAGCTCTACATATCTTGATGTATACACTTCTTTTTTTTAACTTTTTTTCAACTGTAATTACATTCAATATTATTATATATTAGTGTCCTGCTTATAGCATAGTGGTCAAACAATTACATACTTCATAAAATATTCCCCCTGATACTTCCAGTACTCACCTAGCAACACACACAGTTATTACAATATTATTTATTGTATTCTCTATGCTGTACTTTACATTCCAAGACTATTTTGTAACTGCCAATCTGTTATTCTTAATTCCTTCAGCTTTTTCATCCAATCCCTCAAACCCCTTTTCCCTTAGTCTGTTCTCTGTGTCTATGAGCCTGTTTGGACAGTATAATGGGCCTAGAGGGCATTATGTATATATGTCCTTCATTAATGATTTAGCACTATAAATGTATCCTAATTTACATAAAATATCATGCAGAGCTACAAGCTGGTGTGAATTGGATTGAATCTTTTCTCCTCCTCCTCCTTCTTACTTTCTTGTCATAAATCTCTTGGTTCATAAAGTTAGAAAGATCAATGCATCACTAGTCAGTGAGGAAGTATATCACAGGTACTTCCTCCAAAGTGGGCAGTGCAGGAACTTGGGACTTTCTGAGATTCCATGGTTCTTTGATTCTGCTTGACTTCTTGGGGCTCAAGAAAAGAAAGAAAAGATAATAGACATTGAAAAGAAACAAAAAATATGGTGTCAGTAAACCTGAGATTTTTGTTTAACCCCTTCTAGTCACTTGCCCTATAAACTTGGACTACTCTCCAGACCCCTTAGTTTTTGTCTGCTTTTGTTTTGTTTTGTAAACCAGGAATGAGATCTTCTTGCTTCTATTAGGAATGGTATGATGGATTTTAACTCTTTATATGTATGTTACAGATTGGGAAAGAGAAGGAGATGTAAATAGGTAGGTGCTGTAGATGCAATGTACTATAACTTTGTATCCATGCAGTTTCATATTCTGGAATTCTGGCTTCTATTAAATGAGCTGTGTGATCATGGACTCCTATGTCCATGGTAGCTTAAGGTCCCAGAGGGCGCTTAAACTCCCAGAGCCCTTTTTCTTCTTTGGGGTGTATGTGTGTGTGTATATGTGTATATGTGTATATGTATATATATATTCACATATGTGTATATGTGTGTATATATTCACATATGATAAGATACTTGTTCAAACTTTACTCTTCAGAGTTTTGATTAATCTGGGCTGAGGTTTAATTTTATAATAGATTGCACAATCACAGTGATAACACATTGTATGGTTCGTTAGAATGAGGAAGATGACAAACTGTTTCCAAGAGCCCCAAGAGCTGGCATGTCATCTACTTGTGAAGCACTATTTGAAACAACGTATATGTTCTTACCAACACTGTATTTACTTTGTAGTTAGTGAGTTAGTCCAGTGTGAGAAGAGAGATTGAAATAAAATAAATCAAATCAACCTGAACTTGTTTGGTGATATTTATAACATAGTCCAATCAGGCAGCCCTCTTTAGCAACCTGCTATGATTAAATGAGCCTATGCTTAATAATGCTGTACACTCTTGGCAGGGAATGCAGACTGGTGCAGACACTGGAGAAGACAGTATGGAGTTTCTTCAAAAAATTAATAATGAAAGTTCCTTTTGACCTAGTGATCCCACATCTAGGAATATATCCTAAGAATCCAAAAACACTAATTTGAAAGACTAGATGCACCGTTATGTTCCCTGCAGCCTTACTTACAATACTCAAGATCTGCAAACAGCCCAAGTGCCCAGTAGTAGATGAGTGGATAAAAAAGCTGTGGTACATTTACACAATGGAATACTACACAGCAGAAAGAAAGAAGGAACTCCTACCTTTTGTGAGAGCATGAATGGACTTGGAGAGCATTATGCTAAGTGAGATAAGCCAGTCAGTGAAAGACAAAAGGTCTTTCTTTTATGGGCACTGACAACTGTATGGTGATAGCAGAAGGGAAAGGTGGGCAGGGGTTGGGTGGAGGTGCATTAAGGGGGGGCAGATAAAGAAATATGTAATAATGTCTATAATAAATAAAGTTTTAAAAAATAAAAATAAAAAAATTAAATGTGCTGCAAGTTTACCATAGTGGCAGGCAGGTACTATTCTACATGCTCATTTAACACTCATAAGGATGCTATGAGGAGACACTGTCGTCATCTGTGTTATACTTTTATGGAAATTAAGAGACCAAGAGTTCTATTACATTGTCCAGAATTACATAGTTAGTACATGTTTTCAGATTCGAGAGCTTGACAAATTTTTAGTAAGTATAATATATTATTTCTGGGGCTCTTAAAGATAGGTTTAAATAGGTAAGATTTTTACATGTTTCAAAAATGAATGGGATCAAGATATATGTGCTTGTATATAAAAAATTCTTCCTGACTCTCTTGCATTCTAGCCGCCTGTGTCACCTTGCTGACACTAGTCTTTACTTTCTCTTGTACACTTTTCAAATATGGCAAATGTTGCTTGTTTGTCTTTTTTTTTAAATCCCCAAAACAGAAATCTAAAATATATACTGCTTTGTGTCTTATTTTTGAGGGGGGTGTTGTTATAATAGCTCATGGAGATTGTTTCATAGCCAGCCATAAAGGTATTTTGTTTTCCCACTACAGAGATAAATGAGAATAATTTAACAAGCCCATGTTCCTAGACATTTAGTTTGCATAGCAGTTCTTGTTTTTATACTTTGCAGAATCACCTTGCACACATATCATTTGTCATTTAATTTTTCAGTGTACTTTTTTGGTAACAGCTTTATTGAGACAAAATTGACATAAAATAAACTGCACATATTTAACCTGTACAGTTTCATGGGTGGTGTCTTAGGTGTAGGACCATGAAACCATTACCACAATCAATGCAATGAACATGTTTATTTATCATCCCCAAAGGTTTCCTCATTTCTCTTTGTAATCCTTCACTCTCTCCCCTCCCTACCTTCCCTCAACCTCAGGCAGCCACTAATCAGCTTACTGCCACTGTGGATCAATTTTCATGTTTCATAATTCCATACAAATGAAATCATACACTATGTACTTTTTTATTTGGCTCAGGTTTTTTAAAAATATTTTATTTATTTATTTTAGACAGAGGGGAAGGGAGGGAGAAAGAGAGAGAGAGAAACATCAATGTGTGGTTACCTTTTGCATGCCTCTTACTGGGGACCTGACCTGGCTCGCTACCCAGGTATGTACCCTGACTAGGAATCAAACTGGCAACCCTTTGGTTCGCAGGCTGGTGCTCAATCCACTGAGCCACACCAACCAGATCAGCTCAACTTCTTTTACTAAGCATAAATATTTTGAGATTTATCCATGCTGTTGCATTTATCAATAATAGTTCTCTGCTTCTTTTTCATTAGATTAATATGTTCTATTGTTTTCTATTCTCTCACTTCTGTCTTTTTTTTTGTATTTTTCCTTCTAATTACTTGGGTTTGAATTTTCCCTTGTTTTCCTAGTTTTTTAAGGTAGAAAAGTTGAGGCTACTCATTTGAAAACTTTTTTCTTCTTTTTAATTGGAGTAGGTGGTCAGTACTATAGATTTCTCTTAAATATTGATTAGTAGCATCTATAATATTTGATATTTTAAATTTTTATTCCAATCAAATTAGTTTAAAGTTCCCTTTTGATTTACTTTTGGCCCAGTTTATTTATAAATGTGTTATTTAGTTTCAGAATACTGTGGGGAGTGGTTCCTGAGATATTTTCATTATTGATTTCTAATTTCATTCATTTGTGGTAAGAGAATATATTCTGTATAGCTTGCATTCTGTAAAATTTTGTTGAGACTTATTTTATGGTCCTGAATATTATCTATCTTGTTACATTTTTCTTATAAATTTAAAATGAATGTGTGTTTTGTTGTTGGGAGGAATATTATATGAGTACTAATTGGATCAAGTTGACTATAGTTTAAATTTTCTATATGCTTACTGATCTTGTGCCTATTTTGATGTCAATTATTAAGAAAGGAGTATTGAAATTTTAAATTATAATTGTGAATTTACTGTTTCCTCTTGGGCTTCTATTGTGATTTTGAAGCTCTGTTATTGAGAGAATAAACTTTAGGGTTGTGACACCTTGTTAATAAAATGATCCATTTATTATCTTTAAAAACTCCTTGATAATATTCATTGTTCTGAAATAATTTTTTAAATATTAATGTCAATTACAGCTTTCCTTGGATTAATATTAGCATGATATATATTTTAATTTTTTAACTCAATCTATTTTTATACCTGTATTTAAAGTTTTTTTCATGTAGCCTACACATATTTGCATTTTTCTTTTTAATCAATCTAACAAACTTTGATTCTTAATTGTAGTATTTTGGTGATTTAAAATTAAATTGATTATAGATATGATTTGCTTTACATCTACTTTATAGCTATTTTTATTTGCCCCATCTTTCATTATTTTCATTTTTCATATTTTATGCCTTTATTTTGAATATTTTTATGACTTTATTTCCTTTATTGGCTTGTTAGCTTTAACTCTTATTTTGTACAAATGGGCAAAAGTAGCTTCAGAGTTTTTCATATGGAAAAAATATGTATTGCAAGAATAAACTGTGTGATTTTTATATACTCACAACTGTAAACCTTACTTTTTTAAAAAAAGATTTTATTTATTTTTAGGGAGAGGGGAAGGGAAGGAGAAAGACAGGGATAGAAACATCAATGTGTGATTGCCTCTCATGTGCCCCCCACACCGGGGACCTGACCTACAACCCAGACATGTGCCTTAGACTGGGAATCAAACCGGTGACCCTCAGCTTTGCAGGGCCATGCTCAATCCACTGAGCTACAACAGCCAGGGCTGTAAACCTTACATTTGCCCACCCACTGTGTGACTGCTTTAGGGCTTTTAGTTTACATAAGAGTGTCTACCTACTTTCATGTGGTATTGTGCCACTTTACATATAGTAAAAGACCTTGCAATAGTAAACTTCCTTTCCCACCCAATTTTTGTGCTACTTTTGCATATTTTGTTTTTATATAGGTTAAAAAGTCATGCTACGTTGTCCCTGCTTTTATTTAAAAAGTTAATTAAATTTTAAGGAGATTTTGAAATAAAACTTATTTAAATATTTGTACATCTGATGGTCTTTTTGCCCTTTCTAAGGTGGTCTTTATTTCTTTGTGTAGTTATGTATTTATACCAGTAATTACTTTCCTTCTACTAGAAGTACTTCTTTTAACTTTTTTTTTATGAGAATCTAGTGCTATGAGTATTTTCAGCTTTTGCATTTTGCTGATTATAGAATAATAGGTTACAAATTCTTATTTGTCTTCCAGAACATTAAAGTACATCTGAGGAAACTCCACATGGCTAGGACAGAGTCATTCTAAAGGATCTGAGGAAACAGCTCCTGGCACTCACACCACAGTAGGAATAGAGCATGTCCATCAGTAATTCTGGAAAACCACTTACTGACCGGGCATTTAATACAGTGCACAGAAGGCTGTGACACCATCAGGGGATAATCAGTCTTCATCTGAGCACTGCTGGTTCTAACAAATCTTGAAAGCGAGACCCAAAGAGTACACTTTCTTCAAGGTACTTAACCACATCCCAGGACAAAGCTCAAGAATACTTATGGAAACACAGAAATATTTGACATGCAACAGATTAAATAAAATTGACTATTTCATGTATCCAATCCACTATTATCAGACATGCAAATAAGCAAGAAAATGCAACCCCTATGATAATATCAGTCAATAAATTGAAACTTACCCAGAATTAATACAGATATTATAATTAAAATATAATAACTAAAACAGTTATTAAAACACATAAATATGTTCAGAAATCCATGAGACATAGGAGATATATAAAGGACCTAAATGGAACTTCCAGAGATGAAAAACACAATGTGTGTGAAGAAAAATTCATAAAATGACAGAGAGGTAGAATTGCTTATATTTATTAGGAGAAAGAGGCAAGGTTCAAAAAACAGTGCTGCGGAAACTATAAAATCTGTATGTCTTCTCTCAGTAGCCTTCAAGTCTTTTATAGCAATTATTTCTCTCAAAAAAAAGGAAACATCACCAGAAATGCTGTTGTACAAAGGACTTGGATAATGCTGCTCTTCTGAAACTTAGTTATTTCCCTTTATAATGTATTTGGGGCATTTCTATTTTAAATATTGATTCTATCCCTGTTTAAAAATGATTGCTTACTGTATATCTTAAGAAGAACTGTAACTATTAAAGATAACTATTTTATGAGCATTTGTTTAGTTTCTGTATTTTTTCTAATATAGGTCCACAGTCCCATTTTTGCAATTCTGAAATTAAAAAAAAAAAACACTTCAAATTAAAAGTATTGCCTCACTAAGTTGGAAATCAAGACTGACCTTATCTGAATTCACTTGGTATTAAAACATGACCAGGGGGGAGGAAGATGGCGACGTGGTAGGAGAGAGCACACGCCACCTCCCGTTTCAAAAGACAGAAAAACCTAACCATACTAAAGAGGACATTGCAGCTTACATGAAAATAAGAAATCAAAATTGTAGCGGACTTGGAAAGACCAGACGGTAAGGAGACTACTGCAGGATAATAACAGCCCAGTGATCAGCGTGGGGAACAGGGAGGTTGCAGCCCCAGCCCCAGAGCCCCGGGAGCTGCCGCAGGGCTCTCGGGGTAGGGGAGCTGGGTCATCCGCTCCCTCCCTGGCCAAACAGAGACTGAGCAGTGCTGATCCGGGGGACCTCGGAGCGGGGCTTTGGGGAAGATCGCAGCCCAGCCAGTGGAGCCAAAGACGGCAGGTCCTTGTGTGGGCGCCCCAACCCAGAGAGAGTTATTGTTTGGGTAAATGGCTTGGTGCCTACAGCCGTGAGCACGAAAAAGCACGGGCATTCTGTGGGATCTCCGGTGCCCAGGCCAGGATGTGGGGGGAGGCTCGAGTCCCCCAAAATCCACAGCATAAACACCCATGAACCTGGAAGCGGCGGCTCGCGCTCCGCAGTGAGCTTTCCGAGGTAGAGGCGCCAATACAAAGGGTCCGGAGACCATCATGGCTTGCTCCGGCGCCACAACCCGGAGTTACTTTTTTGAGTAAAAGTCTGGGTGCCTACACCCGTGAGCTCGGAAAAAGTGCGGGTATTCTGCGGGATCCCTGGTGCCCAGGACGTAAATTCGGGGGAGGTTCCAGCCCCTCAGAATCCACAGTGTACACACCCGTAAACCTGGAAGGGGGGCGCTATCGAAGGAGTGCTGAAGAGCGCGCCTGAGGCCTGAACCCTGGTGAGAGGCGCCAGCGTACACACCCTTGAAGGGACGCACGTGTGCAGGAACTCCTCGGTGGGCGCCAAAGGGAGTGCTTGGGAGTACACAGATTGGTGCCTGGGGCATTGGGCCCGTGAGGCTGGACCTGGGGACAGTGCGCCAGAGGCTGACAGAGCTCTGAACAGGAAGTGGAACAAAGCTACAGAGTTCACCACTAAGTCTGCTACAGCCACCAAAACCAGGAAAACCGGTTTGGCCAGTTTGCAACCAACAAAGGGTTTTTGTGTGTGTGTGTGTGTCTGTGTGTGTGTGTGTGTGTGTGTGTGTGTGTGTGTGTTTTGTTTTTCGTTTTTTTTCTTTTCTTTTCTTTTTTCAATTTTTTGCTGGATTTTTTTTATTAAGTAACTTTTCATTTTTCATTTTAATAATAATTCTTATTATTATTATTTCATTCAATTACTTATGTTTCTATTTCCTTCTAGTGTTGATCCTTCTACGTTTCTTTCCAAATTTATATCTTCATTATATCTCCTGCTTATTGCCTTCATTTCTTAAAATATTTTTTCTTTTAACCTGTAAGTAATAGCATATCTGTATTGTTATTTCATTGTCCTTACACTTTTTATTGAAATAGTATTTTAGTATTCCTCTTCTTTCGGTACAGTCTTCTATCATTTAATAGGTTTTCCCTGTTAGCTCATTCATAGGGTATAGC
>CM052540.1:70059214-70118417 GCA_028533065.1 Trachops cirrhosus | reverse complement strand
CTGGAATGGGAATAAAAGATTGAAACTGTACTGAATAATCTAAAATAAAAAAATAATAATAAAAAAAAGAAACTTTCAATTAAAAAAAAACAAAAAACATGACCAGAAGTTACTTGAAATTATTTGAGTCAGTATTTATTCCACTTAGTGTGAATATACATAGTTCTGCTGAAGAAATATTAATTAGCATTGTTTTGTAATGAAACACTTCATATGCTTTTGATGATACTACATAATATAGGTACCATATAAATTTGCTAAAATCAGAAAGTAATTCAAATTATAAATTGTTCCCAAGAATGGATCTTTGAAAACTCTGCAGTAAGTACCCTTAAATATATATCTATAAACATATTACTTTTAAAATTCCTAGATTTGAAATTGGTACTTAAAAGAAAGCAAAATTTTCTGTAGTTATTTCGAAATTGCCCTCCAAAAACATAATAATTTATACTGCCTCTGATACTAATTTTATTTATCTTTGTCAGACTTAAAAGTTGAAAAATTATGGCTACTTTATTCTTTAAATAATAACATGACTGACAAGTTTTATAACCTTATTCAGTATTTATGTTTATTCTTAAATGAGTTAACATTATACTTTTATTCAATTTTCTACTAAGTTGAAAATTTTGTTGAATGTATATGTCTGCATTTAATTGCAGATTGTCTTCTGGCCTTGTTAGTAGTATCAATTTTATTTGTTTTGTGATTCAGCGTACCCCATCAAATTTTTTTAAAATATCTTATTTGACCATATATGTGTGTGTGTGTATACATACACTTAAAATTCTTATTCAGTTTTGTTATTGAAATATATTTCTGACTATAGGATTTTTATAATATTTTCACTACTATTTGTCTTATGAATTGAAGAGTTTCTTATAGTTTGTATGCTATATATATTGAAAAATATTTCCAAGTTTACTCTATATTTGTCTGCTTTCTTGCCATTATTTTTTATCTACTTCCTTAATTTGGTTAAAGTTAACCTTTTTTCTTTACTGATTCAAGATTTTCCTCAGAAAAGCATGCCCATTCAAGGACGTTGAGAGTCTTTTACCATCCAGTGCTTTAAAGAATGCCCGAGAAAGCATCAAGACTAATAGAAAAATGTGGAAAATGATAATTATATATGTGTATGTGTGTGTAGTAAATAGAAATGAAAATTAATTTAAATAAAATCATGGACATGACCAGAAATTAGGTAAGTTGTTGATTTACATGAGAGTATTTTATTAGGTCACTACACTTAATGAGAAGCTGACAAACATATCACTTACAGAAATAATTTACTCAATTTGTAGGTGAGTCAGATTATTAAGAAAGTGGTTGCAGAAGATCTCATAGCTAAGAATTCTGATATCTTTCTTGCTCTTCATATAGAGCATAATAGAGCTAGTAAAGTTATTAATAAAATTAATTAATAATTGTTATGAAATTTAACTTATTATGAAATTTCCTGAGTGCTCAGTTAAACTAACTCTTAAGCAGATTCTCTAATCAGATTCACATATTTTCCTTTACTTCAATTTGCTGAATCTCAACTCAAACAAGTTTAAGTTGAGTTACCTAATATCACCTTCTTACCATCTTCCCACCATGAACTACTACTAAGATCAAGATACTAGAATACTACCCAACATCACAAAGTAATCCTTATTCCCTGTTTTGACTGTAGTCCCCATAGATTTGTTTTGCTTTTTTAATGATCTTTATATAATTTAAATCATACTGTATATACCCTTTTATGTACCTGTTCAACATTTCATCTTTTTAGATTCAGCCATAGAGAAATTTCAGGGCACTTCAAGGTTTGGAGCCTTGTCTGGGGTCTGCATATCTATATATACAAGTTCTCTTTTTTAAAAGAGCAGAATATTCATAAGATACATGACTGTATTTGCCAGGGACAAGGCAAGGGATACCTTAGAGATGAGCACATCAAACTTGAGGTGCTCTGCACCATTTTCTCTGTTCACTGACCTAGGGTCCTTGGGTAAACTCTTATCTAAAGATCATTGACTTTCTGGACTTGAGTCCTTAATCCTCCCAAAGCACAGAGAAAGAGGCAAATGCTGGGGCAGAAGTGAAAGGAAGAAGTGGTGTGATGTATGTAGCTTTTATTAAATGTTTTTTTTAAAATTTAAATATGTTTTACATTTATTTATTTTTTATTTTAACTGTTCAAGTACAGTTTTCTACCATTTGCCCCCATCCCAGCCCACCCCCCAGCCATCTCCACCTCCCTCCCGTTTCCACACCCCCCTTGTTTTTGTCCATGTGTCCTTTATACTTGTTCCTGTAAACCCTTCCCCTTTTTCCCCAAAATTCCCTCCCCTCTCCCCTCTGGCCACTGTCAACCTGTTCTCAATTCCAGTGTCTTTGGTTATATTTTACTTGTTTGTTTGTTTTGTTGTTTAGGTTCCTGTTAAAGGTGAGATCATATGGTATTTTTTATTTATTATATTTTGGCATACAGATTTCCCATGGACTAAATGGAGGCTGTGGAAAACAAAATGTCCTGAGTAATTTCCTTTCCTAAGACATAGAACATAGATTTTTTGTTTGTTTATCTTTTTAACAGTAAGGAAAATCTAAATAGTCCACACTGAGTGAAGGCTGGGGTGGGGGTGGTAAATATGTTGTTCCTGAAGTATTGAGGTAAACAATTCAGTCATTAACAGAGAAGAACCTCCTATAGCTTTTTGAAGAAACCACCAAAGGACCTGCATGAAAGACACAATGAAAGGCATGCCACATGGAGGTAAGTGATGGCCAAAACGTGTTAGCAAGGCTAGATGTTACAAGCAGCAGAGATAGGGAACTACCATATCACCAGAGGTGGGCAAAGTAGACATTGCTGCATCCTCTACATTTATGTGCATCTCATTATTGTTGGAATTAACACGTGGAAAAGAAAGATAAGAAAACAGGAAGTTGCCAGTACAACCAGATTCTAAAATGCTACCCATTTTAAAGATTCAGTGTCATGAAGCACTTAACCCCCTCCCTCCTTATATCTCAGCTCTCTCAACTGCTACTACCTGCTCTGGCCTGTGCTGGGGAGGTTAACTACTTCATGGCACTGATTCTTGAAAATGGTTAGCATTGAGATTTCAGGAACCATGGTAAAACCTCTAATGACTACAATATTTTGAGCATTTATGAAAATCAGCTTAATATTTTTAAAAGGGATGACAAGATATATTATTGAGTGTTTTTAATCCAGATCATTGAATTAGACTTTTTTTTGGGTTGTCTATTTAAAGTAATGTTTAAAGCTTCCCACAGGATTCTAATGTGCAGCTGGTATTCAGAAATACTGCTCTGGACATTAATCTCCTTCCATTTGGGGTCATTGTCATCATCATCATTATCATCACCATCACTGAGTGCCACTGCTTTTGCATGAGGTCTCTGGTGGTTTCAAGCGAATGCCAATCCCCCACCCCAATTCCTGTCTCCCTTCTCCTCCCCCAGCCTTAATTTGTAAACCAGATTAATGCTGCTCATATAAAAGGAGTCGGAACAGAATGCTCATTCACACTGAAATTTTGCATCTCATAGAAAATGTTTGGTTCTTTAAGTTTCTTAACTATTCATTCAATTTTTACTGGAGACCTCTAGGTAAAAGGAAATGAGTACATTAGCATTCACATGCGTCTTTCTGTGAACAAATTCTGGATTCCATAAATACCATGAAATGTTAGTGAATCAATTAATGTTGAATTAGTGTCACAAGTTACTCTGGGAACTCTGCTTTGGTGCCAGTCTGATCTCAAGGTTCCCAGCTCAAACTTTCAGTATCATTCTTGATTTGTAATCTTTGCTTATAATTCTGCCTTACTCATATGTGTAAGTTTGAGTCTCCCTCCTGCCTCAAGACCTCCCATGTTTCACACATACTTTGTTACATAATTCTACTCCCAATATTTTATTCAGAATATTTAGGCGAATGTATTCTGTGGACAAGTGAAATCAACAAAAACCATGAGATGGTTAGAAACAGAAAATCAGTTTCCTGACCTCAGACCAATGAATCAGAATCTCTGAGGAGGTAACCCAGAAACCTGTGTATTAACAAGATCTTCTGAGAATTTTATGCCCATCAGAATTTCAGAAGCACTGTTCTGGGCTATCCTATATATAATGTTTCAAATAAACCTTGAAATCTCAATGATGTAAAAGAATAAAGGTTTATTTCTGGTGTTTCAGTCAATGTGAGTAGGTGGCTTTCCCTGTGTGGTGTGCCCTAAGGTTAGGGTTTCAAGCTCCTTTCAGCTCATGATGCCATCAACACACATTCTCCAGGATCACTGTAGATAGGAAACAGGCACTGGAGCAGGCACTGGCTGTCTTTACCACCCCCTGGTATTGGCCTTTGCTGGCTCACTCCACTCCTCCTTAAGGTTTCAGTAAATGTTTCACCTCTTCACGCAAATCTGATGCTAACCTCCATGTTTGCTACTTGATGTATTTGGGAAGAATTAAGGTTTAATTTTGATTAAAATATTTTACATCTTAAGTTTGATGTATGTAGTATCAAAAACTTGCCCATTAATTGTGTTTAAGAATGTAAACTCTCAGAATTTCCATAATTGCATTATGAAAAACCATACAGCACCCTCATTTTAATTTAATTTATTATATAATTTGTACATATTCTGATAATTATTGCTCAGATTTTCAGCTACATTCTTAGCCTAATTTACTGTCTTTTTTGGTAAGGGCTTTTGCCATTTCTGAAGGTGTTTGTTTTTCCCTGAGATTATGCTTGTCTTTTGACTGCTTCTCAGTGAGTTTTGGAGATAGATGTAGCTGGGAATATATTACTATTTATATTTGCCATATTTTAGATTTTTGAGCTTATTTAGTTTTCTGTCAGGCTTAGAAAGACCTTCCTTACTTAAACATTTTGAAAATATTCTCTGGGTTCCTCTATAACAACGAAAGTTGAACAAAAAAAAGTGATAGGAATTCAAGAACTTCTGATGGATATTACAGATCAAATAAGCCTGAGAAGAGAAGAATGTTCTTTAAAAAGAGCTAAAATGACTGGTCTATTAAAGCCCAAAAGACAAAGTCATGGCACCATTGACACAGGAGTCCTTTAATAAGCCAACCTACAATTTGTGAGCAGCTGACAAAAGGGACACTTAAGAGAAATAAGGCTCATTTTACAGTGGTCACTCAGGGCACAGGGTTGTTATTTGATTCAGGATATAGCCAGGTAAACGTACTGTTCTTTGTTTTCTGCACTATGTGCCTCCCAAAATGGGATCCTATTAAATAAATTTGATGGTTAGAAAACCCCTAAGAATTTTTTTCTCTCCAGTACACCTTATGTTTTATACCCTAAATTGAATTTGGCAATTAGACTGAAAACCTTATATTAGGTCACTTAATGCCACCTCTCTCTCACTGTTGTAGTTATTGGGTTGGCCAAATATCCACTTAGTTTTTTCCATAAAATAAAATACATATTCTTTCATTTTCACCAATAACTTTGTTGATTTATATATTTTTAGTATGTTGGCTATCTCCCACATGGTATAACATTGATTATTCTCAATTAGTGTCTGAATTCGATCACTAAACTTCAACTATTTTACCTGATCATAGGGCATCATCCAGCGAGTAATCTTCCTCATGATACTTCTCAAACCACTTCTGTCACATTCAATCAGTCACAGCACCTTCATACACCGCACAAGTCATTTCTTTGCATTTCAGTTGCATTATTATCTTTCTTGAAATAATAAAGCATAATATGCCAAAAATGTTGCATATATTCTTACATCTTCAATATTGAAATGGGTACACAAAAATTCACCAATTTTGATTAGTTTTTTTAAATGCACGCTGATATGACAGCTGTCAGTGTACAATCTAACAAAATTGTTTCAAATGAAGTTACAGACCACCTAGCTCTACTGAGCCATCTTACGGAGGGGAAAAAAAACAAGGAACTTTTTGGCCAACCCAATACTTAGAGAGTCCGTATTAAAAATACAAGATCCATTTTGGCAGCTTCTACATCCTTCCACCCAGGACATTTGTTTGACTACCTCTATGATCTCAAGCAGATTCCATAACAATGTCTTTTGTCCTGCTCAATCTCTATGCCATTCATTACCTGTTTCATCTCAGCCTTCTTTCACTAAGAAAATGGCATGACTAAAGCCTTCCTCATTTTCCTTTGTCTACACTCAAACTCTTGCTGATAAGTTTGATTGCACACCTAAGCTCCACCCAACACTGAATAAATAGGACTCAGTGTAAAATTTATTTGATTAAAGAAGTATTATGTTATTGTCAGATAATCCACTAATTTCAAGCATTTTCACTTGAGATTTTTTTAACTTCAAAAATCAGTAGCTTCACAGACTATTTACCATAGAAAAGGGAAATGAATTTTATTTAATTGCAACTTTATGCCAGCATTGAAAAACATTTTAAATTTATAATTATAAAAATTGTGAAAGTTATACATCCACGTATTAATTATCCAATCAATACAAGAATATAATATTGTCTCCTTTTTTAATCCACAGAAGGAACTTGATTTATATAGCTCCATTCAGAAATTTTTATTGATACTGTATTCTTTATTCATAATACCTTTTATAAAATGACATTCTTGTTGCTGTGCTCTTTATTACTTGCCAATATGTCTTAAGGATTTTTCCATTTTAAGGCACACAGATCTCTTTCATCTCTTGAAGGGCTGCCTGGGGTTTCTGTGTGTGCTTATATTAACTGACTTACCTAGGTCAGAGCAGAGACAGGTTCTCAATCTGCCTGATCCCAAAGCTGAACTCTTTTCTTCTGTACCATAATGCCTAGAAAATCAATGTCCACTTCCTAAATTTAACAAATGAAATTACTGAGACCCTAATAGGACAAATAACTTGCCCAAAGTTATCACAGAATTTGTGGGCATGTTGAGACTGGTGTCAGGTGCTTCTTTTTCTCTGCCTAGCCCCCCACCTCCACTGAGACTGAGTTTCAATGCAGAACACTTCCATAATGTTATTTTCTTCTAGAAGTAGGTGTACATGATGAGTCTGTTAAGCAGATGGTCACCTGGAAACTTAAATGGAGTTAGACATAAAAGAGTGTCCATATATGGTTTTGTTGAATATAAATCACAACACTGCTAAGGGCAAGCCCACTTATTGTTAGAAACCTAGAAGAGCAAGGGATTGTTAATATGTTTCAGGGAAATTTGGTTGAGGAAAGCACTCAATCAAAGTTCACAGTGTGTCTCCTACAGAGAAGTCTTTACATTTTCTCAGTTTGGTTTTACCTACTTTGCTATCCCCTCCTTGATTTTATCTGTGTCATTCTTATTTCCTGTACTCCCTTATGAGCTTAGCTATGCATTTCAAAATGATCATTGTAAGGTATCCAGTGTTGGCGTTTGCAATGGAAGTCTTTTCAGACAACTTAGTTAGTCATAATGCTGGAAGTAGAAGTCCCTCTAATTTTTTTCTTTGGTGATTTTCATTCAAGTACATTTACAGAAAAGTGCAAAAATACTAAATGAAAATTTATGAATTTCAAATTGAACACAAAATATAACTAACACCAGGTTGAGAGATAGAATACTGTCAGCATGGTAGAAGCCACACCTTCCTTCTTCCAATCATCATACACAACACCACAAGGATAACCACTATGCTGACTTCTAACACCATATGTAATTTTTCTGTGTGCTTTATAAAATGGAATCAAGTAGAATGTATGCTACTTGTCAAGCTTATCACATTCTACATATTGATTGTGAGAAGGGCAAATATTTTATACATGTGTAGCTATTCATTCTTTACTGCTGTATAAGATTTCATTGTGTGCCAACATGAGAATTTATCCTTTCATTTTTTAAAATATTTATTGATTTTAGAAAGAGAGAGAAAAGGAGAGGAGGGAGGGCAGGAGATAGAGGAACATTGATTTGTTGTTCCAATTATTTATGCACTTACTGGTTGAGAAAATTTATTCTTCCTGATGGACATTTGGTTAATACATTCTAAACATTTTTTATATGTCTTTTGGTAAATATATACATACATATATACATGTTTAATATATGTATCTATAAATATAATTTCTATGCCATTGATGTGCATATTTCCCCCCTACATTCTATTGAGTTGTCTGCATGTTTTTTAGAGTTCTTTATGTTTTCTGGATATTTGTTCTTTGTAATATATACATATTGAAAATCTGTGGCTTGTCTTTTTAGTCTTAATGTTGCTTTTGGATAAATAAGAATTATTAATTTTAATAGCCTAATTTTTCAAACTTTTCCTTTATAGTTCTATTTAGTGCTTTTTTATGCCTCTGTAAAAAATATTTGCCTACCACAAAGTCATAAAGAAATTCTATACTTTCTTTTAAATGGATTAATTACCCTTCACATTCAGATCTATAATCTACCTGGAATTTATTTTTGTATGGCCTGATTTACTTCAATGCAACCAAGTGACATATATCCATCATTGTTCTGTGAAAGCTGCTGTACCTGTGTGAAGATCATCCAATAATGCTAGGTCTGTTCATCTCACTCTGCTGATTAAAAATATATAATGGATTTCCATGGCACCATGAATTTTAAACTTCTTAGCAATTGTGCCTCACATTAATTCTCTAGCATTATGACCTGCCACCGTATGTCCTTCCATAATGAATCAGCCATGTCCCTTTCTAGCTAATGTACAGGTGTGTTAGTCATGCTTTCTCCTCTCTATTGCTCTTACTCTTCTCTATTAAGTAAAGCCCTATTCACATTGTCTGCTCTAGAAGTAAACAAACATTCCATTTCCAACCCCTTCTCCCTGAGGCAAATTTGTCAAATTTATTATTCTCTCAGCTGGTTTACTTATTCTGATATTTCCTAGACTCTGTTTTTATATCATCTCAATAAAGTAGATATTATTAGTATCCTCATTTTACAGATGGAGAAATTTAAGAATGATAGTGAAATTGCCCAGTAATTAATGCACTAACATTTAAATGGATGTGGAGGCTTCATGGATATGTTATTGTCCTTTTCTAAGTTTATGTAGCAGGTTTTCCAGCATTCATAATCATCTCAGGGACATTGGTATTTTCCTAAAAAGTAATGCCAATGGTATTACCTTTGCTAATACTGAAAGGTAAAAGAAAGGAACCAAAATATAATGGTGAGATTGTAAATAAACTCATTGCTAGACTTGCTTCAACCAAAGTGAAGACTTTGTTTTTACCAAATCTGTTCAGACTCTCAAATTATATTAAATGGAATTACAAAGGAGGAAATGATGCAGGATTGGGGGTGATCTTCATTCCTGAAGCCCAGGCCTATGTAGCCCTCTTCCTCTTAGTGTGTCTGATAGCCAAGTGTGAGGGATGCCTTGGTATTTGACGGACAACAATATGTATAATAACTGAATCTTCTCCATTTTTTCATTATAATGGTAATAAGATGAATATTTAAGAAATATGGTTTATATTGTGACACCTAGAATTTCATGAAAAAAGTTCTCAGAACAAATAAATCTGTAAATCTCTTCACATGCCTTACTACAATATTTAGGCCCTCAGATTTCTAAAATGACGTATTGTCCATATACTGAGAAAGTATATGAGGTATGGATGAGTAATTCTTCATTTGGCAATGGGAATTTTATTAATATTGTTACCGCCATTCTTTGCAGTTTATTATAGTTTTTCAGTCATAATAAGTCAAGTTGCTTCTGTAGTGTCATTAAGAAAAGCACAATTTAATACTGTATTGCCATTTCTTATGATATGCTGTAATTTTGTTTAGCCAGTAAACTGCTCTTCAGCATGGCTTATGTTCATACTCTTATTCCATCTTTTTAAGAAAGTGAAGCTTAATGGTCATGTGATTTTACTATTCTGAGTGGTGTCAAATATGACTTGAAAGAACATTTGAACAAGAATATAGATGACTGTACTCTGGGAGAAGAGGTATAAGGCCCATCTTTTCAGGAGGTATTCTGCTACTTTAGGTTTTCTTTTATTTACCTTCATCCTACATTCCTGTAAGTCAAGCATTTCCCTCCATATACCCCTATTCCCTCTGTTTGAACACCTTTACACTTATATTTTGTGTAATTATTTTCAAGAATCCCCTATTAAAGTACTTGGAACAGTTTTATATTTATATTGCATTTTCCATCTTGAATTGTAATTATTGAGAAGGAATTATCTGTTGAGTGTTTGTGTGGTGGCTTAGTTTATAGCACAAATTGCCACACATATACTGCTCATATTTATGTAGAAAATATATTTTGTTTTATCATTTTGGTTATTCCCTCTGCTTTAGATCAGATCATTCTCATTCTAGTATTTATGCTTCGTTTTATCATTTCTTCTGGTCCTGTCATGGCTGATTTCTGAAATCCAAAGAACTGTGGTAAATTACATGATGTTAGTAGAGCTGGACAATTTTGAAATTCGAACTTGAAAACTGAGTATACTCGATTTATACAGAAGTCCCTCAACTTAAGCCAACTGTGAATACTCTGTGAGGCTATTTTACAAAAATGAAAGTCCTATTTTAGAGTGGGGTTTCATGTAAAGAGAGGAAGAACTTACTTTTATATAGTCCCATAGTCAAAAGGTCAAATATACTCTGTTTCTTGTTGGGAATGCTATGTTAAAAGTGATCACTTAAATATGGTTTACTAAGTGCTCATAAATTTTTAGTAATTTGTTACTAAATGCTCCAAAAGTTCTGTCTCTAATAAGGTGATATTACAACTTGAAATCTGGCAACTCCTGATTTAAACCCCTACAAGTTATTTTCCTATATCTTTAACTTATGAAATGAAATTTTAAAAAAAGACTTTTTATTCAGATTGCATAGGATCATATATAAGATTCTTAATTCAGGCAGTCTAATTTATGAGAAGGTCATAAGAAGGACACACATGTAAGTACAAAGCAAATGCAAAATAAAGTAATTAGTGACCAGCTCCTGGAAACTCCAGAGTCAGAGCCAATGCCCACCAGTGGCCCAGCCTCATGCCAGGCATCACTTACCTCAAAAACATAAATATAAATTTTATTCAATAGAAATTTTTGAATCCACATGAAATGTTATATAGGTTTTTACTGTAAAAATGTTGCTAGTGGATCAATACCAAGGCAAAAAGATGTGAATTCAATGTTCTGAGCCAGGGGTTGGCAAACTACAGCTCACTGGCTAAATCTAGGCATGCCCATTCACTCACATGTTGTCTATGACTCCTTACAATCACAACAGGGTTGAGTAGTTGCAAAAGAGACTGCATGTCACAGAAATCCTAAATCAGTATATGGTCCTTTACAGAAAAAAAAAAATTACTGACCCGGTATCTGGGCTCCCACACCCACATGCAGCAGGGAGAAAGAGGGTTGAATAAAAGCTTATCTATTTCTTATCTTGCACTACTTATGAGAGGGTTAAATTATCCATCTGGTATAATTTTAGTATAAGGCATATGCAGGAAATGAATCAATGTTAAATCTCATAGTCACTGAATCAAACTAGCTCAAAACCAAATATTTCTTGTCACCAGTCCACTAACTTTAAAATAAAATTTTGACACAAAGGATGAAATCCACGTTCATACTTTCCCAATTATGAATTGATAGGCTCTGGTTTCAGTAAAGAAGGAATACTTATACTCCATTGTAACTCTCCCATTGATACCAGATAAAAACCTTATTTATGTAATTTATCACAGCTATTGATTTGTGGATATTTTACTATCCTTGAATCCCTGGAATATATCCCACTTGATTATGGTGTATAATGTTTATAATATATTGCTGGATCTGGTTTGCTAATATTTTGTTGAGGATTTTAGCATCTATGTTCCTCAGAGATATTGGCTTGTAATTTTCTTTTTTTGTTGTTGTAGTGCATTTACCTGGTTTTGGAATTAGAATAATTATGGCCTTGTAAAAAGAGTTTGGAAGTCTTCCCTCTTGAATTTTTGGGATAGTTTGAGAAGAATAAATGTTAGTTTCTCTATGAATGATTGCTAAAATTCACTTGTGAAGCCATATGATCCAGAGTTTTTGTGTGCCAGAAGTTTTTTGATTACTGCTTTGATTTCTGTAGCTGTCTAGTATATTAAGGTTTTCTGCTTTTTCTTGATTCAGTTTTGGAAGATTGTATGTTTTTAGAAATTTACCCATTTTTTCCAGGTCATCCAATTTCTTGGCATATAATTGTTCATAGTAATTCTTATAATCATTTGTATTTCTGTGGCATCTGTTATTTTTCCTCTTTCATTCCTGATTTTATTTATTTGGCTTCTTTCTCTCCCTCTCTCTTTCTCTCACTCTCTCTCAATGAGTCTGGTCAAAGGTTTGTATATCTTTTCAAAGAACAAGCTCTTGAATTCACTGATTTTTGAATTTTTTTTTCTATGCCATTTATTTCTGCTCTGATCTTCATTAGTTCCTTCCTTCTACTCACTCTGGGCTTTGTTTGTTGTTGTTTTTCTAGTAATTTTTAGTGTAAGGTTAGGTTGTTTATTTGAGACTTTTCTGTCTCCTTAAGCAGGCCGATAATGGTATGAACTACCCTCTCAGGATTGTTCTCTCTGTGTACCACATGTTTTGGGTTATTGTGTGTTCATTTTCATTTGTTTCCAGATACTCTTTGATTTATTTCTTGATGTCATTGTCAACTCATTCATTGTTTTTCTTAAGTTGTATTGTTATTTTATTATATTTTTTCCCATTGCCATTTTGTCCCCACGTGTTATTTAGCCTCCATGTATTTGACTGTTTTGGAGGTTTTTTTCCTTGAGGTTGGTTTCTAGTTTCAAGCCATTGTGATCCAAGAAAATGCTTGATATGACTTCAATTTTCTTGAGTTTTTAAGGCTTATTTTATGTCTTACCATGTAGTCTATGTTTGTGAATGTCTCATGTGCATTTGAGGAGAGAGTATATTCTGGTCCTTTGGGTTGAAATGTTCTATAAATGTGAAATAAATTCATTTGATCTTGTGTGTTGTTTAATGTTACTATATCCTTGTTGATTTTTTGTCTGGAAGATTGGTCCTTTGTTGACAGTGGGGTGTTAAAATCCCCTACTATGACTGTATTGCTGTTGCTTTAATTCTTAAAGCCCTCTAAGATTTCATTATATATTTAGGTGCTCTTATATTGGGTGCACTTAAGTCTACAAGGGTTGAACCATCTCATTGGACTGACCCTTTAAGTCTTACCTAGTGACCTTTTTTGTGTCTTGTTATGGTCTTTGTTTTGAATCTATTTTGTCAGATAAAAGTATCACTACCTCAACTTTCCTTTTGCCTGTATTTGAATGAAATGATTTTTCCATCTCTTTACTTTCAGCCTGTGTAAATCTTTTGTTCTGAGGTGGGTCTGTTGTAGACAACATATATGCAAGTTGTGTTTTCTTATCCTTTTCAGCTACCCTATGTCTTACTAGTGGAACATTTAAGCCATTTACTTTTAAGGTTATTATTGATAGGTACTTATTCATTGACATTTTTTCCTTTCGTACCTGTGTTCTTTTCTCTCTATATTTCTTCTTTTTAAAGGGGTCCCTTTAGCATCTCTTATAATACTGGTTTGGTAAAAATGTACTCCTTTAATTTTTTTTGTCTGGGAAGCTATTTCTTTCATCTTCCATTTTCAATGAGAGTCTTGCTGGATAGGGTAGCCTTGGTTGAAGATTGTTGCTTTTCATTACTTGGAATATCTCATGCCAGTCCCTTCTGGCCTGTAGTGTTTCTGTTGATAAATCAGCTGACAACCTTATTAAAGCTCCCTTGTAGGTAACTAACTATTTCTCTCTTGCTGCCTTTAAGATTTTCTCTTTGTCTTTTAAATTTGCCACTTTAATTGTGATGTGTCTTGGTGTAGGCCACTTTGGGTTCATCTTGATTGGTACTCCTGGTACTTCTTGAACCTGTGTGACTCTCTCCCTCAACAAATTAGGAAATTTTTCCATCATTATTTCTTCAAACAGGCTTTCTATCTGTGTTCCCTTTTCTCTTCTTCTGGTATTCCCATGATGCAAATATTGTTATGTTTCATGTTGTCTCAAAGGTCTCTTAGACTACCCTCTTCTTTTTAAGTCTTTTTTCATTTTCTTGCTCCGACTGAGTGTTTTTTCCCACCTTGTCTTCCAAATCTCTGATTTGATTTTCTGCTTTGTCTAGCCTGCTTTTAATTCCTTGTATTATATTCTTCATTTCAGATATTGCATTCTTAATTTCCCATTGTTTCTTATTCATAGTTTCTATGTCCTTTTTCATGCTGCTGTAGTACTCATTAAGTTCTGGAGTATCCTTATAGCTATTGCTTTGAATTCTATGTCTGATAATTTGCTTGTCTGAATTTCATTTAGCTTTCCTTTTTTTCCTGGGGATTCCTCCTTTTCTTTTGTTTGGAGATGGTTTCTTTGTCTCCCCATTTGAACTGTCTCTTTTTCTTTGTTTTTATGTATTATATAATCTTTTTTGATTCCTTGTCTTCTGGGTGGGCTTATGTGGTAGGAGTCCTATAGCACCCAGTGGTGCAGACTCCTTGACCTCTTAATCTGAATGCTCTAGGAATGCCCTTTTTGTGGGTATGTGGGCCTTCCTGTTGCATTTGAGTCCTTTATGCTGTTGGTTTATTAATTGGTGGGCTCTCCCTTCTGGCTGGCTGACTGAGAGGCTCAACCCTCATCATGTCTTGTATGCTGTGGTACAGGTTCTGGCAGAACAAAGCAAATACAACACAAAAAATGAAACCAAAACAAGTAACACCCCCAAACAACAACAGCAATATCAACAAAAGACAAAAGATTATAAAGTAATAAAAGAGAAAAGAGAAATGGAATATTAGGGAAAGGGGAGGAGTAGAAGATTAAAAGAAGAACAAAGGACAGAAAAGTGATTATGGAAGGTGAAAAGGGAAGAGAGCTAATGCTAATAATGAATTGATAGAGGAAAACAGGAAAAAGGCAGAAAGAGAAAGAATAACAAAAATAAAAAAGGCAAGGAGAAGGGAACTATGGGGTAATCAAAATTAAGAATAAAATAAGAGATATGAAAGAAAAAATAGAACAATAAAAATAGAAGAAAAAAGCCTATGAAAAAGAAAAAATAACAAAAATAATGAAAAAGAACAAAGTGGAACTCATGACAGCAGAGTTCAGTGCTTGTCTGCTGAGTTCTCCCTTTGGATACGACTCTGTTGTTGTCTGAGTCTGGTGTAAGCCAATGTCAGGTGCTGTCCACATCTAGCCCTCAGCAGCTTATTTGAAGCTACTAGTGACCCATAGTTTGTGGCTGATTTCTCCTGGCTTAGCTGCACCTAGGATGGGTCTAGCTGCTCTGTAATGCCATGTTTTATCAGCACTAGGCCCAGGGATGTGTCAGCAAACATCCCAAGTCACCATAGGATCTGCCTCTGCCTGTCTCTGCCTTCTGGCACGCTGTCAGTGTAGAATAGTCACAGACATGACTGTTTGTGAGAGGCCTTCTGGTAGGATTGGGGGATTGTACTCCTGCTGGGTTCTCCCTTTGGATACAGCTCTGATGTTGTCTGAGGCTGGTGTAAGCCAGTGTCAGGTGCTGACTGCTTCTAGCCCTCAACAGTCTGTTTGAATCTATAAGCAATCCATTTTGTGGATGGTTCCTTTGGACTTGGCTGCACCCAGGTTGGGCTGAGCTGCTCTGTAAAGCTGGGTTTTATCAGCAGTGGGTCCAGGGTATGTCAGCAAATGACTCAAGTCACCATAAGACCCACCTCTGCCTGTCTCTTCCTGCTGGCCTGCTGTCAGTTTTAGAATAGTCAAATGCTCAACTGTTTCTGAGAGGGCTTCTGGTGGAATTAGAGACTTGGGAGGGATGGGACTCCTGGATATCCCATGGCAGGTGCCTTGCAAGCTTCAGGGAAGATGGTGGATGTGGTTCCTTGCCCCTGAGCCACTAGTCTGAAATTGTCTGGTGTTTTCTGCCTGTAATCAGCAGGGTAGGGCCCCTAGTAGGTTAATGTGTGTGTTCTCCAGAGCCTATATTTTGGGTCTCCTGGAAATCAGGAGGTTGTCTGTATGGCTCTCCTGTGAGGGGGAAGCAGCAGTTTGTTTCCTGGGAAATTATATGGTATGGCTGCACCCTATAGCCCACCTCTGTTACCCTCTGAGTCTGCATATATTGCTGTCTCCTCAGCAGGGGTTAAGATGCAGGATAGGAGAAAAGAAAGAAGAAAAAAACAAAAAAAAATAAAACATAAAACTAAACAAAAACAAGAAAAGAAAAGAAAAGAAAAGAAGAGAAAGGAAAAGAAAAAAGATGCAGGGTGGGTTGAGAAGGATTTCAGAGTTTGAGAGGAGAGGTATCCTACAGGGTAGGGTATTTGCTTTTCCCCTGGGAGGAGCTTGCTCTTTTCAAGGAAGATGGCTGTCACAGAATCCAAGTATATCCCAGCACATAAACCCCCATGACTACTCCCCTACATCTCTCCCCAGTGCCTCCGTCTCCAGATTCTCCTCCCATGCCTCCAGTCCATGCCACCCTCCCTTTGCTGGGCCCCAAACTGAGTGCTTGCAAACCTAAAACTTGTGCTTTGGCCCCTTGAAGAATTAAGAAACAAAAATAGTGGCTTTGTCTCCAGCAGATCTCACCTTTCACAGCTGGGTGCTACATGGTCTGCTGGTCCCAGCACTGGCATTCTGTGCTTGGGACCCTGGTTTGTGGTTTTGGGGTTTCTCCTCTTAAGGGGAACCTCTCATAGCCATGCTGCCGTCTCAGCTCTCTGCCTTTGTGAACAGGGCCGGCCCCTTACATGACCTAAACATCACTACAAGTAGTGGGTTTTTTTTCCCATCCTTGGTTAAAAGTCAATTTTGGGAGTAGTCTTCTGTTTATTTCAGGTGTCTAGTCCTCTCTTTAGTTTTATTTCCAATTTGGTTCTGGGAGGAGGTGCACAATATATCCTCCTACTCTGCTGCCATCTTGTACCTCTCTATTATGTGAATTAAATAGTTTGATTACATAATCAAATGATTTCTGTTAAAAACAAACAAAAGATGTCTTTTGAATTGTGTTTAACCATTCATAAGATTATTGTGGAAAGTAGGAAAGAAATTAAGATCCTTATGAAATAGTATTGTGTGAGAAAAAGTACTTTAAAATTGAATTTGAGATATGAACTACTTGAGCAATAAAAAAGCAATTTTAACATTTTTAAAAACTATTTTTAGGTTTAATAATAATGTTATATTTTAATGAAATTCATATTTACTTAGGTTTCATTTGGTGTGTAGCAATTGGTTTGAAAAATAAAACAGCTTTTCTAAAGAAACCCATAATATATAATGGAGAAGGCCTTTTAGCATCAGAGATATTTATAAACCGAAGCAAAATAATTTGAGTTAATGTGCAACCATGGCAAACGTTTTGGCATAAGTATCAAAATTCTTAACATTTTTCAGTAAGCGAGAGTTTGGAGAATATCTTCCAAGAACATTGACAGAGAGTATCTTTCCATTTTCTATTTCTGAAATAGTCCATTAACACTTTTTTCCAGTTCTTTTTAATTTGGCTGAATAGATTCCTTGTTATAAAACATGTTGATAATGTTGTTGGAATAAAAATAATCAAGAGGTTCAAATACCTAAAATCTATGGACTATGATTTTCTTAATTTTACACAGCTAGCACTCACTTCTTCTGGTTGGGCATGGAGATGGATAGAAGTGAAAAGAGCATGGAGTGACAGTTCTGGTTATGTTCTCCACTCCTGATGGGTGGAGTGGACTGAGACATTTAAGATACTGCTAACAGTTTGAAATTCAGTTCACTTAATCAAACATTGACCTCCTGCTATGTACTGGGCTTTGATCAAACCTTTGAATTTAGAGAGGTGTTAAACCTCATGCATGCCCTTTAGAAGAGAGAGGTGCAATGCAAATAATACAATAATACAAGGGCCATAATATTTAGTGATATAGAGATATAGATGATAGAATAACCAACTTTCCCAGGGCTTTTGGGGAGAACAGAGACTGCCACAATGTGACACTGAACTGATCCTTGAAGCACTGGATAAAAAGGTCAACATGAAGAGAGTAGAGCCATAAAAGACTGTATGATATGAGAGAGGACACAGATAGCATTACAGATCCTATTGAAATCACTCAGATGACAGACAATAAAGGTCCAAATCAAGGTATCTTCAATGGAGATAAGTGAGATAAAAACATGTTCTGGAATTATTTGGGAATTACAGCATACAGAATTTGATGACTAAATGAAAGAAGCAAATGACTCTAATTTTTTTATTGTTGGTCAAAGGTAGGTGTCATTAATTCAAGCCTTGTAAACTTCAACTCTTCAATTGATAACTAACTGCTATACAATATTATATTTAGTGCCATTTTAATTACATTTTGTTTTATGAAATAGCTAGCCCTCAAGCTCCAAAAATATAGAAGCAGCATTCCTATATTTAATAAAACATTCAAGAATGTATGTTCAAGAATTTGATGTTACAGTGTGATTATTTGTTTATCACTGTCTTGCCTCAAAATACACATATATACAGAGTTAATATCTTATGGATTTACATTAGTCTTACTGAAAATCCAAATTACATAGCAATCCTGACACTAGAAAACACATTTTATCACAAAGATGCTGTGAAGTATTGTTATAAACCAATGTTCTAACTAATATCCTCAGAGTACAAAGCCTGATTTCAAGGACATGTAAGTTGCCTCGTAGTAACTCAAGTACAATACAAGGCTATAGACATTTATATTAAATAAAATTCAGGTATGCAATCTTTGCATAAAACTGTTAAATGCCAAAAAAACTCAGAAAATTTTAATCTCTTTCCAAATGAGATCAGACCCACATTCTGAGACAAATAACTAAAAATGAGCCATCTTTTTGGAAATAAAATAATTAAATTTCTAATGAATATAACATTCATTATAGTTATTTTTAGAAATCTAGTGAAACTTATAGTAAGTAAGTCTGGAAACTAGACAAATAATATTATTGTAAATCATCCCAGAGGTCAAAATGAAATTATAGTAAATAAAATAAATAAATTTTTGCTAACATAATTGTTTTCAAATTTGAAAAACAAACCTTATTAACATTAGGAGATAGAGGATTCAGCACAAATAATGCCCTTTTTTATTACAAAATCATGAACATGTAATTCTGTAACAAAATATCATACTCAAGCACACCATATGACATTTCAGGTGAAATGTTCAAATTAAAAGTATATATTAATGCACCTATATTATTAACTTACCAGCCACACCCAAGTAGGTGCTACTTCTGCCATACCCTGTATATCATGTACCTCAGTAGGAAGGATAAATATTAATTCCTAACAATGTATAGAATTAATTTAATTCTTGTTAACCTCACTTGATAACTTTTATCTAATGTTCTCTTCTAAAAACTATCAAACATGCAGAAAAACTGAAATAGTTTTTAAGTGAATAATTATATACCTGCCATCTCTATTCTATTATTAACTTGCTTTATCACATATCCTTAATGGTATTAACTTGTAAATTCATCCATCCATCAGTATTTTATTTTTTGATGTATTTCAAAGTTAAACAAGACTTTCTAGGCAAGATGGAATAACAAGGACTACCTTTACCTGCACCAAAATAAAAGCACACAAAACATACAAAATGATAATTTTCATGACACTAGAGATCAGGGAATGAAAGGCAATAAACATTGTCCTACAATTACCCAAGTTTACTGGCTTGAGAATGATGTAGACTATGGTTCAGGGACAGAGATCCCAGAGGGAGCCTCACAGATGCCCTGAGTAGGGGACACTGAGTGAAAGTTTGGGGAATCAACCTAGGTGAAATTCCTGGAAAGACAGAGATTGACCAAAACACACTCAAAAAGAAATGCATACCCTGACAGCCCTATATGTACAATAAATTGAATTTGTAGATAAATATCCCCACAGAAGAAAGCTCCAGTCTCAGATATCTTCACTGGTGAATTCTACCAAACATTTAAGGAAGAAATACTACCAATTGAAGAGGAGGGAACACTCTCCAAATTAGTCAACAAGACCAAAATCCCCTGAATAGGGGTCAAAATGAGGAAAAGAGGTTACAAGAAAAGAAATCTACTTGTCAATATCCCTCATAAACATTGACATAATGTAAACAATTCTGAAAAATGTTTAGTATGTCAAATTTAATAATAAATACAACTAATATAAAGGAAATACATCATGACCAAGTGAGATTTACCACAGGAATGCAAAGTTGGCATCACATCTTAAAATCAATGTAATTTATTATCATAAAAACCTAAAAAAATAAATGTGATCATCACAGTAAACACTATAAACATTTGACAAAATCCATGATCTATTTCTGAATAAAGCATTCAGAAAACTAGCCATAGAAAGGATTGTCTTCAAAATGAAAAGGAGTATCTTGAAAAACAAAACTACAGCTATCATATTTAGTGGTGAAAGACAATATTTTCACCTTTAGATGAGTAGCAAATCAGTTATGGTCTATTCTTGCTACTTCTATTCTACACCACATTGGAGGTTCTAGTCAGTAAATTGAGAAAGAAAAAGAAAATCTTCATATTGGAAAGAAAGAAGTAAAAAAGTCTTTATTATCAGAAGATGTAATGATCTGTGTAGAAAATCTCATGGACTTTAAAAATAAAAAGCTGATAAGTATGTTTAGCAATCCTGCAGGAAGGGTTGCTTAGAATGCAAAATTAATTATATTTCTATACTGTCAACAAACAAGTAAAGACAACATGTGTGAAATACATAAGAATAAATCTGCAAAAGTATGAGAAACTTGTACACTGGAAATTATGAAGCAGTAGTGAGAGCAGTTAAGAAACCCTAAATAGAGACATACTGTGTTCATGAATGTGAAGACCCAGAGTTAAGATGCTAATTCCCACAAAATTAATTTATGGATTAATAAAAGTCCAGTCAAAATCCCAGTAGAGCTCTGGCTGGTGTGGCACAGTGAACTGAGCACCAGCCTGCAAAAACCAAAAGGTTGCCAGTTCAATCCCTGTCAGGGCACATGCCTGGGTTGCGGTCCAGATCCCCAGTTGGGGGCAAACAAGAGGCAACCAATCGATGTATCTCTCATACACTGGTGCTTCTCTCCCTTTCTTTCTCTTTTCCTTCTCCTCTCTCTGAAAATAAAACCTTAAAAAAAAACAATATATATTTCTGAAAATTGACAAGCTTATTCTAAAATGTATAAGAAATGTATAAGAAAATCAAAACAACTAAATAGTCAAGACAGATTTAAAAAAGAACAAAGTTGGAGAACTAATGCTATCTGGTTTCAAGACAATATGGTATCAATGTAAAAACAGACTAACACAGTCGACCCACACATGTATAGAGTATGGATTTTCATAAAAGATGTAAAAGCAATTCAGTGTAGAAAGAACAGTTGTTTTTTTAAATATCCAATGATGTTGGAACAATTGGAATCCAATAGGCAAAAATAATATAATAATAAAAATAATAAGAGTAATAATAATAATAAATTTGATCCATACCTTACACCATATGCAAAAATTAACTAAAAATGGATTACAAAAGACAAGCTGCAACCAATGAGTCATAAATGTAGTTTTTGTAAAAGTTAAACAGTAATTGCATTTCATTGCCTTTTACATGAATGAGGCAGCTTGTTAGAATGTCCAGTCTTTAATGTAGTTTTAAAAACTAGTCCTTTCCTCAATTTGGTATGGTGCCAGAGCGCCTGGTAGGGTAGTGTGGCTGAGTGCTCTATTGCAACAGAATCACACACAGTTCAATTTGCCCAAGTCTGCTTCCTTTACCCCTCAGAATTGTCCCTGAGAGTACCCCCAATTATCCTCCTGCAATTAAATATCAGATTGCAGAACCTGCTTCCCAAAGAACTAAGCCTAAATCAAAAAATGGGAAAAACCATTAAGAAATTAGAAGTTTGCAATAATATGTGGAGCTACCATTACTGCAATAGCTACAGATATTTATTGATACACGTATTGTGTCAGCAACTCAGATACATTACAGGGTTTGCCAGAAAGATCCCATTTTATGGAATGGTGAATAGGCCTTGATTAGGTTATAAACAAAACGAAGTGTTATCTCTTAATTTACTTGTAATTTCACAAGAAAATTATAGTTAATACTCCAAAAATAATTTGTGGTGAGGATAAAATAAGCTACTTTTAGGCTGAAACCACTTTAAATATGGGTTTTTCCTATATGAATGTCTGTTGAGACATTTGAAGGCTTTGTGGTATGTGGGGCAGTTCTTCCTCATACAAGTCTGCCCTGCACATCTCCCATCCCTGGCTGCTGCCCAGCTAGCGCTGCCAACAACCTTCAGTTGTGTATCTACCTTAAACAATTCCATGATTTTCCCAAACATAACCTAGTGTCCCCATTGAGAAATACCAACCACAGAGGACTATAGGTGATGTAACAAGCAGCTTTGGCTTTATTCTGTAAGTATTAGGAAGGCATCATGGCTTTTCCAGAGGATCAGTGATTTATGTGTATATGGGAAGATAACTTTGGTACCAGTGTGACTGAAGAATAAGGAAGAGTTTAACATTGGAGACATAAGTCTGTTCTGAGATGATGGCAGCAGTTTAATTAACAAATAATAAAAGGCTGAAATAAGGTAGGAACAGTAGAAATAAATAGATAAAAGGAGAAAAAATTAAGAGGCATTTTCAGCCATTAGAGGCTGCCTAAATATGATGGGTTAAGGATACCATATCTTGAGAGGGCAAGTGCTTGGTACTCATGACCCAGGAAAGCAAAAGAGGTGGAAGAGGAGGAATTTTTGTGGAAGTTTTGTTTTCCTTTGTTTAGTGGATAGTTAATGAATATAGGTTTAACTATTTTGAAATTGAGGTAAAGATAGAAAGAAATATAGGATATTCAAATGAAGATTTCAGTATTTATACTTGATGTGTTGGTATACACACATGTGAATGTATAATTGTCCATATATTTATGGTCATTTGAGTATACAGATTTTACTTGTTAGTTAATTTCTAACTTTTGCTTACTGAATTTGAAGCTCCAATAGAACTTTTTTTTTGTGGTCTGGTTTTCTGCTGTATCCCAAGGTTCTAAATCATGCCTCATACATATTCAACAACAAATATAGAATTGCTGAGTGTGTGAATACATGTGGTTGTAGAAGAGATATAATTTTATGAGTCATTAGGGTGTTTTTTAAAGAACTTCATAAAGTAGATATGATGGTCTATGGAATGTTTACAAAGTGCTTAACTGAAAGATTGGAAACCTGGCTTCCGGTAATGACCAGTGCTGCTAACTATATAACCCTAGACAAGCCCTTGGACTTTGTAGATCTGAGTTCCATACAGAGATGAGATATTGGACAAACCACCGAATTAATAGAAATGGGATTTTTATTGTCAAGAAAAAATGATGTAATATTTCAGAGAACAACAGAGGAGAAAAGAACACAAAAACAGAAAGGTTTACAGGGGTGTCCGACCTGCAGCCCTGTGGGCTGCGTGCAGCCTAGGATGTCTGTAAATGTGACCCAACACAAAATCATAACTTTACTTAAAACATTATGAGATTTTTTTGAGAGCCACAGTGTATTTAATGTGTGGCCCAAGACAACTATTCTTCTTCCAGTGTGGCACAGAGATGCCAAAAGTTTGGATACCTCTATAACAAATATTAAGATATTAGTGGAAGTCATATACCCAGGTTTATACTGTATAACAGGAAAAATGTGGAGGAAAAGGCTGCACCAGCTACTTCTGTATCTAGTAGTAAAAAGTAGAAATTTAAGAATGTTAAAGCAGAAAATACATGAGTGGGTCTCAATCCTGGCTGTTCACTGGAATCACCTGAGAAGTTTTAGGAACTTCAGACACCAGGTGCCACACCCAGAGATTCTAGTTTAATTGGTACCCAAGTAATTCTAATGTATTGAAATTGAGAGACAGTGTCTACAGATCAGATCAGTTTGATTCAATATTCTAGCCTGTGGAGGGGAAAAATAACCAATGTTTGTGACACAGCTCTAATTTTTGAACCAGGTATCATTATTGGAGGACAGTTATACTTAATTAAAACAAGAGAGTAAATCAAAAAGGAGGGAGGTTTAGACTCCAGAAAATAGGCTATTAAACCAGGTGAAAGACAAAGGGAATTTCAAGGATCCAATCAGAGGTGAGTTCAAAGATAATGACTTTCCAGTAGAATTAGAAAGAAGGCAGTCCAAATAACAAGAGCATGGATGTTTCAGAGAGTTAATGAATTAATAGTGTAAATGATGTGATTGACCATATGTAACATTTCATTTAAAGCCTTTAAGACTTCAGGAAGGTGTATGAAGAACTGGCAATAGGTACAAAAAACATTAATGATGAACAAATAAAACATTAAATAAACAAAGTAATTCTGGATTGTGAGTAGTATTTGCATAGGATACACACACACACACATATATATGTATATACATTTAAACAACAATTTAAATATACTTGTGTCAGGAGGATGTTGTGAAAAGCAGAGAATATGATAGTAAAGGAGAACTGGATTATCATCTTTGTGATTTAGAAGCAATAGGTAATATACATAATTGGTGAGACAACAGATAGCAGGGTATGGATTCTCTACTGAGTTTAGACTTGGGGAGAATGTGTGATAGTCATAAAAAAAATCTTAAAGAGTGGAAAGTAGCAGCCTCTATGCAGGGCTCTCCAGCAGGGTTCCTCAGCCTCAGTGCTCTCTGACATTTGTTGTGGGAGTCTGTCCTGTGCATCTTAAAATGTTTAGCAGCATCCCAAGCCTCTACACGCTAGATGCCACTATCAACTCCCTTCCCCAAAATAGTGGCAACTGAAAGTGTGTTTCGATGATACTGCCTTATGTCTCTTGGGTAGCAAAATTATCCTGATTGAGAACCACTGGAGGGGAGGGGCAGAATTCATATTTTGTTATAAATATTTATAACTTGACTTTTAAAACTATGTACTTGTACCACTATGATACAATAAATACTAACTTAAAATAAGAAAGGCTGAATGAGATGATTTTGAATATCCTTTAAAGTCTAAAATACTACAAAGTCAAATAACCCAAGTACTATTTTAGCTATGTTTCTTTTCCTTGCAAACTATGTTTTCTTTTTTTAAAGAGTTTATTTATTTTTAGAGAAAGGCAAAGGGAGGGAAAAAGAGAGAGAGAGAAAGAAAGATTAATGTGTGGTTCTCTCTTACGCACCCACTACTGGAGTCCTGGCCTGCAAACCCTAGGCATGTGCCCTGACTGGGAATCGAACCAGAGACTTTTGCTTCACAGGCCTGCATTCCATCTACTGAGCTACATCAGCCAGGGCCAAACTATGTTTTCTTGACAGCTAAATCTCTTCTGAATGCTTTCTATAAGCATAGTTGAGTACAGGGCACACAGAAATAGGTAAAAATCTTATCCCTCATTTCAGATTACTTACAAACCTATCTGTTTCTATTGGTGGACACACACAATATAATCAGGAGAGATTTTGGAAAGGTTTTGGAGTCAAAGAAAATGTTCTTAATGTCCCAGCTTTCCCCTCACATTAGCTCTTTGTCAGTGAGCCATGCCTGACATGTAATACCCAACAACATTATTTACAGCTGTCCTTGTCCCCAGATTCTTTCTCAGTTCTGACTATGGAAACAGATTATGACCTATGTTACACTGAGTTGTACGAACATTAAGTGGCAGTGGTATTTCAAGGAGGAAGCTATAACTCAGCCATACAAGAAGTGGACAATATCCTTACAGGAGAGCTGCAGCTTCTCATATGTTTACAAAATAGGGCTGTATGTCTTAGGTCCTCAGGTGTGTCTATGTCAGCAAAGGTTCTTCCATCCTCAACATAAAAGACACACTAATAACCTCTGCATCCCATATCCAATGTGAGACCCTGATGGGGTTATCCTAATTTTTATGTTGGCATCATGACTGACAGTCTGTCTCTGACCACTGTGGTATTTGTTTATCCAATATAAAAAGGATCTGACAGGAAAATGATAATAAACTTCTGGGGATAAATTTTTCTTTATTGAGTTTATTAGGATTATTAGCTTTTAACAGATGCTAAAAATTCATAAACAGAGGTTTTGGGGTTTTTTGTGAATAAGAATTAAGAAATTTGTTAAACCTAGGAATAAATGTGGGTTTAAGTGGTAATTTTATGAAATCAGACAGTCTGGATAGACTTTCTTGTAATCTACCTTTCCAGGATAATTATTTATTTTATAGAACAATAAAATTCTTTACTCCAAACCAGTTTTTTTGCAGTTAATGTCATTACTTATGTGTACAGGTAGAAATAAGGGCATTTTCACATGATATGAAATAGATTTGTATTTTTTTAACTCAAGAATGTACTGAGGTTTGCTAGTGGAACTGCTTTGGTAAATACCATCAATTCTGATGACAGATTATTTTCAATAATCCCAGGCAATTTTGTTACATTGCCATTATGTTTAGGTGATGGCAAATTAAAATGATAAAATGTCTTTATCTCTTTCCTGCAGCTGTTTTAGCAATCCCATAAAATGAGTTTATACTGTCAGCTTCCAGAACTATATAAATACAGGTGGCATTGTTCCTTAAGTATTCCACTAGTCACCATCCTGTGTAGACAATCTAATGGTCCATCCTAAAGAAAATGTTTCAGGGTCTGTTTTTCAATTATTTGAAAAATAGACACATCCATTGTATTGCCTGGTATCAGGGTCATCTCACCATATGTATAATGGTAAATTACTATAATAGGAGCACTTGGCATGTTGCATTAAAGCAAGAAGAAAAACAGATTGGATGGAAATAAGGAAAATTCATTCTTCCTCCTCTCAGCTGTGTATGCCGTGACTACCACTGGGGAGCTTATTAACCCTTCTCCTATTGTAAATGTTTCCAGAGAGCAAGACTGAATTGAACATGCTGTGTAGTCAAACCGCCTTTCTCTCATTCTCTACTGAAGATAAATGTTTCTTTCTTAGATCATTTAAAACAGTTGATTCAAATACAAATTTGGATTTAGTTTTGTTCTCAATATAATTGTATATGCAGTTTGTTTTCATTTATGTAAGTACTTTTAATTGTTGTTTAGGAAGCTAATATATTTTGCTTAGGTATGCTTATAAGATCCTTTGTATTGAGCTTCTGGTTTCACTACTTTCACAAATATTTTGCTCAATTCCTACCATGCTTGGCACTGTGGTTTGAGCCAGCAACACTGAATTCATTAGGAATAAATTTCGTAGATTGAGAGAGGGTCTAGCATTCCTTTGGTCCCCTTGAACCTGAGCTCTTTTCCCACAAAACACACTCCACAGTGTTCAATATCACTTCTCCATGGGTAAGTTTTTTGGAACATGCTTGTCTTTGACAAGGGTGTCTTTGCAATGTTCATATCATTGTTGCAGATTCTTGTTCAGTGTCTCCCTTATTTCTCACCACCTTTCTCCAAATAAGCAAACTGCAGAAAGATTGTAATTATTCCAAAAATAGGGTAGGATATCTGCTTCTGCTTCTGCTTCATATTCTGAAGTTTGGACCGAGCTAGTTTAGATCTGGCTTTGCTTCCATCAGACTCATGTGTACATCCAAAGGAGAGATCTTACATTCTGCTGGTTACTTCAATATGTTTGGAAACAGTACACCTCAGTGTGTCAGGATGGCCTCGTTTCTTGAGGGAATACGGTATATGCCAGGTAATAGATGTTCGTTATTGTAACAAATGAAGGAGAAATTGGGAACAATTGATTTCAGGTCAGTTTTAAATCACTTCTTTTCCTATGACTGTTCCTTTGTAATTTGGACTTATGATGCTAAAGGGCATAGTACTTCCTTCTGGACCTCATACATCTTGATCTGGGACATAGGAGAGAGAGCATAGCAAATAAGACCAGGGGACCTGCAGTCATAGGAACAGAGCTTAAATCCTTTACTCTGTACTTTCTCTTCCAGGCAAGTTATTTAATCTCATGTGCTTCTGGGAGAGTCACAATGAAATGAACTATTCAAAGCAGGTACCAAGTTTCTTGGCATATGTTAAGTGTTTTCACAACGTGCAAAAGAGAAAAACAGCAAATGACACTAATATTGCCTTGGTGCAACTTTTAATTTAAAGTCTTAATGTTTTCTGAGGATCCCTGAAAACAGTCTAGTTTCTTAAAAGCCCTCCATGCCAGCCTGAACTGGACAGGACTTCCCTATCAACATTTTACCCTGGGAAAAATTCTGGTCCAGAACCATCTGCAGTATTCATGTCCTTCATAGAAAGTTCTCATAATTTAACTTGATGGCAACTGTTTTTTTCTTTGCAAACACTGAAAATTAATCTTACATGTTTTGAGACTTACCAATTAAAGTGACTAAAACAATTCTTCTAAATCTTGGAAAAATGTTCAATATTCAAGATTTCAGAAATCACTATTAACCAAAAGCAAGTGCTGTGTTCTTAAAAATATCAGATACCTCTTGCATTGTAGCTAAGATAGTGTTTTGTCTTTTTGTTAGTTTTTGTTTTGTTTTTACTGACATAAAACAAAAAAGAATCTCATTATTATGCTTTGATTTCTAGTTGTATTCAGTGACTTAGGGCCTAAGTGCAGCATTAAAGCTACAAGGTACCAGGAATGTTGACAGTAATTTAAAAGATGAGTTATCTAAAGATGCTTTCAAAGAACAGAACTGTTGCCCTTTGTGCTAATATAAAGCTTTTGTATCTAGATAGATATAACTATTCTCTGTGGACTTGTGGAGACATTATTTTCTTGTTCATATTAGACAGTTATTTCTAACCATACTCAGTGTTCTTAGGGTTGTATAAAATGGTATTGTCACCTGTCCAATTTAGAGTGTGTATTGTAGATCCCAACAGAAACTATTTTTGAAAAGGAAGTCACCCTATACATCTATATCTATGACTATGACCATGTCTGTCTGTCTGTGTATCTGTGTATCTGCCTATGTACTTAACTTCAGAAATAAGAGAGATAAAAAAATGCTGAGAAAAATCTCATATTCAAGTTCCCCATGAAATTGATAAAATTATGCAGAATCGCTTTCCATAGAACACTTCAGAATAGGAGTGAGAAAAATGGCCATGTTTACTCAGCACATACATCAAAGCTGTCTTTTATAAACTACTGAATATAGTGTGTCCTTTGTGGCATTTTCACAGTTATTACTGATTTAGTAATTGAATTAGCATTTCTAATTTATTAGCAACAATACAGCCATCAATTGGAACACTAATTACATTTTTATGCTGGGTTGGTGCTGAGACCTGTGCTCAAAAATATGTTTTTATTTTATATTGAACAGTCCACGATTTAGTAGTCATTTAACTAGATTTGTTCATATTTTCTGGCATATATTTTCAATATATTCCACTGAGGGGTGTTTCAGTAAATAACAATGACATAGTCAACTTACATAATTCATGAACACATTGGCATGGAGACTTTTTTATCATTGTTTTATTGAATTTATTGGGGTGACATTGGTTAATAAAATTATATAGGTTTCAGGTTTATAATTCTATATTACATCATTTGTGTGTTCACCACCCCAAGTCAAGTCTCCTTCCATCACCATTCATCTCCCCTTTAACCTCTTTCGTCTCCCCTCAGTCCCCTTCCCTCTGGTAATCACTGTATTAGATTTTATATTTTCTGTAATATTGAATGATACATACTGATGATTTTTTCCCTATTTTTCACTGATGCTGGTTGCATTGGAACCTAGATTAATTTGTAACTTTAAAACTGCAAGGTCAATGTAGACAATTAGGGAGCGCCATCCTTCCCTTTACTGTAACAAGACCATGGACTGACTGGAGCACCAGTCCTCAAACTTAGCTGCACAGTGAAATCAGCAGCAATGTCTGAGTCCTACTCAAAAGATTGTAATTCATTACATGTGTGATCCAGTTTCGGTAAGGGGATTTTTTAAATCCCAGCTTATTTTAATATGCAGCAGAACTCAAGACCCATCGATAAGAACATAGTCCTGTTAAAGAAGGGTATGCAACAGCAAAGAGCAACTTACTTCCCCCTCCTCCCTCCTCTTCTTTTTTACTAGAAACATTTAGCAGTTATCAAATATCTGCTAAGGGAATGTACTAACCAGTGAAAATTCAAGGCAAACAAAATGGTCCCTGTTCACATGTTCATTAGGTTAGTTCTGGCCCCAGATTTGACTGTGGCCTCAGGGGCTCACATATGCTGAATGCTGAACCCCAGCCACAATATGAGTAAATTTCTCCTTGTCCTCAGTGTGTACATCCTCTGCAGTGCTATAGTGACTGCTCACAGGTGATTGCCTGTCCTGTGTTAATTTACTTCCTACTACTTCTTTTGATCTCAGTCTGACTATGATCTCACTGCCTTGTCTTTCATGGCTGCATCCAAACTCCTCTTGTCACACCACATACCTCACTCTAGATGCACATATGATAGATGTATTATGTTCTTATGTGTTTGATGTTTCTTTTTAAGCTAGACAGAAATTATTAGCAAGGAGCCTACTATTGGGTTCCTTAATAAATGCTTAATACAATATTTATTGAATTAAGGAAATAATAATACATGTGAGTGAATATAAGTTTATCCTGGTTAATTTTTTGCTACATGAAAAACTACCCTAAAACTTAATTGCCTAATGCAAAAACCACTTTATGATGTTTTGTGACTCTGAGGGTCGACTGGGCTCACCTGTGTGTGTCTTCTATTCCACATGATGTCAACTGGGATTCCAGCCATCTGGAGCTCAACTGGGCTGGAATATTCAAGATGGCTCCTTTAAATATCTGATGTCTTAGGAAAGTAGGGCAGGAAAGCTGATTTCAGCCAGGAAACTAGGGCTGCTTGGCCTGTATCCTATGTAGTCCCAGGTTCTTTTCCTTTCCACTTGGCCTCTTCAGCTGGTAGTTAGATGTCTTAATAGAAGCTCAGGACTTCTAAAACAAGCATTCCAAGACAGGAAGCAGAAGTTGCCAGATCTCTTAAAGACTGGGTGGAAAGCTGGTTCAATGCCCCTCTTGCCACATTCTACTTGTCAAAAAGTCACACATCAATTCCATAATCACTGATAAAGAAATAAAAACAGGACTCCCCCCCAAAAAAAAACCCAACAACCAGACTTCCCTTCTTGATGGGAGAGTCATGAAGAATCTGAGACCATCCTTAATCAGCATAGAAACTCAACCCACAATTTAAAACATTTTTAACTTTTTCTTTTTTTTTTTGCGGGAAAGAGTATTTTCATTTTAGTTTTTATTTTATTGTGGTAAGAACACTTAATGTGAAATCTACCCTCTTAAGAGATTAAGCATATAATACATTATTGTTAACTGTTGGTACAATGATGTACAAATAGTTCTAGAACATATTGATCTTGTATAACTGAAACTTTGGGCCCATTAACAATGCTACATTTGCCCCTCCCCCCTACCTCCTAGAAGCCACCTATGTACTCTCTGTCTTGGAGTTTGATTATTTTAGATAACTCATATAAGTGAAATCATGTAGTATTTGTCCTCTCACTGGCTTATTTCACTTACCACAATGTCCTCAAGGTTCACTCATATTTTCACACATTATAAAACTTACTTCCTTTCTAAAACTGAAGAATATCCCATTGTGTGCATGTACCACATTTTCTTTATCTGCTCAATGGTCGATGGACATTTAGGTTGTTGCCATATCTTGGTTATTGTGAACAGTGATGCAATCATCATGGGAGGACAAATGTCTCTCTAAGATCTTTATTTAATTTTTGGAGGAGTAAGTATCTAGAAGAGGGATTGCTGTTCATATAGTAGTTCTACTTCTAGTTCTGCTTTTGAGGAACCCCCATACTGTTTTCCATAGTAGCTGCACCATTTGACATCTCTACCAATAGTGCACCAGTGTTCCCATTACTCTATATTGTCACCAACACTTACAGAGAGAAACAATCAACATAGTACAAAGACAATTTACAGGATGGAAAAAAATTGCAACCATACATCCAATACAAGGTTAATATCCAAAATATATAATTCCAATAACTCAATAGCAAAACATAACAATTAAAACACGGGGTAAAAATTCAAAAGATATTTCTCTAAAGAAGACACATGGCCAACAGACACATGAAAAAATATTTAACATCACTAATCATCAGGTAGATGCAAATTAAAGACACAATGAGATATCACTTCACACCTGTTAGGATAGTTACTATTAAAAAACACAAGACAGGTGTTAGTGAGGATGTGGAGACAGTAGAACTCTCTCTACTTTAAAACACACTAAACGACACAGAGCACCCATTCTGCCAGGCTACTGGAAACATTAATATTAGCTATTCTTGGGAAGCCCACTACCACAATTCACTGTAATGTTGAGGAACTGAGGGGGCTTTTTGACCAGCATCTAGCAGCATCTATTAACCTTTGCTAATAGAGAGAACACACTGTGGTAACAAGCCTGGCCCTTTCAGGGGCAGCTGGTGTGTGGCCTGTGTGCCACAGGCATGGGTATATGTGAGTGGAAATGCCCATACCTGGATCTGGCTTCCCTTGCAGCATGCCCATCCTTCTATTCTGAGGTCTTTTCCTTTCCTGGGTTTTGCTAAGATAGAGGGAATGACCTCTGCTTTGTGATAGGAGGAATGGACACTGCTGACTCGAATCAAATAACTTCATTACATATTCTTTGGTTTGCTTTAGGACTGGGGGGTAGGTACTTTTTATTGTTGTTCTGCTATTGCTTTGCTTAGCTTAGTCTTGTTCCCTTTGTTTAAGTTTTTATTTTGATATCATTTCAGAATTTTTCAAGAATAGTACTAAGTATTCCTATACTCTATCAAGACTCTCTAAATGTTAAGATTTGTCTCTCTCACTCGAGCTCTTTCTCTGTGTCCACTTTGTTATACAATTCATGTTATTTTGTGTGGAACAGTTCATGTCTCCTTATGTGGTACTATTAATTGTGTTTTCCCTAAAAGCAAAAACATTCCATATTTAACCACAATACAATAGTTAAAATCAGGGTATTACTGTTGATACACATTCAGGGTTTTTCAATTGTCCCGACGTTATCCTATACCATGAAAGAAAATTCCAAACCATATATTGCATTCAGGTATCATGTCTCTGTAGTCTCCTTTATTCCAGAAACGTTTCTCATTTTTTCTTTTGTCTTTAATGGTATTAGCACATTTGAAGAGCACTGGCCTGATATTTTGTACGATGATCATTAATTTAGCTTTGTCTGATGTTTTCTCATCACTGAGTTCATGTATTCAGTTTTGAGAAGAATACCACAGAAGTGCTGTTGTATCTTAGTTCATTTCAGGAAGAATTAATGATAACATTCGCTCTCATCAGTTGGGGTTTCTGCTAAGGTTTTGCATAATGAAGTTACTATCTTCTCTTGAACTTAATGATAAATATATTGTATGATTAATAACTACTTTGAGGACAGATAAGTATCTTATTACTCATTTCACTTTCACTTGTAACATCTATTGATGTTTTTTGTTGGAATCAATTTTTATTGTGATGGTTGCCAAATGGTGATCCCCTTTGTCTTTCACTCCACCTGTGCCAGTTTGCACTGTGGGATATGAACCAGGTACTGAATGCTGTGTCTAAATAGAGCATGTTAGGGTGACTCTGTTAAACAGGCATAAACAAGGATAAGTAGGTCCAGGGGACATTTCAGGATAAGTAGGTCCAGGGGAGCCTGAAATGAGCAACTCATTGTCATAATTCTTTTATAAACAGATATGTCATATCCCAAGTCAAACTTTAAGTTATGACCTATACTTTTATCTGGTGATGGTTACATAGATGTTTTTGTAGATATAGAGATAATATATGGGTAAAAATATAATTATATGGTGCTTAATAATTTATTCTTTATGCAAAGTATACTCCATAATTAACGAGTAACATGGCAAAAAGAAAGAAACCAACAAGCCTTTTAGTTGCTTTGTTACATAGCAGTATATATGGCTTTATATATTGCACAAAACTTAAGAAAATATGCTCAACCCTGAATCATTCAATGTTACAAAATTAGAACTGTAACTCTGTAAAAGTATTTAATAGTCACTTAACAACATTAAGTTGTTTTCATATGAAAAAATTGAAGCCAATGGTTTTCAAAAAGTCTTTTTTCTAAAAGAAAAATAGAAGTATTTTCTTCAAAAGAAATTAGCTTTTAATATTATGTTTATACAGTCAAAGATTTTACATATTAATATTAAATATTTTAAGAATAAATAAATGATAATTTTAGTAACTTAATTACTTGTTCTCAGTTTGCCTCTCCTCCCCATTAGGCTCTGCCTGGCTCCTGTGCCTGGGGCTGCCCTTCAGGTGCACCAACAGGGCTTCTTTGAACTGTCACTTCCAGTTGCATTCAGCCAATGGGGAAACAGAGTGAGGAAGACCAAGAATGGGCTGCTTTTTTCTCCTAAAACCACTAGGCCTTGGTGCCCTGATTTTGGTCTGATTCTCCCTCTAAAATTACATCTCCTTTCAGGAAATGTTATGGCCCCAGCTCTTCAGGCTCCTACTGTTCCCTTCCCTACTCTTTTAAACTCAGATCTTTTTATCCCTTCCCCATAGCCTTTACTATAGAACCTGTGGTGAAATCTGACAGTAGTTCTTAGTTATGGAACTACCTGTGGAAGTACCTAGTTATGGAAGCTTGTGGATATATTTTTCTATTCTATACAACAGCAAGTTATGTTAATTTGATTTATGCAAAACTATCTTCCAAATATTGCTGAAAGAGGAACTTAGGGTAAAAAGTTCAGATAACATTTTAATACTTTTTAAAAATTTTATCTGCAGCGTGACTTTTGACATTGTTAATTTTCCCATACATGTCTCTTTTAGCTGAATTGCAACTCTAATAAAATATTTCTCTAATATGTACATGAGTGTCATTGGAGAGAAACAGAAGAGGGGATAGGGCCTTCAGAGATACTCTTCTGTGGGAAAGTGATTAAGCACTAGAATGAATATCATAGTCAAAGTCTTGCCTCATTTGTCTTACTGATGCTGCTTCATTTAGACAAAATGCCTCCTTCTATTGTAGGCAATTAGGCAATGAATTAGAAGAATGGTTGAAAGGAAAAAAATAGATTAGAGAGTCATTCCAGTGGAGCTGGGGAGTGAATGGGTATTTGAGTTAGTCTCAGATTCATTAGTCTCAGAGTCCATTACTCTGAAAGTCAGAATTGTCCTCATGTAAATGCATTTATTATACTTAAATAAACCAAGAAAGGTTCATTTTCAAAAATGTCAGATGTCCTGTTTTCCTCTAGTGGTAGTATAAATCTGAACTATATCTGTGCTGGACATCTGTCAAAAATACAGACTTGTTTAAGGGAATAATCAACAATACAAAATGAAGTGCTTTGAAGATTACATCAGTAAGCAATGGATTGCTCATTCTATTGAACGATGAATTAAATACCCCAAACAATACTATACATTGTTATAAATATGTATATTATGAGGTAAACTTTTATAATAAAAATATGTCCAATATGTGGAATTTAAAACACATAACAATGGCTAATAAGAATTTAGAAGTTCACAAATATAAAAATGGCAATCAACTAATAATTTTTAACTATATTGCATCTTCACAGAAAAAAGTCAAATAACCAAACAAACAAAAAAACCCATAGCCTTCAAGGAAAAAAATGGTATTAAAACTTATTTGACCAAACAGGATTTAAAGCTCCAAAAGATTACTAAAATTTTCCTAAAGTTAAAAAATATAAAACATTGCTGGCAGTAAGTTAAAAACATAACTTAGCTTTCCCAAAATGCATTTTCATTATATTTTCTATTTTATATGATTAGATACTAGCTTTTAAGTTCTTGTTAAAGAAATGCTTGCATAAACTGGAAAAAATACAACTATGTGGATTCTTTCATCATTATTTCTTCCTGACATTGAAAATTTTTCTTTCTGGATGTCAGTAGCAAAAGATTATGGTTGCAAACTACTGGGATAAAAACAGTATGTTGTAAATAAACGCTGCTATCAGTTTGGTGACTGAGGACTTGGTATTTCATTCCACATTTAACCAAAAAAATGTGTAACACCACAAAATGTTCATTTCTCACTTGGAAAACTATTTAATACTTTTAATGATTTATTTTAAAAGTAATGCAAGATTTTAAAAGCAACTAAACATATGGCAAACTGAAGTAGTAGCAGTAGCTCATGATTTTTCTCCAATTATAGGCTAATTTTCTTGCAGTTGCTTGGTTGAATTTTTTTCTTCTCAGTGGTCAATGAATTTATTTAAGAAGGTGTTTGAGTTCATTTTCTTGGTTTTCTTTTTTTGTTTCCTTATTTAATATTTTTACTTTGCTAAAGGAAATATTTTTATCATATGGAATAGAAAGAGCAATATTGTTGGTGTCACAAAGGATTTTTCAACAATTTAGCTGTCAGAGTTGTTTTTAAAGATTGTATTTATTTATTTTAGAGAGGGGAAGCTGGGGAGAAAGAGAAGGAGAGAAACATCAATGTGTGGTTGCCTCTTGTGTGCCCCCTGCTGGCGACCTGGCCCAAAACTCAGGCATGTGCCCCAGACTGGGAATCAAAGGAGCCACCCTTTGATTCGCAGTCTGCACCCAATCCACTGAGCCACACCAGCTAGAGCTAGCTGTCAGATTTTGCAACAATATGCAACAGTTGAATCTCTCAGGTCAGAGAGTTATAGAAGATCAAGAGATGAGTGCCAGCAGTTCCGGGAGAGGGGAGGGAATTTCAGGGGAATTTCAGGGGAAAAGGGGAAGGGTTTACAGGAACAAATATAAAGGACACATAGACAAAAACTAGGGGGAGTGGAAATGGGAGGAGGTGGGGGGATGGGTGGGGGTCTGGGATGGGAGTAAAAGACAGAAAACTGTACTTGAACAACAATTAAAATAAAATTAAAAAATATAAGAGGAGGATAAGAGATTGTTTGGATGAGCCTCCCAGGTTTGTTTCCCATTTATAAGAGAGATTCTTGTCTGTAGTTAGAATGGATTATTTTGCCTAGGAGAATGATGGTATGAGGTGAAGTAAGACTCAAAAATATATTAATGTTAAAATACTGTGCATTTTATTATATTTATGAATTGATTTATTTTGAAATGTCTGTATTAAATTCATTATTAAGTTTTCCTAAATAGCAAATTTTGTGAAATATACATATATTTTTAAAGGAAAAAGTTCAGTTAGAAGTAACATTGTTTTACATATTTGCAAATGTCTTAGGTTATGTACTCTGTGTGCTGCAATGTTTCATTTCAGTATATGAAAAAATTCAATCTCGCTCAAATAAGTAGTGAAAAACTTAGGGATATTCTTAAAACTTTTGGGTAATGAAGACTATTCTTCTCTCATACTACACCAAAACTTGGCAAGTGATAGTTTCATAATGGTTGGTCACAATGTGAAATCTGAAACTGCAAGCATGTTAGTAGTGTGTTACATAAAAAAATCCCTTGGTATCCTTTGCCCTTTTAATAGATCTTTTAGTGTACGATTTTGGAATAAAAATCATTGGTTCACTAAATTATATAGTCTATCCAAATATTGACACATTTCATTATATAATATCAAAATACCACACATCACTACTATCACTACTGATCTCATCAGAATATCACTACTGATCTCATCAGAAAATTCTATAAATAATAGCATGTTGAGGTCATTGTGGCAGATATAAGTTTTCCAAAATCCTAATTTTTGTTTGAAGTATTGAATTATACCTCTGGCAACAAATACCTGTCAATTGTTTTTCATGAAGTGATAAACTTCTTTTGTTCATGTTCAAGAATATGACAACTATACAAATTTTGATAACTGGTTTTGTCTGTTAGTCAATATTTTAAGTAAAACTAGTGTTCCATGAAAAAAAAAGAAGCTAGTTCACCTCTCAACTCAAATTATTGCACAAATGCTTTTTCTCCAGACAACCATAATGTCTCAGAAAGCAGAAGTTGTCATTTTTTCATATTTCTTATTTTGTCACACTATGGATTATGCATCATCAGTGCAAATGTCAGCAGAGTGAAAAAGGTAAATTGTTCTTAGTATTATTATGAAAATAGTTTTACCTTCATGAAGCCAGTGAAGGGACCTCGGAGCCCCGCAGAGCTTTGCAGACCACACTGTGACAACTGCTGTGTCAGGCAGTGCACCAGCCTTCACAGCAAACACATAAGGTAGAAACTGTGATTTTCTTCATTTTCTTTTATTTTACAGATAAAAGTAATAGGAATTTTCAGTAACTTGCTCACTCTGCTAACCTGGACATCCCTGTATTAGATATGAGTATCAATACAGAACCTGTGGTTGAATTCTTTAAATAATGAATAATTGAATATTGACATACACATCGGCACAGTGTTAAAAACCAAATGTCTGTGAAAATTGACACAGTGACTTTGAAAACATAAAAATTCTAGCAAGACTGTAGATGCCTGCTTCTGTCTATGATGAACTAAAAGGAACAATACCTACCATCCTTCTCTAAGCAAATAAAAAACAGAGCTATAAATATAGTGGTGAAAAAATATATATTTCACAATAATTTTCAGGTATTGGATATACAGGATATAACCTCTGAGAGAGGGGAAGCAGTAAGTGCTGCTTTTTAAATATAAAAATACAAACAGTGCTTTTTTTAGTAATATGGAATTTAAAAAAATTATATACATTTTTAATGCATTTGCTAGCATTCTTCTAATGAATTATGTATAAATAAGAAAATTCAGGTTAAAATGATGCTTGTTCATTCTCACAAATGAATTGAAATTCTGTTGTTTAAAATGAGAATATAACGTTGATTTCTGCAAATGACTTCTAGGAGAAATGCACCATCAATATTTCCACATTTTTTGACTAGAAGAGATTTTGACAAAGTTCCATGCTCATGTTTCTTGCAGTGTAGCGATAAGTAGGTTTCACACCACAGAAAAATATAAAATATCAAACAAAAATAACAAAATGTGTCTGGTAGTGATAATAGTGTCCTATGTAAAAAATGCATTACCATGTAGATATCCCATTTGCCAGACCACAATCTGATATTTTAGAAAAATCACACACACATGCATTCAAAGACAAATGACATGAAAATTTGCCTTTCATGAAATCATCAAATTTGAGATTGCTTAAGTCAATATTTTCAATCATCTACAACTCTTTCAAAATCTATAGTATATAAAGAAAATTGTGGACAACTTATATTTTTCTTTTTTATTTTATTTTTTACAGATTTTTATTGTATTTTTTCTATTACCATTTAAACCCCCTTTACCCCCTCCCTGAACAACTTATATTAATACAAGAAAACTTCAGAACATTCATTTTCACAAATGTAGCTCAGAAGCAAGGTTAATAAGAGCATTTGAAGTAAGTTAAACTATCTCCTTTAAAAGATCAGCTAAATAAAAGAAATAAACCAGCCTTTTCCATTTCTTTACCTTTCAACCAAACTCAAAGTAGTCAGTTCTATCAAGGTCGATTTTTTTTTTGTCATTTGTGTTATATCAGAAAGCTCTTTTGCAAAAATAGTATACCACTAAATGATTTTACTGGTTAGTCCTTAATGTATATTAAATGTCAAGCAACTAATTTTATTTATACAATTTAATATGATTTGAATTGATTTAATACATTTTTCCTCTGTCTTATATCAGCTTTTGGAGAAATTTGAATGTTGAACCTTTTCTAATTTCTTTGGATTCTTCAATAACATCAGACTCCTTCTCTGTAGGATTTTTGGGCCGAAAAATCTCTGTACAAGCTCTCTCTCTTTTACTGATTTTTTAAGCATATACAAAGGCCTGTCCAGAAAAACACTAGCCATTATTAATGAAATGAGAACAGTTTTGGTGACATCAGTGTAACCTGGCAGCCAAGGAGAGCAGAATGGAATGCACCTGTGTGAAGAATGATCACTTCACTGTACTAGTCAGTGGGGGCGGTAGATGCCATTGATTGAGCCTGTGTACTGTATGGCCATCACATTCAATATGACTGAACAAGTAAAGCCATGAATCTGCATCAAATTTTGTATTAAGCTTGAACATTCCTCTCTGGAAACTATTCATATGTTTCAGAAGTTCGCAGCTATGGGCAACTGGTGATTGGTAGCTTCATTGTAACAACACACCTGCTCATACATCACATCCGGTGCAGAGTTTTTTGGTGAAGCATCAAATCACCCAGGTGACTCAGCCCTCCTATAGTCCAGGTTTTCCCTGTGACTTCTGGCTTTTCCCAAAATTAAAATCACCTTTGAAAAGAGAGAGATTTCAGACCTTCAATGTAATTCAGGAAAATACAATGGGGCAGCTGATAGCCATTGGAACTATGTGGGGTACCAAGGTGCCTAATTTGGAGGGGACTGAGGCATTATTGTCCTATGTACAATGTTTCTTGTATCTTGTATCTTCTTCAATAAATCTCTCTATTTTTCATATGACATGGCTGGATACATTCTGGACAGACCTCATACATGTCATCTACTTCCTACGTGCCAGCACTACGCTTTGCCAATGATGCTATACCAGTGAATAATACAGAGGTGTTTTATTCTACACCCATGTATGTCCAATTTAGTAGGGAAAGCTAATAATAAACAAGCTCTTACTATATACATGGATGTTATAAAGCAGAAGCTCAGAGCTTTGCTGGAGCATTTGCTGTGAGGGTTCACCTCCTTCTTATGAAGATCAGTTTTGGAGTCATGGACTAGATGATAGAGTTAGCAAAGTAATAAGAAGTCTGTATAAAGTCTTTGTAGTCAAGATAGAGTATAATTTAGAACAAATGAAATTTGAGTTAGCTGAGACCAAAGACCTGAGAATTAGGCATTGACATGCTCTGTTAAGAGAAATTTTATATAGCAAGTTTAGATTTTATCCTAAAGTCTCTTGGACTTTATTGAAGGATGCTAAGCATGAGAATAATATAGCTAAAAATAGTTTTTGGTGTGCTGCTTTAGATGTAATAGGAGGAATAATCTGTGTTCTGTTAGGTTATGTGGATGTAGGGAAGAGAAACAGGATGCCCCCTCAGCTGTCGAAGTGACAAAACCTGATGGCTTAGGCTAGCCTGACAGTACTTCCTGTAGTTTCAAACAAACAGCTCAACTTCTTACACAAAACCCATGAAAGGCGATTTACCTGCAGAGTCCCTTGTAAGTCCTTCACATTACAAAAGAGGATCTAACCAAAGAATGCCTTGGAAACTTGATTTTTTTTTAACTTCAATCCTCTTAACTCTTGAAATAAGATCTTGTCTACTGGATATTTTTTTTGGCTGTTTACCTCTGTTTAGCTTATTGAAACAGTACCTTTAAGGTGGTTGGAGAGGCTTGGTAGTAGCAAATAAAATTTGGTAGGTAAGTGATTTTCTTTCTATTTTGTCCATGTTCAATTTGTAATACTATGCCTCTGATTAATAAATACCCTATTTTAGTAGAATCAGTAGATTAATACCCAGATAGATGCACAGATATATGTGTCTACATATTTAGTATTTGTAAGTAAAGAAATTTTAGTAACTAAGTAAATAAGTCAAGTTTTTAGTTATAGGAGAATTGCTTTGCAAATAATATTTTACATTATCAGAGAGTATTATATGGAGCATTTTGCAATCATTATCTCAATAAATACATGAAATAGCTATTTCATCTCTTTAAACTTTTTAAATTAGTATTCTTCCTTAATCTAAATAGTAAAGATGGCTGACCAATTAATAATACTTTTTGGTGGGTATTGATCACTAATTATAAGACAAATTGTAGTTTTAAATTCTTACCATGGGGGACAGCTTAGAATCACTTAAAAAGAACACAGCAAGAAATATATCTTTTAGTAATTTTATTGGCATTTTGGAGATCTAACAAATATCATTACGAAGCAGATAAATGATATATACTTTTGCAAACGCAAAAGACTGATTGAAATGAACTTTTGTTATTGTAAAATGCTTTTTCACTTTTAACTGACCCTGATGATCAAAAACACACCACTGCTAATACTTATATTTATGACAGATAACATTGCATTTCTAAACCATTCAAAAACATTCAAGGGTAAATGAAAAACAAAGCACATGGTTTAATTGTCACAGGCAAGCTGACATTTGGAAAAGAATGCTACTGCAGTCTAGATATGTGGGCATTGTCTCCTAAGGGAAACAAGTAATTCTTGCCCAGTGGCACACACATGCTTCAGTCGTCTCCCTCACCATAAAAAGACCTTGAGACCAAATATTAAGGTTGTAAGTAAACTAATAAAAGGAAGACATGGCGGGGGCTGGGATGGGGATAAAAGGCAGAAAGCTGTACTTGAACAACAATTAAAATTTAAAAAATGCTGCAAAGAGAAAAAATAAAAGGAAGAAAGATAATTGATAATTGGGTCCATTCATCTTATTTTTCAAATAGGAAACAAATATATCACTCTGCATTAAGAAATATGATCTAGTCCTAATAAGTCCACATTTAGTGTTTTTCCCTTGACATAATCATGTGTCTTTTGTAGTCATTGCTTAACTGACATTTAAGCCATTAATAGAAGTCTTTGAACTTATAATTGGTCACATTTTACCCAATGAAAACAATATCTACTGGCTCAGAAGACAATAAAAAATGAAACAATAGTTGAATAGTTGTGCAATTACATTAGGTCATTTAGAATAGCTTATGAAATGTTTCACTAATTTTTGAACAAGGAAAGAATGAAGGAACAATTTATTAATTGAATCCCTCTCACCACTTGTCAAAGTTGGCTCCATGGGGGACTCAATTCCCCTGCACAGATGAGATGAACATACAGAAACACCCAGATGGTTGCTCTGAATGTCCCAAGCTGCCCATCACAGAAGCCCCAGGATAGGAATCAGTAGGTGCACAGGCTAACATGAGTCAAGGCACTGTTAAGTTGTGCCCAGATGAAACTGGACAGGCAGTCTGTACAAAAGCACTGGTTTGAATAAGAGGTGGGGCAGAGAAGATTTGCAGTGTGCAAAAAAGATCCAATATAAATGGTATCATGATCATTCTATAGATGAAGATCTAGAAGCTTAGGAAGCTTTAGTTACCCAAAGCCACATGCTGGAAAATAGCAGAGTCTGATTTCTGTATGATTCTAGAACCCATGCTTAGGATCATGGGGTGTGCTTTCTCAGGCATATATAATCATTAAAGAAAACTTTCATGATATGTACACAGCAGATCTTTTCCAGGTTGATGTAGCTCTAACTTTTTTTTATACTGCTCACAAATCATGATTATGATAAGGAAGCAGGGCTCTGTGAATTCCTGCAGAGCACTTTCTAGATGAGGAGCAAAGCTCAATAAGATGGCAGCCCACCTGACTAACCTTGCAGGCTGGCCAGCCTCAGGTGGGGTGGATGAATAAATTTCAAAGGCTCACCCTCAAGTATGACTGGGAGCCTCCAGAGCTCAGTGAGCCCATGTACATCCATTCACCTGGTGTCAGAACTTCTGTTGGAGCCTCTCCCTTAAGCCACTAGGCCGCTTTTTAACCTCTCTTGAGCTGTGTCCCAAGTAATGGACCAAAAATGGAAATAAAGCTTTATGCTAGGGAAAAAAATGAGAAAAGGTGCAGGGTTATGGTCAATAACGAAACAACTCTTAAGAGCTCCCACAGTGACTGAATTTATAAAGGTATCTACTTGGTAGAAGACCTTAGGAATCTAACTATGAACCAATAACCAGAGATATGAATGCATTTTATCTGTTCCCAGGTAAGGAAGGAAAGAGCTGTCCAGAAGGCAGTCAGATGTTTTCTCAGTGAGCAAACCCAGCCCAGCCCCAAGGTTGCACCATAATTTCCCTAATAGGCCTGACAGGATGGCACAGGGTCATCTCAGATGCCAGAGAGACATGGTGGGCACTGCCACAGTAAAAGAAAGCTTGACCTTGACATGTTAGAGGGGTCACGTTTCCACCGCCTTCAAAGCTACTTAACACTAAGGGGCTGCATGATGCAAGCCCTGTGGCCTGGTCTTCCCAGTGCTTTGGCCTTGGTCTGAGTATGAAGGGAAGGGTAGGGGCCTTGTATTCTCTCCACTGAAGTCACTCTTCTTTCCTTTGAGCTTGACAGTTACTTTTAGAACTTTCAACATGCGTTTGCTATTCTTAAAAAATATGTTAATGGTAAGAATTCTAATTTTCTACATCAAATAGCTTAAGTTTAAACCCAAGTTATTAACTTACAGGGACATAATGCAAAAAGAATTTCTGTGAAAGACAGGGTAGAATCACAGTGGCAGTTCAGCATTTGCATGTGTGCCAGCATCCTGCTATCTTATCTACTCTATGTCTACCAGATTGACTCTGTGCCCACAACATCAAAACAAGGGGGCAACCATAGGTTTGACACAAGTAGCCTTTACCTATAACTATAGCATTATTTGAATCTTAATTACAATCCATTAATGTCAAAAAATACCTCCTTTTACTATCTCTACCCTGGATTTTGAAAACCTTAGGTCTATAATTAAAATGCAAAAATAAAGTTTTACCAAATATAATAAAGCTTTCACAGTAAAGGCAACGCATTTTCAAGTCTCCTATTTTTTTCTCCATGAATTGAAGTTGTCAGTATAGTTTCAATTATGTTAAATATAAGCAATAAAAGGTGTTTAAGCAGGTGGTTGTCAAAGCAATAGTTTTAAACTAAGAATGACTATACGTGCTTTTTATTTTATTCAAAAATATAAAAATATAATATTTTTATATTTAGTGGGATTACTCTTTTCCTCTCTCAGCCCTGTACCCCATCTTATTGAGGACAGAATGCCCACTCTTCTATGCTGTTCTGACTTGCATGAAAATGAAGAAGATGACCTCATGTGAGTGCTCTGTGGGGAGGGAAGTTTGTATTTGCAGTTATGCTTACTGATGAAGCATCAGTAGCTAAGTTTTCAAGTGTTCCCTCTTATTTTTAGAGTAAAGACACTATTTCACCAGGGTGTCCTACCTCTATTCTCATATCTCTTTAGGAATTAGCACAGAGATAGTGACATATTTACTTTCCTTCACTCTTTGACCATTTTGTATTTTCCATATAATGTGTTGGAATTATGTTCTAATCATAGTTTGGCAAATATTTGTCCATTTGCTCATTCTTCATTTTGTATATAGATCACTCATTAATATATATGTGATTAGTGAATTCATAAACATGGCTAATATTTATTGCTTTTTATGTGACAAAAGCACCATGCTAACAGGGTCTCAAAAATAAAAATAATCCTCTGCCCTATAAAATCTGTCAGCGAAGTATAAATACATATGGCCCCATTTTCTAAACGTTTGCACTACAAGATTACCAAGCATGATTAGAGAGGGATATGCAGAGGACAGGGAAGCACCAAGAGGGGGCCCCACAGGAGTGGGTGAGGCATGTTTAGCAGAATCATAAAGGCCAAGGAAACAGCTCTGGGAACCTTAAAATACATCACCAGACTGTCATAAAATTGATCAGAAGTTAACGTTGATGTTTAAAAATTGTGATCATATAATTACAGAGTACTGACTTCTAACATGTTTATGATAATAAATCCTATCTCTTTTAGAAGCCCATTCCGGCATGTGCATACCCCCTAGGTCCTTAAGGAACTGATGCCATGTATTTACTGTGTGTGGACCTCTACTTCTATCTGATTCAACCTCTAACTCACTGATTCCCTTAACAAAATCAATCTGATTGTCCAGAAACCTTACTCACCACTCACTATGAAAAGAGCAAATACAGATCTCTTTGTCTATTATGGTGTTTCCACTCCAGTGGTAAAGTGTGTCCTTTTGAACAGCATTAAAAACAATCTAAGACACTTATTTCTCTAGTCAAAATGTTAAGAATGTAAAAATACATGTATTTTTTCTTTATGCAACAAAAAGTGTATTTTTTTTCTTTATGCAACAAAATTTTCGACATGGCTCATTAGTTTGTATGTAGATAGAGTAATTTAACCATGCTAAAAACTTCAAGTCAAGATCCTAAGTTATTGGATTAAAAAAAAAGAAAATACTAAACTAATGTGTTAGAGATTTTGACTTTTTCATGTTTTATTTTTAATTAAAGTTATTGGAGTTACAATAGTTAAAATTATATGAGGGGACACCCAAAAAACAGAATTTATTTATAAATATTGTGTGTTTATTCTTACATGTTTAAACTTCAGTCACATTCAAGCACTCTCCATTTGATTCAATAAACCTATCGAGAAGTTTTTTTTTCTCACTGCTCAAAACAGTTTTTGAACTTGTTGATTTTGATGCCTTTTAGTGCTTCTGCTGTTTTTTGTTTCACCTTATCCACATTGGCGAGACATTTCCCTTTGAGGACTTTATTCATCTGTGGAAACAAACAAACAAACAGAAAGCTGCTCAGAGCAAGATTGGGTGAATAGGGAGGGTGGGGCACGGGGATCATGCTGTTTTCAGTCAAAAACTCCTGAACATTAGGCATAGTGTGGGCAAGTTTACTGGTAAATCACCCATCATGAAATGGGCAAACATGCTGAAAACTTGAAAGCATCTTAAAAAAAATACACTGAAGTCAAACACAGTCTCTCACAACAGTGTCAGCTGGTACACTGATACAGATGGGTTCCTAGAACACTCACTGAGTGGGGAAGCATTACTATAAGGGGCCCGCCCTCAGAAGATAATTCTGTTGTGTTTTTTTTGTCCCCCCTTCATATAAGTTTCAAGTGTACAATTCGATGATATGTCCATATATTGCATTGTGTGCCCACCAGCCAAAGTCAAATCATCTTCAGTCACCATATATTTGACCCCTTTAAGCTTTTACTACCCTTACCCCCAGGTTTTATCAACAAGACAAGAAACAACAGGTGTTGGAGAAGTTATGGAGAAAAAAAAAACCCTCATTCACTGCTTGTGGGAATGTAAACTGAAGATTTTGACTTTTAATATGAAGTTACTCTGGGAAAACAAACTCATTTTAATAGGTCTTTTCAAAGCATCTGGCATAATAATTCATAGTTGGAATATTCTATATTATGACATCTGGACCAAGTTACAATTATATTCAGTTATCAATGAGAAAACAGAGATAGTAAGATACTAAATTAGACTGTAAATCATATGCCCAGTGTGACAAAATGAAGTATGTGGACTGTGTAGCACAAAGTACTGAAAGTACCTACTGTTTTTCTTTTCTTACTACTCTTGTTAATTTTTTTCCATAGACAAAGGCAAAAGAAAGTAAACTAATCCTATAAAAATGAATTGATTTCAGATATATTGTAATGGATTTTTTGTTTAATTTCATTCAGAAAAATACATCCTTTTAAATTCTGACTGTATGTAATAAATCAGGGTGATAAAGATAAACAATATAAAAATAAAAATATCCTGAAATCTCAGTATCTTGAAACACAGTGCACTGGTATTTTTCTGGTTATCCTCCATTATATATCTTGAGTATGAACACACACACAATGTCACAGCTATTCACAGAGTCACATTACACATTGGATTCTATGGAGACCAAATTTTTAGGGCCTTTTTATTGGCATACCTAGTCTGTCTCTTCTTTTCATTTCCCAGGTGACTAGTATTTCACAGCCTTTCTTTATGCCCTGTAATCATATACAAATACCTGTACATATACTCACATTTGGTAATTGCTGTTCTTCATTTATAAAAATGGGCTAACACTACATATATTTCTCTGCAACTAACTTTATTCACTTTACCCTAAGACAGTTACCTTAAGTGGTATTTGAATGCATTGTGTGGGTGCTTAATTTTTGTGAAATTAATGTTACAGTTTTTTCCATAATTTTCCTGTTTTTTAAATGTCCCTTTTCCCTCAAAGTTTTTGTTTTGTTTTATTTTGTTTTTGTAATAACAAACTATGTTACAACAAACATTCTGGTGTTTGTACATGTGTGTATTACGTGGACTGCAATGAATATGTATTCTTAAGAACTAGGTATCTGTGGGTGTGTACACATTTTCTATTTTTATTTATTTATTTATTTATTTATTTTTAGATATATTTTATTGATTATGCTATTATAGTTGTCCCATTCCCTCCCCTTTATAACCCTCTGCCCTACACACCCCCTCCCACCCACATTCTCCCCCTTTAGTTCATGTCCATGGATCATACACATAAGTTCTTTGGCTTCTACATTTCCTATACTATTCTTAACCTCCCACTGTCTATTTTCTACCTACCATTTATGCTACTTGTTCTCTGTACCATTCTCTAATCCTCTTTTCTCCCCCCCGCCCACTACCCTGGTGATAACCCTCCATGTGATTTCCATTTCTGTGATTCTGTTCCTATTCTAGTTATTTGCTTAGTTTGTTTTTGTTTTTGTTTTAGGTGTGGTTGTTAATGAGTGTGAGTTTGCTGTCATTTTACTGTTCATATTTTTTATCTCCTTTTTTCTTAGATAAACACTTTAAAATTTCATATAATAATGGCTTGGTGATCATGAACTCCTTTAACTTGACTTATCTGAGAAGCAGTTTATCTGCCCTCCATTCTAAATGAAAGCTTTGCCAGATAGAGTAATCTTGGATTTAGGTCCCTGCCTTTCATGACTTGGATACTTCTTTCCAGTCCCTTCTTGTCTGTAAGGTTTCTTCTGAGAAATCAGCTGACAGTCTCATGGGAACTCCTTTGTAGGTAACTCTCTCCTTTTCTGTTGCTGCTTCTAAGATTCTCTCCTTATCTTTAATCTTGGCTTAATGTAATTATGATGTGACTTGGTGTGTTCTTCCTTGGGTCCAATTTCTTTGGGACTCTCTGAGCTTCCTGGACTTCCTAGATGTCTATTTCCTTTGCCAAATTGGGGAAGTTCTCCTTTATTATTTGTTCAAAAAAGTTTTCAATTTGTTGCTCTTCCTTTTTTCCTTTTGGTACCCCTATGATTTGAATGTTGGAACATTTAAAGATGTCCTGGAGGTTCCTAAGCCTCTCCTCATTTTTTTGAATTCTTGTTTCTTCATTCTGTTCTGGTTGGATATTTCTTTCTTCCTTCTGGTCCACACCATTGATTTGAGTCCCAGTTTCCTTCCCATCACTGTTGGTTCCCTGTACATTTTCCTTTATTTCACTTAGGGTAGCCTTCATTTTTCCATCTAATTTGCGACCAAATTCAACCAATTCTGTGAGCATCCTGATTACCAGTGTTTTGAACTGTGCATCTGATAGGCTGACTGTCTTTTCATTTTTTAGTTGTATTTTTTCTGGAGATTTTATCTGTCCTTTCATTTGGGCCATATTTTTTTCTTTTGTCTCTGTGGGCCTGTTATATAGTAAGGGGTGGAGCCTTATGTGTTCACCAGGGCAGGGCAACCCACGGCTCTGGGTTGTGATGCTGTCTGTGGGGTAGGGGTCTGAGAGGGAATGGTGGTGCTTATTCCACTCTCTGACAGTTTTCAGTCACTCCCCCCACTACCCATAAGAAAATTGGGCCATTTTGGTGCTGATTCCTGGGTGGGTGGGTTTGTGTATGTTCTAGAACCCTGTGGGTCTCTCCAACAAACTCTCCTGTGAGGCTAGCACTTTCTCCTGCTGCTGCCTCAACCTCCACAGGTATTTTCAGTTACAGGTTTGAGGTTTTATTTCTCCATGCTGGAGCCCTGGGTTGCACAATCTGTCTTGCTCCCCAGTTGTTCCTCCCGGTTTAGCTGCATGTGAATTTGGGCCACCTGCTCCACAATCCACCACCTCATTGGGTCAGCCAGACACTGCCTTGCCTGCTCAGGTCTGCCATCTGCTGCCTTGCCATGAGTCCTCTCTGCCCACCTGCCTGTCTCCGCCCCTCCTACCAGTCTGATGAATGTTTCTTCTTTAACTCCTTGTCTGACTTCCATACAGTTCGATTTTCTGTCAGTTCTTGTTGTTTTTTGTTTTTAAATAGTTGTTGTCCTTCTTTTGGTTGTGCGAGGAGGCACAGTGTGTCTACCTATGTCTCCATCTTGGCCAGAAGTCTAAATAACAGCTTTATTGACATATAATTTATTGATCATGAAGATGCATCCTCTTACAGTATACAATTTAGTGCTTTTTAGTATATTCATAGCTATGTGCAAATATTGCCATTATCTAAATCTGGAACTTTGCTCTCATCCTGATGTCAAATGCTGTTGTCCATCAGTGGTCACTCCCTACCCCTGTTTCCCTCATACCCTGTTTGTTAATGTGTGTTTGAATATTTTGAAATTTTCATATAACTGGAATCACGTATTGGGTTAGCCAAAAAGTTTGTTTGTTTTTTTCCCTAAAATGACTCTAGTAGCACTTAGTTGTCTTTAACTTCATTTGAAACAAGTTTGTTGGATTGTATTGTGAGATGGCTGTCATATAAGTGTGCATTAAAAATTATCCAAAAGTTGGTGAATTTCTGTGTGAATTTTAATATTGAAGATGGAAGAAAACATGCAATATTTTTGGCATATTATTCTTTATTATTTCAAGAAAGGTAAAAATGCAAGTGAAATACAAAAAAAATTGTGCAGTGTAGGAAGAAGGTGCTGTGACTGACTGAACATGTGAAAAGTGATTTGCAAAGTTGGTTTCATGTTGGGGATTTCTTTTCTTTTTTTTTCCTGTTACAAAGTGTATTTATCTGATTGAACAGAAATGAAATGTGTCAACCATTGTCAGTCACTCAGAATTCTTGCTGGACAATGGTCCATGATCAATTAGACCAGTTGAAGTTGCTAGTAATCAAATCAAGACATTAATAGAGAACAATCAACATTATACTATGTGGCAGACAGCCGACATGCTTAAAATATACAAATCAATAAAGTTATTGGTGAAAATGAAAAATGTGTGTTTTACTTTACAGAAAAAAACTAAATGGACTTTTTAGCCAACCCAATAATGTGTGGTCTATTGTGACTGGCTTTGTTCACTTAACATCAATGTTTTTAAAATTCACCATGTTGTAACATGTATAGGTAGCATACTTCATTGCTTTTTATGGCTGAATAAGATTCATTTGTAAGAATATACCATATGTTTTTATCTGTTCATTGGTTGATGGACATTTTAATTGTTTCCATTTTTGGCTATAATATACAACTATAATGTTACTATGAATATTGGTGTACAATTTTTTGTGTGGAAATTTACTTTCAGTACTTTTGGGTATGTACCACAGTGTGGAATAGCTGGATCATATTGAAACTCTATGTTTATGCTTTGAAGGAATGGCCAAACTGTCTTCCAAAATGTCTAAACTCTTACAGTCCCACCAGAAGGTTAGAACTATTTCTCCAGATCCTCACCCCCACTTGTTATTTTCTGTCTTTTAAATTGTAGCCATTCTGAGGATGGTGTGAAATAATCTCTCTGTGGTTTTGATTGGAATTTTACTAATTACTACAGATATTGAGTATTTTAAAGTACTTATTGATCATTTATCTGCCTTTTCTTAGAATAAATGTCTTTTGTCCTTTTAAAATTTATTTGTTGAGTTATAAGTGTTCTTTATATGTTCTTTTTTAAGCATATTTTATTGACTATGCTATACAGTTGTCACAGTTATTTTTCTCCCCTTGATCCGCTCTCCTCCCTGCACACTCCCACACTCCAGCTTTCCCAGGCCCCTTAGCTCATACCCATGGGTCCTACACTTAAGTTCTTTGGCTTCTCCAATTCCTATACTATTCTTAACCTTCCCTTGTGTATTTTGTGCTTACCATTTATGCTTCTTATTTCCTGTACCTTTTCCCTCCATTCTCCCCCATCTTCCTCTCCACTGATAACTCTCCATGTGATCTACATTTCTGTGATTCTGTTCCTGTTCTAGTTGTTTGCTTAGTTTTTGTTTTTGTTTTTTAGGTTCAGTTGTTGATAGTTGTGTTTGTTGTCATTTTACTGTTCATAGTTTTTGATTATCTATTTCCTATATAAGATCCTTTAACATTTCAATAATAAGGGCTTGGTGGTGATGAACTCCTTTAACTTTACTTTATCTGGGAAACGCTTTATCTGCCCTTCCAAAATAACTAAGTGATGAGGAGACAGAAGACCTATCTGATGCAGAGTTCAGAACAATGGTAATCAGGATGTTCAAAGAATTGATTCAGCTCAGTCACAGAATGAAGGAAGAAATGAAGGCTACACATAGTGAAATAAAGGAAAACACACAGGGAACTGACAGTGAAGAAAAGGAAACTGGGACTCAAACCAATGATTTGTAACAAAAAGAAGAAATAAACATCCAACTGGAACAGAATGAAGAAATAAGAATTCAAATCAATGAGGAGAGGCTTAGGAACCTCTGGGACAACTTCAAATGCTCCAACATCTGAATCATAGGGGTGCCAGAAGAAGAGGAGCAAGAAATTGAAAACGTCTTTGAACAAAGAGTGTTCTTTATATATTCTGTACCTTAAAACCTTACCAGATATGTGATTTGCAAATACTTCCATTTTATGGGTTGTCTTTTCACTTTGTTAGTGGTACCCATTAAATACATTTAAAAAAAATGGGTGAATCCTAGTATAAGTATACTTTCTTTGGTTGCTTGGACTTTTGGTGTTATAGCTAAGAAACAATTGCTTAATCCAACATCATGAATATAAACAACTTATTTTTTTGTGGAAAATATTAACATTTTAATTAGATTCCTCTAATGAGATTATATGGTATTTTGTCTTTCAGTGACTGGTTTATTTTAGTTTAGCATGATAGTCTCTAGTTCCATCCATGCTGTTGCAAAAGGTAGGAGTTCCTCCTTTGTTTATGCTGCATAGTATTCCATTGTGTAATGTATCAGTTTGCTTTTATCCACTCATCTACTGATAGGCACTTAGGCTGTTTTAAATAGAACTCTTGAATATTTTAAATATCACTGATATGAACATTAGGGTGCATAAGTAGTTTTGAATTGATGTTTCAGGATTTTTAGGGTATATTCCCAGCACTGGAATCACTGGGTTGAAAAGTAGTTCCATTTTTAGTTTTCTGAGGAAATTCCATACTGTTCTCTGCAGTGGCTGCACCAGTCTGCATTCCCACTAACAGTGCACTAGGGTCATGAGCAAAATAAACTAATCAACAAAATAGAACCAGAAGCATAGAATCAGGGAATAGACTGACAGCAGTAAGAGGGGAGGTGGGGGTAGGGATTGTTCGAAAAAAGGTGAAGGTGTTAGTCAAAGAACATATATTAAAGGACCCATGGACATGGACAATTGGGTGATGATTGACTGTGGAACTGGGGGGTGGGCTGGGTGGAGGGCACCAAAGGGGAAAATAACTGAAACAACTTTAAAACATAAAAATAATTAGTATTTTCAGACCTTTCTTTTAGGTCTTCAGAAAGTGTTCCATTTACCCTCCTTCCCTTGCTACACTGAAGATTTCAAGTCTCAGCAAAAACACTGTTTCCTCTACATAGCCTATTTGATATTTCTTCCCTACTATCTCCTACCCGCTACCCTCCTTAATTAATTTTGAGTTAGTTTTTTTGTATGCAGTGTGATGCAGGGGTCAAAATTCAATCTTTTGCACATGGATATCCAGTTGTGCTAGCACCATTTATTGAAAAAGCTGTGTTTTTCCTGTTGAATTGTTTGGGCACTGATGTCTAAAATAAACTGACCATATATGAGGATTTATTTCTGGGATTTCAGTCATTTTCCATTGATTTTTATACCTTCATGTCAATGTTGTACTGTCTAGATTTCCATAGATTTGGTTTAAATTTTGAAAGAGGGAAATATGAGTCCTCTTTGCTTATTTTTGTTTCAGAAATGTTTTGGTTCTTCTGAGTCCCTTTTGTTTTTATATGAATTTTGGAATCAACTTATCAATTTCTCAAGAAAAGCCAGCTAAGGTTTGACATCAACTAAGGTGAAAGTTTAGATTAAATTGAGAACATTGCTATTTTAACATTATAAAATTCATTAATCCAAGAATGTTGGAGATCTTTCCATTCACTTTTCTTTCTTAGTTTCTTTCAATATTTGGTAATTTTCAAGACTCCAGTGTTTGCTCTGGTAAGCCACAAGTCCCTGTGTTTGCTTGTCTATCTCTCTGATCTCATGGACAGCTGTTTCCACTGTATTCTCAGTTCTCCTGATCCAAGAAGGGAGTGGATACTTTCAAGCTCCTGACATACCAAGCTAGAAACAGAAGTCCTTTTTCAATTTTGTAAACATGATGTCCATTAGTTTCTAGAAGATGTTGAAAATAGGTTATTTTATTTTTTTCCAATAATTTCCTGAGAGATGGTTTCTATTGACTACTTTTTCCATTGTGTATGGGCATGCTTTCCTGTTTGTGTTTTTTCATATTTATTTATTTTTTGAAACTGGACATTTTGAGTAATACTATGTTGCAACCTAGAAATCTGATTTCCCTTCTCTTTATGGTTTCTTGTTTAACTAATTCTTAAACATTGACATTCCTTTTTATGTATGTTCACTGTCTAGCTTAGCCTTCGCTTGCTGCTTGCCCAGGCCCTGAGGTCGGCCAGAGGTGAGAACTTAGGGCATGCACATAGCCCTACAATGCATGTGGACTTCTGTATCCCCTGGAATATGTCAGACCATTTCAAAGCCTCCTGTGGTTTTTCTTTCAGCAGAGTTTCTTTCTGAATTCTTTGATGAGACATGCGTTTGACCCATCTGTTTTCACCACCTTAGGAAGCTGTGATTTTACCAGATGCCACTGATTGTTTCTGAAAAGAGACTTTGGGATTGGACTGTTTACACTAAGTAGGTTCTGAATTAGGTCAAATAAGAACAAGTCCTGTGAATGGAGAATTTTCAGGGATCTTCCAGAAAGCTCAAATAGTAACTGTTTTCTGGGGGGTGTGACTTTTCAGAAATCCCCAGACCTGTTCTGCACCTGGTCATGGCTACTGGTTAGCTGGTATATAACTATAATGGTTATCAGTTTGGTTTTCAAAGTTATTGTGGGGCTGGGGAGCAGGGATGGGAATAGCATGGATGAAAATACTGTAGGCCCTGGCTGTACACATTAAGTTGTTAGAACATAATCTTTATATGTCAAGTTTGCAGGTTTGACCCTTGGTCAGGGCACATACAAGAAGCAACCAATGAATGCATAAATAAGTGAAACAACAAATAAATATTTCTCACTGAAATCAATAAATAAAAAATTACAAGTAAATAAATGCTAAAAAAAGCTCTTACAAAGATGCAGATATTCTTCTGATAGATAATGGGAGGCTGTGAGTGTTAGAACATAAAGAGGGTAACAGATTGTTCTTTGAAATGTTACAAGCCTTTTTTCAATTTACAGTTTTTAAAAAGTTGATTTTGACAATTTTTGTCAGTATTCTTATTACTTTTACAGATGAAAGTTTTGTATATCTTTGCTCTGCCATCCCCAAAGCACCTCAGTGTAAGCATATTTTTCTGGGCTGCTGATTTTTTTTCTAAGGATTAGAAGTCCAAGAGTAGGATTGCTGGCTTAAGGATACAAATATATTTAACTATATTAATTATTGGACTTTAATTTCTACAGTGGCTCTAAAAATTTACATTTTATTAAAAACTTTTGAGATAAACATTTTTCTATTTTATTTCAATCTGAGGAAAAACTTTAATTTTATTGAAATTAAAATTCTTTTCATTGGTTTTTTGAATATTAAAGTTTTGATTCCTCAGGAATTTCCCTTGTCTATTCATCTACTGGGTTGTCTTTTTTATTTATATTAAATAATTTGGAGGAGACTTCCAGCCAAGAAGGAGGTATAAGTACATATGCTTTGCTTCCTCACACAACCAAAAGAAGGATGGCAACCAATTTAAAAACAAAAAAAACAACCAGAACATCCAGAAAATTGAACTGTACAAGAAGTCTGACAACCAAGGAGTTAAAGAAGAAAAATTGACCCAGACTGGCAGGAGGGATGGAGACAGGCAGCTAGGGTTGACAGGATGAGCTGCGAGCAAGACAGCAGCTGGCAAACTTAGTGGTCCCACATTCTTGGGCAGATAAATCAGGAGGAACAGCTAGGGAGTGAGACAGACCATGCAACCCAGGGTTCCAGTGTGGGGAAATAAAGCCTAGAACCTCTGCCTGTAAAAACCTGTGAAGGTGGTGGTGGCAGGAGAAACTCCCAGTCTCATAGGAGATTCTGTTAGAGGGACCCACGGGGGTCCTAGAATGTGCACAGACCCACCCACCTGGGAATCAGAAAGGCCCATTTTGCTTGTGGGTAGCAGGAGGGAGTGACTAAAAGCTGGGTGAGAGCTGAGCAGCATTGTTCCTTCTCTGACCCCTCCCACACGTACAGAGCCACAAGTAGTGAAGTAGGTTGCCCTGCCTGGCAAGTACTGAAGGCTCTGCCACTTACATGTAACAGGTACATCAAAACAAAGAAAACTGGCCCAAATGAAAGAACAGATCAAAACTCCAGAAAAAAATAAAGCAATAAGGAGATAGCAAACCTATCAGAGGCAGAGTCCAAAACACTGGCAATCAGGATGCTCTCAGAAATGGTTGAGTATGTTTGCAAAATAGAGGAAAAAGTGAAGGCTATACAAAGTGAAATAAAGGAAAATATACAGGGAAACAACAATGAAAACATACAGGGAAACAACAATGAACTCAAATCTATGATTTGGAACAGAAGGAAGAAATAAATATTCAATCAGAACAGAATTAAGAAAAAAGAATTGAGAGCATAATGTTAAGCGAAATAAGCCAGGTAGTGAAAGACAAATACCATATGATCTTGCCTTTAACAGGAACCTAAACAACAAAACAAAGAAACAAGTAAAATATAACAAAAGACACTGAAATAGAGGACAGGTAGTCAGTGACCAGAAGGGAGAGGGAAGGGAATTTCAGGGGAGAAGGGAAGGGTTTACAGGAACAAATATAGAGGACACATGGACAAAACTAGGGGGTTGGAAAGGGGAGGGAGGAGGGGAGGAATGGGTGGGTGGGCTGGAATGGGTATAAAGGATAGAAACTGTACTGAATAAACTAAAATAAAAAAATAAAAAGAAAAAAGAATTGAAAAAAGTGAGGACAGGCGTAGGACCTCTGGGACAATTTTAAATGTCCAACATCTGAATCAGTTGTGCCAGAAGGAGAAGAGGAAGATCATGAAATTTAAAATTTTTTGAAAAAATAATGACGGAAAAATTCTGCAAACTGGTGAAGGAACTAGACATGTAAGTCCAGGAAGCACAGAGTTGCAAAGAAGGTGGACCCAAGGAGAAACACACCAAGACACATCATAATTACATTAGCCAAGATAAAAGCAGCAAGAGAAAAGGAGATAGTTATCTACAAAGGAGTTCCCATAAGACTGTCAGCTGATTTCTCAGAAGAGACCTTACAGGCAAGAAGGGGCTGGAAAGAAGTATTCCAAGTCATGAAAGGCAAGGATCTACATCCAAGATCGCTCTATCCAGCAAAGCTCTAATTTAGAATGGAAGGGCAGATAAAGTGCTTCTCAGATAAGGTCAAGTTAAAGGAGTTCATCATCACCAATCCCTTAGTATATGAAATGTTAAAGGGTCTTATCTAAGAAAAAGAAGAAGATGAAAACTATGAACATTAAAATGACAACAAACTCACAACTACCAACTACTAAACTTAAAACACAAAAACTAAAAACAAACTAAGCAAACAACTACAACAAGAACAGAATCACAGAAATGGAGATCACATGGAGCATTATAAGCTGTGGAGAGATGCAAGGGGGGAGAATGGGGGAAAATGTACAGGGAATAAGAAGCATAATTGGTAGGTACAAAATAAACAGAGGGAGGTTAAGAATGGTATGGGGAATGGAGAAGCCAAAGAACTTATAAATAGAACCCATGGATATGAACTAAGAGGGGGAAATGCTGGAGGGAAGGAGAGGGAAGGGTAGAGGGCAATAAGGGGGAGAAAAAAGGGACAATTGTGATAGCATAATCAATAAAATATTCACGTCAAGACAAAAAAAAATGGCCCAAATGAAAGAACAGATCAAAGCTCCAGAAAAAATACAACTAAACAATAAAGAGACAGCCAACCTATCAGATGCACAGTTCAAAACACTGGTGATCAGGATGCTCACAGAACTGGTTGAATTTGGTCGCCAATTTAGATGAAAAAATGAAGGCCACCCTAAATGAAATAAAGGAGAGTGTACAGGGAACCAACAGTGATGGGAAGGGAAGTGGGAATCAAATCAGTGGTGTGGACCAGTAGGAAGAAAGAAATATCCAACCAGAACAGAATGAAGAAACAAGAATTCAAAAGAATGAGGAGAGGCTTAGGAATCTCTAGGACATCTTTAAACATTCCAACATCCCAATTATAGGGGTACCAGAAGGAGAAGAGGAAGAGCAACAAGTAGAAAAGTTATTTGAACAAATACTAAAGGAGAACTTTCTCAATTTGGCAAAAGAAATAGACATCCAGGAAGTCCAGGAAGCTTAGAGAGTCCCAAAAAAATTGGACCCAAGGAGGAACACCCCAAGGCACATCATAATTACATTACTCAAGATTAAAATTAAGAAGAAAATCTTAGAAGCAGCAAGAGAAAAGGAGACAGTTACCTACAAAGGAGTTTCCATCAGACTGTCAGCTGATTTCTCAAAAGAGACCTTACAGGCAAGAAGGGGCTGGAAAAAAGTATTCCAAGTCATGAAAGGCAAGGATCTACATCCAAGATTGTTCTATCCAGCAAAGCTCTAATTTAGAATGGAAGGGCAGATAAAGTGCCTCTCAGATAAGGTCAAATTCAAGAAGTTCATCATCATCAAGCCCTTCCTATATGAAATATTAAAGGGATTTATCTAAGAAAAAGGAGATAAAAATATGAACAGTAAAATGACAGCAAACTGACAATCGTCAACAATCATGCTTTAAACAAAAACAAAAGGAAACTAAGCAAACAACTAGAACAGGAACAGAATCACAGAAATGGAGATCACATGGAGGGTTATCAGTGGTGGGGGGAGGGAGGAGAATGGGGGAAAAGGTTCGGGAAATAAGAAGCATAATTGGTAGGTACAAAACAGAGGGAGATTAAGAATAGACAGGAAATGGAGAAGCCAAAGAACTTACATGTAC
>CM052540.1:69997500-70058714 GCA_028533065.1 Trachops cirrhosus | reverse complement strand
AGCATGGATGGAGTTGGAAAGCATTATGCTAAGCGAAATAAGCCAGGCAGTGAAAGAGAGGACATAGAGAAAAAAAACATAGAGAATAAGCTGACAGTGACCAGAGGGGAGAGGGGAGGGAATTTCAGGGGAGAATGGGAAGGGTTTACAGGAACAAATAGAAAGGACACATGGACAAAAACTAGGGGCCTGGAAATGGGAGGGAGGAGGGAGGGCTGGGGGGGTGGGCTGGAATGGGAGTGAAGGACAGAAAATTGTAGTTGAACAATGATTAAAATAAAATTTTTAAAAAAGATAATAAGCGAGTAATAGGTATATAATGATTATAAATTGATATGTGACTCAGATGGGGTCTTATTGTTTCCTTTGGCATTTGGCATTTTCTAAGAAGGATTTTCTTTGAATTTGACTGAAATATACTTAAATAATGAAAAATATACTGTGAGCCATTAAAGACACTTGGCACAATCTGACAGACATTCCTGATATCAAATATTTTATGTCACAACTATCTCCTCAGGTAGAAGGGTCATTGTCCCAATCTTGCTGAGAATGATCCCAAGCTGTTCAAAATATAATATGTTTTGTCGTATGAGTGGTTATCCTTGGTAAGTCACATTCTGACTTTTCTTTCCTATAATCTTAATTTCGAGGGTAGGTAGAGGTGGGGGCCATAGTGATAGTGGTGATTAAGTCAATGAGAATGGAAGGAGAAGGGGGTTTACATGATGTGTGTGTATGTGCCAGAATAGGTGCAAAGTGGAATGTTCAAATATTAAAAGTGGAAAGTAGAAAACATTTTGGATAAACTGCACAACTATAATGCAAAAGTTATTAATTCGAGTTGTACAGTTATTTATTTATAGTGGTTAAATACATGATTAAATTTTTATATTTTTGTTAGTTTTATAAAAAATAATGCAGTGCATTTTGTAGGTTATAAAATAATAGCACTTGCTCTTATGTCAAGGAAAAATATGTTTGCTAAATGTGGTTTCTTTTAAAGTATTTTCTTAGCGTTGTGAATATTTTTCCTTCTTTCAAAATTTATTAATAATATTCTGAGATTAAAATAGTTTCTGTCTGTCCATAGAACTTCTTACCTTATTGAAGACTGCCAATAATGACGTTGGTATTGTGAAGGACACTTTGAATCTTCCAGGCTACAGAAAATACTTGAAACCTGAACTATGTTTTTTTTAATGACACAGAAAATAACCTGTGAGGCTGAGGTATATGGGTGTGTGTGTGTGTGTGTGTGTGTTTGAGATAGAGAGAGAGTGAGAGAGTATGGATATACGTGTGAGTCAGGATAAACTTAATATTTGAAATCAAGTTTTATACATATTCAACATTTAAAGTAAGTTATTGAGTGTCTAACACGTACACAGTGCATAGGTACTACAGGACATAATTTTGAAACAAAGAAGGTAGACATGACTCCTGACCCTTGAGAATTAATTAAGTGAAAAATTGTTCAAAATAAAAAAGTGTGGGTAAGGACCTGTATGTGAAAGCTTATAAAATGAGCATTAGACTGACCAGTCTATATTCCAAGACCAAATAAAAAATAACATAATTTCACAATATTTTGGCTTTATTTTTATTATTTGTTTGCTTTCTATTTTCCCTTATAAAAAAGGAAATATTCCAACATTTGTTGCAGGTACTTATTGTAGAGAGAACACGCACACACACACACACACACACACTAAATTAGTTTACAGATGACCTTCAATTATTTTAATAAATGCAATTATTTTAATTGACTTATGAGAAAATGTTAATAGATCATGAAAACTAACAATTTCCAGTGCCCATTACTAATAGTTTCCTTTGGCATTTGAAGATAACACAGGAAATATAGAAGTCACTGACTCATTACAGTCAATTTAAACGTCTTTCCAACTCTGTTTTCTATGCTTATCCAGTCTCTGTGATGAATAGAAGTTCTAATGGAAATAATGTGAATTAGTATAGAGGCTGAGACTGAATTAGTTTCACAGGATCTTGCATTGATGAGCTTTCTAAGGAAATGAGAATATGTGACACAGTAGCATTAGAATATTATTGGCTGTGCCCACACTGAAATGCTCAGAATGAGTTCAATTTTACACATCTTCATATTATCAAGGAAAAACAGCCAATCATTGAAAGACCAGAATAAATGTAGTTGAGTAGCTGCACATACTTCTATTGAAGTAATGTCTATATTATTTCATGTGGAATTATGGATTACAGAATTGTAATATAAGAGTAGCGAGGACCAAGTGTTTACTCAAATTCTTTTTTAAAAATATATTTAACTGGTTATGCTATTACAGTTGTCCCATTTCCCCCCCCTTCACTCCCCTCCACCCTGCATACCCTCTCCCGCCCACATTCCTCCCCTTCAGTTCATGTCCATGTGTCATAAGTTCTTTAGCTCCTACATTTCCCATATTATTCTTACCCTCCCCCTGTCTATTTTCTACCTACCATCTATGCTACTTATTCTCTGTACATTTCCCCCCCTCTCTGCTACTCCCGCTCCCCTGTTGATAACCCTCCATGTGATCTCCATTTCTGTGGTTCTGTTCCTGTTCTAGTTGTTTGCTTAGTTTGCTTTTGTTTTTATTTTAGGTGCTGTTGTTAATAACTGTGAGTTTTCTGTCATTTTACTGTACATGTTTTTGATCTTTTTCTTAGATAAGTCCCTTTAACATTTCATATAATAAGGTCTTGGTGATGATGAACTTCTTGAACTTGACCTTATCTGAGAAGCACTTTATCTGTCCTTCCATTCTAAATGAGAGCTTTGCCGGATAGACTGATCTTGGATTTAGGTCCTTGCCTTTCATGACTTGGAATACTTCTTTCCAGCCCCTTCTTGCCTGTAAGGTCTCTTTTGAGAAATCAGCTGACAGTCTGATGGAAACTCCTTCGTAGGTAACTGTCTCCTTTTCTCTTGCTGCTTCTAGGATTCTCTTCTTAATTTTAATCTTGAGTAATGTAAGTATGATGTGTGTTGAGGTGTTCCTCCTTGGGTCCAACTTCTTTGGGACTCTCTGAGCTTCCTGGACTTCCTGAAAGTCTATTTCCTTTGCCAAATTGGGGAAGTTCTTTATTATTTGTTCAAATAACTTTTCCACTTGTTCTTCCTCTTCTCCTTCTGGTACCCCTATAATTTGAATGTTGGAACGTTTAAAGATGTCCTGGAGGTTCCTAAGCCTCTCCTCATTTTTTTGAATTCTTGTTTCTTCTTTCTTTTCTGTTTGGATGTTACTTTCTTCCTTCTGGTCCACTCCATTGATTTGAGTCCCATTTCCTTACCATCACTATTGGTTCCCTGTACATTTTCCTTTATTTCACTTAGTGTAGCCTTCATTTTTTCATCTAATCTGCAACCAAAGTCAACCAATTCTGTGAGCATCCCGATTGCCAGTGTTTTGAACTGTGCATCTGATAGGTTGGCTATCTCTTTATTGTTTAGTTGTATTTTTTCTGGAGCTTTGATCTGTTCTTTCGTTTGGGCCATTTTTTTGTCTTGATGCACCTGTGATGTAGTGAGGGGTGAAGCCTTAGGTATTCACCAGGGTGGGATAACCTACATTACTGTGTTGTGATGCTGTATGTGGGCCAGGGGCCCAAGAGGGAACAATGGCACTTGCTCAGCTCTCTGCCAGATTTAAGTCACTTCCCCCACTTCCTGCAAGTGAATTGTGCCCTTCTGGTGCTGTTTCCCATGTGGGTGGGTTTGTGTGCCTCCTGGGACACTGTGTGTCTCTCCAACAAACTCTCCTGTGAGGCTGGGAGTTTCTCTGGGCACCTCAACCCCGACAGGTGTTTTCAATTGGTGTTTTGAGGCTTTATTTCTCTGAGCGGGGCCCCTGGGTTGTGCTGTTTGATCTCACTCCCCAGTTTTGCCTGGTTTATCTGTGTGTGAAAGTGGGTCCGCCAGGCTCACCACAGGCAGCCACCTTGCACACTGTGCCTTTCCACAATCTGCCCCCTTGCTGGGTCTGCCCACTGCTGCTTTGCACATTCAGGGTCGGCTGGCCACCCTGCTGTGAGCCCTCTTTGTCCTGGCTTCCAAACTTTGCCCTTCCTACTGGTCTGGATGAATATGTCAACTTTAACTCCTTGGTTGTTGGACTTCCATATAGTTCATTTTTCTGTCAGTACTGGTTGTTTTTTGTTTCTAAATTGGTGTTGTCCTTATTTTGGTTGTGTGAGGAGACACAGTGTGTCTACCTACACCTACATCTTAGCTGGTAGTCTGTCTACTCAAATTCTTCATCCTCTTCTTTGTAGCGATAGTTAGTCTACATTTCCCAGACCCTTTTGCTGTTCGATATGGTCATACATCTAAGTCCTCATCAGTGAGTCTGAGTGCTGGTGGTGTAAACCTCTTTCTTGCATAGACCATAAAACACTATGACAGAATCTCCCTCATGCTCTTTCTCTTCTACCAGCCGGATACAGATGGAGATAAAGCCTGGAACGGCCAGAGATGAAGGAAGCCAGATTCCTGAATTACTTCAGGGAGGAAGGCCACCCTACTGAAGAGAGCATACAAAAGACTGTTATATGAGTAAGTAATACTTTCTAAAACCATTCAAATTTTAGAATATTTATTATCAGTAAATATTACTACAGTGCCCCTACTCAATCCAGAAAATATAACATTTTTAAGATTAATACTTACTATTATTTTATTATATTTTGTGACTCAGAGCTCACAAGAACAGTAATCAAAATACAGCTCTAAGTGGTAAGAAAATTTTTATTTAGTTAAGTCTAACTTTGCCTATTAGTAACATTCACAGTGGTTTCAAATTTAAAAAAAAGTCAATACAAATTGTTGTGATTAATTCAACATGATTTTTTATTTTTTATAGTGTCCCTGTGTTTCTTAGGAAGATGTATCAAATATTCTACTCATTAGTTAATTGAGTAGATATACTTTGATATACTTTGAACAAATCCCCTCTCAAATGCTGGAATGGAGTGACCAAATCAGGCATCGCTGTGCCTTCAGGAGTCTGCAACCTGGAGCAGATAGTAAACAAACAATTATTTTTTGTTCTATCAGGAATAGTGTGCAAAGAATGGTTAGTTTTCTAAAACTTGCCTGCTTTCATCACCATAATAAATTCATAGATTCCACAAAATAGAAAGTAATGCATGTTACTTAATCAATGACCATAATTCATTCAGGGAACTGAGGCCTAAAGAAGGTCTTGGTTATTCTATATTCAGTTATATCATTATTCTTTCACTGAAAAAATATTTAAACAGTAAAATCCTATTGCCCAAGTTACATTAATAAGAAAACTTTGATACACTGAATGGAAGCATTATTTTAGGCTATTTTACAAACATTTAAAATTTCTCACTCTTTTAGGAAAACCTAAATTTTATCAATAACTTATTCAGACATGTTTTAAAATGTGAAGTATCTAGGGTTTGGCTCACAGCTGTTTAGAATCACCTGGATAGCTCCTTGTTAATATCCCACTGTAGAGTCAGGTCTTCCTTTATACAGCTATGCATCGCTTTGGCACTAATTGGTCTTGGTATTTTGGCCAGTGCATACAACTAATCTGTGATTCATTTTGTTTTGTTATTGATCCATGGGAATACAAATTAATTAAGAATTATTCAGATCAAACCAAGAGAAAATTTTTAAAAATCAGATCAAAAAAGTGTAGGCTCATTGAACTCACTTAACAGGAAGGCCAGCAGTAAGTGACTACTCGCATCGGATCGACTCCATCAGCAGTGACATCATGGCCACATGTTTCATGATTATCTTTGTGCCCACATGCTTTTTACCTCACTATCCCCAAATGGTTGCTTGTATCATTTGATGTCATTTCTTCCTTCTGTAGAAAGAAGAAGGAATTCTGCTTTATTTATTTATATTTTTTCAAGAGGTAATGTTGTGTTCAGGGAATTCCATGTACCATAGTTTGTCCAGGAGTTTTTCAGCTGGTTCCTGGTAGCTATAAGGATAATGTGAGCTTTACACACTATTATTCTGAATGAAACCTCAGCTCTGCTAGAGATAAAAATGCCAGGGGAATGGGTATTGAAGGGGACCATAGCAATGTCTGGTAAATCAACATATTGCCTTACAGGCCAATGTGAGAATTAAATTAGCACAGTGCCCTGAACTGAGTAAGCTCTCAATACATTGAGCTATTACTATTATGATCTACCCATTGAATGAATGCTACAGTATATATTTTAATATTAAACATTAATATAACATATTTATATAAAACAAATATGTCTGGGTATTCCCTGGAACACATGGTAGGTTTATACTTCCTTATCTTCTTGAAATATGACCAGTGAAATATAAGCAGAAGTGCAATGTGTTACTCCTGGGTGGAGGGTGTCCAACCTGTGGCCCATGGGCCACATGGGGCTCAGGCTAGCTATGAATATGGCCCAACACAAAATCGTAAATTTACTTAAAACATTATGACTTTCTTTTGTTATTATGTGTTGCAATGTTTTTAACATGTGGCCCAGGACAACTCTTCCTCCAGTGTAGCCAAGAGACACTGAAAGGTTGGACAACTCTAGAAAGTTAATATGCAACTTGCTACACTTTCATTTCCTTGCTTGGCAGATGGGCAACATTCTAGGTGCCTGGGTCCTGTGGAGAGGGTGTTGTGGATGGAGCAGGATGATCTGCTGCCAAATCATGAAGTACCTAGAGCATGACTAGGAAATAAAACTTGTAGTTTTAAGCCACCAACATTTGGAGTTGTTTATTAACCATAGCATAGCCAAGCCTATCCTGTTTGACACATATATTTCATTAAATTATTTTGCTAAATAACCCATGCTATTGTTGCCCTTCACAAGTGAGTTTACAGAGAGTCAGAGGTTAATGATCTGCTTACAGTCACACAACTTAAGCAAATATAGAATCCAGATTTGCACCCTGGTTTTTATGTTTTCACAGGTCATTCCAGTGAGGACTGCTTGTTGGCTTCAGGACAGTAATTAAAGTGGAAGATGGCTTTAGAATATGAATTTTTATTCTGTATTCTTTTATCAAGACTTTTATCATCCCTGGACTTGATATTTCATTTTCTCACTGATAATTTTATAATGACTAGGACCTTTAATATGGAACATTAAGATAAAAATAAAAGGAAATGAAACATCTTTGGATTTATGATTATTTTAACTTTCTTCAATCTTTCTCTTTATTCTTTTACCTATAGATTAGGGACCATACTTCTTAAAATGCTTTTTAGAAAATATTTTTTATAAAGTATTTTGAGACTATCACATTAATGATTTATGTTAGTCATATAAACTATGTTCTTAAGTTTACATACATTATGCTAACTTTTAAATTATTCTCAACCATTAACTACCAACCTAATTAGAACAAAAAAATACATCTTAAACCATCAAGTATTTCTGCTATAATTATAAAGAACAGGAAACAAAAACAGCACTTATTTTCTATGTGCACAGAATGTATTTTGTCTTAGCAGGATAAGTAGGAACATCCATAGGGATTGAATACCTTTATTGCCTTTTGAGCTTATTATTGCACACTGAACCTTTAAGGGGTTGAACATTTACTATATCCTCAGTGTATCAAATTGCCTTTTGTCACACCTAGTTCAGGAAGTATTTTCTAGCACCGAAGTTTTTATATTACCCGATGTCTATTTTCTTAAATAAAAAGGGAAATTTGTATACCTCTAATTGTAAATAATCTCTACTTGAACAGGACTCTCCAGGAAAAGAGGGAAACTGCTCATTCATTTAACAGTCATGTTGAGAACCTGTGTGCCAAACACCATCCCAGCCACTGAGGGTGCAAACAAAAGTATGAGCTGACCTGTGCCCTTAAGTGAAGCAGTGGAGGGAAAATTGGTAAAAGTATAATTATCAATGTGTTAGGGCTATTATGAAAGTATATGCCTGGGGAAATACTCATCTAGGCTTTGCTGCAAGGGTTTATGCAAAAGAAGGAACAAGAAACCCTTTCAGGTTGTTTTGATCACCAATGGATAGGAAAGCAAAGAACATTAAGGGGTGAAAGTACATATCATGGATTGAGGTTTGGTGGTATATTAAATACTACATTCAAGAAACTCTAAGATGATAGGTATGGGTGGAGCTTAGAATTCATGTAGAGGAATTATTGTTAGTGATGAGATTTAGGAGAAAGACTGGCAGACATAGAGTACTCCAATTATGAAAGGTATGAGAATGGGTGCAATTTTGCCTAAAAGAAGTAGAGATCTGTGCTTTTACACTTTTGTCCATGAACAGATTGGTCATTCAAAAAGTTTCCTCAGGCATCAGAATTAAAATTAGAATTTGTAGACAGTAAGGACTGCAGTATGTGGAGCCATCCGAAGTCTTTTTCAAAATGTCAGATGAGATAATAGTGAGAGTAGAAGCAGTGGATATGGAGAGGAAGCATGGATTGGAGACATAAGAGATATAGCTGAAAGATATTATTTTTCTAGGAGAATGGAGGAGAGGAATGGGTTAAGGATAAATCACATCTTTCTGATTTAGGTTGTAGGATGAGTGCTAAGCCAGCAAAAGAAAGAAAAAGCCACATGATTGGGTAAAAGAAAACTGGTTAAGTTTAATGAACATGATATTACTACTGAAAATGTGTAGTAGAAACTTGATTATATAGTTTGGTCATAATTGTTTAGAGCAGAAATATACACAGAAATTCATTGTTTTAAATGTAGAAGTAGAATATTTGATTTGCATATGATCACCAGTAGAGTGTATAGAACAAGAAGAGAAAACACAAGACAAACATGTTTAAAGTAACAGAGAGAAGGAGAGGAGACATAGTAGAAGACTAAAGATGGTTGTATGGGTAGCAGGAAGCCCAGCAGGGTGCATGCACACAGGCTTAGCGAATTCTGGCCAGTGTGAGAAGTCGGCAGCGTAAATGCCTCCCAGACAGGCTCTGTGATGAAAGATAAAATGGGGCCTGTGTACCTGGCAAAGGGGAATCATAAGTGTGTGATACGTTCCCTGGCTCCTGGGGTCTGCCACATTGTGGATGGGGGAGAGACATTCACATAGACTACTGAGTCCTGTGGAGGGAAAGGGTGGGTGGCTTCACTCTCAAGGGGAGCAAAAAGCCGCGGCCTCCACCGTGACAGGCCTTTATTTCTGTCTCTGGACACATTACATGATGGTCCTTATTTATTATCCACCTGTTGGCTTTAGGTGGTTACCTTTTACAGAAAACAAAGGAGCCAATGCCGCTAATCACATCACAGAAGAGGAATACTTGCAAATGAAAAGGCAAAAGTGGTTGAACCTGTTACACTCATCCTTGGAAGGTTTAGCATGGATTTTAGGAAGTTACTTTGCAATAAATGTCCTCAATTCAGGATGAGGGAGTTTTTAGCAAAAAGCAAGACTCAGAGCAGCCTAGGTACATTGCAGGCCTGATTCCTCACAGGAGAACCTATCCGTGGGCGTGGGTCCTGTGCATCTCCTGAGCTGGCCATGCAGAACTCCTACAAGTGCGAATATTAAGAGCAGTTTTAGTACAATGACTATGCTAGAGTGCTGGGAGTATTGGGTAAAGGTGAGAAAAAACAAAAATTAAATAATTCTTTCAAGAGACTAAGTTTGTAGAGAACAACAAGGTAAGTTAATATTGTCTTTAAAAAGATATGTAGGTTCAAAAAAGTGTTATTTTACTTTTTATTTTTAATAGATGATACTTGCATATACATGAAGGAAAGAAAACAGAAGAGAAAGTGTTTGAACCATGTTAGTATTCCTGACACAGCAAGAAACATGATGACTTAGAAGGGGATGGGATCTAAAGCTTGAATAAAAGGGTGTGAAAAAAGCTGAAAGATTATAAAGAGTATTGAAACCAGTAAGTGCAGTGGCAGAACATTTAAGACAGGAAGTATTACTACCTTTATTGACTCTACATATAAAAGCAAAAAAATCATATACTAATATTAACTCTAAATGGATTACAGACTTAAATTTAAAACCTAAACTATAAAAGTCCTAGGAGAACATATAAGAAAATCTTTTTGACTTGAGGTTAGGCAAAGGTTTCCCAGATATAAAACCAAAAGTATGAACCATAAAAGAGTAAAGTGATAAATTGGTTTAATTCACAGGTGGCAAACACAGTCCCAAGGGCTGAATCCAACCCTCCACCTTGTTTTATCCGGCCTGGCACCTATGCCTTGTTTCTACCCAGTGGCAGTGCCCAAACTCTCGCTTAACTGTTAAAGAGTAGTTACGTTTATACAGTCCTAAAATTACATTCAGCCTTTGAAGGCAACCTCAAGGCTGATGTGGCCCCTGGTAAAAATGAGTTTGACACCCCTGCTCTAGCACCTCAGAATGCAATCGTATTTGGAGATAGGGCCTTCAAAGTGGTGTGTGAGTTACAGTGAGGCCATGAAGGTAGGCTCACATTCAATCTGACTAGTGTCTTGTGAGAAGAGGAAATGTGGACACACAAAGCCACACCAGGGCCGTCTGTGTGCAGAGGAAAGGCCACATGAGATCTCAAGCAGAAAGCATCTATCTGCAAGCCTGGGAGAGAAACCTCAGAATGAAATCAAACCTACTGACAACTTGATCTCAGACTTTTAGCCATGCTGTGAGAAAGTAAATTTCTGTTGTTTGCACCATCGCACCTATGCAATTTTGTTAGGGTAGCCCTGGCAAACTAATACACTGGACAACCAATAGCTATCTGTCACTATAAGTTGGATTGAATTTTCTAGAATTGTATATAAATGTACTGTTTTGGGTATGGCTTCTTTCACTGAGTATAATTTCTTTGAGGTCTATCCATGATGTTGTTGTCTCAATACATTCCTTTTTTATTACTAAGTAATATTTAATTAAAAGGATATATCAGTTTTTTCATCCACTCATGTATTGCTGGACATTTGCATTAGTTTCTGATTGGGAATATTACAAATAAACATTCCACAGACATTTATTACAAATATTGTTACAGATATGTGGGTTTTTTAACCTTGGGTGCTATCCACGATTGAAATGTCTAGGTTATATGATAGGTGTATGTTTAGCTTTTTAAGAAACTGCTAAACTGCTTCCCAAAATTGTTGTATCATTTTATAATCTGACCAGCAGTCTTTGAGAGTTATAGTTATTCCATATCCTTGCAAATATTGGCATGTTCAATCTTTTTAATTTTTAGACTTTCTAATAGGTATATAGTAGTATGTCACTGTGTTTTAAATGCTATATTACACCAGGACAGTGGTGTTGAGCATCTTTGCAGGTGGTTACTTGCTAAAAGCATATCTTCTTTGTTAAAGTGTCTATTCAATTCTTTTTGCATCTTTATTGTGTTCTGTATTTTTTATACTTCTTTGTACATTCTGAATACAAGTCCCTTATCAAATAAGTGATATGCACGTGTGTTCTCTCAGTCTGTGGCTGATCTTTTCATTCTCTTATTAATTAATGTCTTTCAAAGAGCAGAACATTGTAATTTCAATTAAGTCAGGGGTATCAAATGCATTCTCATCAAGGGTAACATCAGCCTTGCAGTTGCCTTCAAAGGGCCGAATGTAATAGACTGTATAAATGTAACTACTCTTTAACAGTTAAGCGAGAGGTTGGGTGCTGCCGCTGGGTAGATAGAGGTGCTGGGCCAGATAAAACATGGTGGAGGGCCAGGTTCTACCCGTGGGCTTATGTTTGCCACCTGTGTACCAGAGGTAAGACTTCTACATATGAATTTTGGGAAGGCATAATTCAACCCACAACACCTACAGATGGAAGACAGAGAGAGTAATTGCACAGGGACAGGAGGAAATTTCGGGGGAGGTGAGAGAAATGTTAATTATCTTTGTTGTGATGATGGATTCATGTGAGTATACATATATCAAAATTGATCAAATTGTACACTTTAAATGTATTCAGCTTATTATGTGTCAATTGTACAGAAAAGATATGCACTGAGCTCTTGTAAAATCTGATACAGCAGAAGATAAAATCTTTTCAATATCATTTTAATATAGCGGAATATATTCTAAGCCAGGTGCCAGATATCAGCTATTTTCTTTTTTGAGTGACTTTGTGGGCAAACATTTTTTAGTCAAAGATATACACACCTCCCTCTAAAATCAGAGATCTCAAAATGTGATTGTGAAAATGTTGGATATATTAAAAAAATGAAGTGAGCAGATTATTATAAATCTGTTCAAAATATTTATTGTGTGTCCAATCAATGAAAGCAATCATTGATTAGAGCAATTTTCAGGAGAAACAAATTAATGAGACAGGCCTCTGGCCCTCAGGGAACCTAGGATGTAAGGACATGACTCCCTTTTATGAATTCCATGCAGGAGACCTCATTTAACTTTCGATTAAATACTTCCCCAGACATACAACCTTTTAAAACAGCTCAGCCCAATTTGGAGATATGTCAATTTTTAGACTGTAGTGAAGCACAAAAGACAAGAATCAATGAAAATAGCTTTGGCATAGATAATACAACCAGGGATGAATAACTACTGAATTGTAACATACATGATTTTGCATAATGACATTACTGTGGGCCAGCATGGTCTTAATCACATTGTTAAGAAATATTACCTAATAACTGATGGGCTATTATTGATAGGGTCAGTCTTAAGAGCAAAATGGCAGACTATTACATACTGAGGAGACTGACATTTCTTTCATGACATTTGGTTCAAAAATAAACAAAAGGTAGGGGAGGATCAGGGAGCACTCAATGCCAGGCAACACATTTATTTCTTAGATTATTAAACAAAGATGGCATGAATTTTGTTTTCCATTATTTTTTCCATATTAATTTAGTCTACTATTTTTTTCTATGTTAGTAGGGACCATATGTAGCTGACACTAGATGGTATTGTGGCTCCTTCAATTGCACTGACTTCTTGAGTGAGAGGCACTTTCTGTCTATGTGTAATTTGTGTGCAAGATGTTTTAATGTGAGATCAGTGCCTCCTAGAAAAAAATAGCTCTTTGTTTATTAAATAAGACTTAGAAAAATAGAAGACTAGCTTCTTTTCTAGTTGTAAACTTAAATGAATGTTTGCATTCTCATGGACTATATACTCCAATACTAATATTGGTACCTTGTCAATAAAATGCTACTAAGAAAATTTAAAAAAAGAGTATAACAAGACAAATGAAAAAAGGAATTGCACTATCAGTTGATGTTATGTTTAAAATGTTACAGAAGCAAGTTAATCTTTCTCTAAAACCACATCATGAAAAACCAATTATCCGTTTGTTTCTTCTTTTTTAATTTTAATTAGTTCTTCAAATCAGAATTTTATTTTGCAAATGAAAACTAGCATTTAAGTGTAATGCTGAAGTTTATATACAAGACTAACCAAATAATTTTGTTATTGACTAGGATATCACTAATGATAACATTTTGCAACCACGTTGTATTCAGAAGTTTATGACACCAAAAAACATTCATCTCTAGTACGGATATTTGGCTTACTTGTTCTCTTATCTCAAAAACTTTTCATTTGCATTTTAATTTCAAAAATCATCTGCCCAACCCTGGCTGGTTGGTTCAGTTGGTTGAAGCCTCATCCTATACACCAAAAGGTTGCAGGTTCAATTCCCAGTCAGGGCACATACCTAGGTTGCGGGTTGATCTGTTTGGGGCAGATATGGAAGACAACCAATTGATGTTTCTTTCTCAAATAGGCCTCTCTCTGTCTTTCTCTCCTCCCTTACTCTTACTACCTCTTTCTCTGAAATCAATGCATATATCGTTGGGTGAGGATTAAAAAGAAAAAAAAGGTCTGCCCATATTTTAAGGTATTGTGTAGTGTCAGTTTCTCAATGAACCCACTTTAATCTTTCTAAGTGAATCCCATCATACAAAGTACATTTCTCATAGAACTTACTGTAGCTCATTATGTCACAGTTGCCTTGGAAAATATGCATCTAGTATATAAACATATAAACATTTTAGAGCTTAGGACAATATCTTGCTCATTTTGACTTGGTATTCTTAATATAGGATAAACAGTTAAGTCTTTAATGAATGTTTATAAATTGACATTTTTACTTAAAAACACATATGACAGAAATCTTGAATATAGCTCATATTTACTCTTTTATGAATTAAGACTCTGAAACTACAAAAATTACTGTTCACTCTGTATTCATAGGTGAGAATTTTTTATGATGAAGAATCTGTAGTTTAATAGAAAAATGTAATTTATTTTCAAACTTTTCAATATATTCAGATGGTAAACTCCCAGAAGTCAGGATTCTTTTATTCAATTCAAGACTTCTGTGTATTTCCATATAAAATGCTTTATGCCTCTCTTCATAAGCCTATTTCAAAGGCAATTAAAAATGGCCATTTTCCAAGTGTTGCTACGACAACATATAGGAAAGCCTGTTAGGGAACTAATTAAGCTTTGGGTGTAAATTAGTTCAGGCAGCTGAATGTCTGAAAGGAAAAAGGGCAGCAGTTCTATCACTTAAAAAAATGTACAGGGTAGACAATTGCCCTTTCTTGATTAGATATTCCGGAGAAACAGGGTCCAGAAGAATGAGAGTGATTCCATAGCTGGTGGCTGCGGTAATTAACCAGGAGCATTGAGATGTTAGGACAACTAGAAGTCTTGGGTTACCATTCCAGGAATGTCTAGTGTTAATATAAATTTAGCAGGAGTCAGCATGCGTTTGCTGTGAAGGACCAGAGAGTAAGTATTTTCAGATTTGCCAGCCTTAAGGTTGTAGTTACACTATTCAAATATATCACTATTGCTAAAAGCCATCAATGATAAATAGACAAATGGAGTGGCCAGATTAGACTCTTGGACTGTGTTTTGCTGCCCCATGGTTAATGCAGTGTAAATAAATATTTATTTTATTTTAGCAGGTCTACATAAAATAATAGATTTAAATATGTTGATAGATGCTATGTTTTATTTTTTTTCTATTTTCTTTTCTTTTTTTAAATTTTATTTTAATTGTCGTTCAGGTACAGTTTTCTGTCCTTTACTCCCATCCCAGCCCACCCCCCCAGCCCTCCCTACCTCCCTCCCATTTCCACCCCCCCTAGTTTTTGTCCATGTGTCCTTTATACTTGTTCCTGTAAACCCTTCTCCTTTTCCCCTGAAATTCCCTCCCCTCTCCCCTCTGCTCACTGTCAGCCTGTTCTCTATGTTTTAGTAAGGCAATAACCACACTCAAATTTAAGCAATTATAAATTACATTTATTTAAACTCTTACACAGACTTTATGAAGTCCTCTTCAGACTTTTCAGTCTGCATTAACCTCTTCTCATTTCTCCTACACATATCATGCACCCTTTGCCAGAATATGTGTCTTACAGGGGTCCAGTCTATACACATACTTTTCCCTCACTAAAATGTAAACTCCTTGAAATTAGGGATTACATGTTATTTTTTTTGTTTTAAAAATTTGAAATATGAGACCACCCTTTCATATAATATTCTATGGAGTCCCAGATACATGTAATTGCATTTTAGCATTCATTGAAGAGTACACAATGAAAAAGCTATTAATTTAGTAATGTTTAAAACAAATTGTATTTAATTAATTATAATATCAAAAAGGACTGAGAAAGACAAAATATTATCTGATAAACATTATTTATTTAGTTCATAAATAATACTTGGTGCAATTATGGATTTTGTGAAATTTGCAAAACTCCACAGTACATTAGAGTAAGGCAGACCTACTCTCAAGTGTTAACTTTAATACAGTGTTTTCAATAATGGTTGGAAATATTTCTGTAACACAATTTACTGCAATATGTGTCTATTTAGAGTAAGGCTATGAGCACTTAAATTTTATTAAGCATCTAACCAAAAGAAATAAAGGTGAGACCATATAAATACAAAAGAATTTTTAATAATAATGAAAAATTAGAGTTATTAGAAATGTCTGAAGCCATTACAATGAGTGTAGAGTGTTAAAATAAGAACAGGAGCATGGCCAAGATGGAACTGGAGAATAACATCCAATAAAATCATGTACATAATCTTGGATCATGAGGAGCTGGGTACTTGGAATTGCCTGTGCGTGAAGTCAGTATAAAGAGGACTCACTTTGTCCACCTGAGGGTTGGGTAAGGACTGAAAATAGGTGCTTAAAGGTTAAAATAATCTTAGATCATCTGAGATAGTATTCCTGTTTTCTTAAGTTTGTAAGTTAATAAGATAAAGATTTGTGAATAGGGATGGTAAGTAAAATAATGTTAATATTAATTTCGTATAAATTTGGGATAATATGTGTGTATATTATTTAGTGCCTGATATTTAGAGAATCTAACATTTTAATCTTGGAACTTCAGTTTGAAATGTGTCTTTGATATTAAATTTATGTTGTGAATTTAGAAAAGATAAATAAAACGTGACCAAATGTATTAATTTTTAATGTTTAAAATAAATTTATTCACTATATGTTTAATTCATTAGCTTGATAAGGTTTGATTAAGAGCTCATAAATGTCTTTTTTTTCAGGTTCTATTCTTTCAGACATTCAAATAACTCAAAAGAGAAAATGAAATATTTTTAAATCTATAATTGCAGTTTAAAATATTTAAGGAAATTTGTCCAATTTTGTGAATGATGTTAAACACTTAAATTAACAAAACAAACAAGCAAGCAAAATATAACCAGAAACACTGAAATAAAGAGCAAACTGACAGTAACCAGAGAGAAGGCTAATAGGGGTATAATGGGGGAAGGGCCATCAAGGAACATGTATAAAGGACAAAGGGGGTAGGTTTGAATGTGGGAGGCAGAGATGAATGGGTAGGTGAGGTGTGGTGGGGTGAAAATGGACACAACTGTACTTGAACAACAATTAAAAATAAATTTAAAAAAGAAAGAAACAAGTAAAAGAAAACTTTTAACTTTGACAATCTAACTTTGAAGAAGAAAAATAAGGTTCAGAAAGTTTGTGACTTAAAGATCACTATTAATTTTAAAGTAATGGAAGTCTAAAGAGATCCTTCTTCTTCAGAAAAACTCTGTGGTGATCAACACCAGTGGGTGGGATGATGTTGGTCAATGTATATAAAATTCCCATTATAAGATAAACAAATTATGGGCATCCCATGCATACAATAGTGATCATAGATAATAGTACTGTATTGTATACTTGAAATTTGTTAGGAGAATAGATCTTAGGTATCCTTACCACACACATAATAAAGGTAGTGATGTAAGGTGATGCAAGTGTTAATTAACTTGATGTGGTAATTAATGCCCAATGTATATGTATATTAAATCACATTGTACCATAGAGACCATAGAATAAAGAAAAATGCCTAAGAACTTTCACATTTTCCAGTACATTTCTTCTAGAAAATATTTTCAAAATGGACTGTAGATTGAGTTTTCAAAAATAATAAGTGAAACTATTTCTTCCCAGAAAATCTAAAAGAGAAGTGTTGAATTTCAAAAACCACTTTTTATTTTTTGGTAATTGTCATTTCAGAAAGAGGTAAAGTCTGAGGCGAGATGCGAGAAAAATCTCTAAATTTGAGAACAATATTTTTGTTTTTCTGATAAATTGGCTTGAAGCAAATTTTCATATACACATGAAGTTTCATATCCATATATATGGTGCATTTGGGTATGCAGACACAACACTGGACAAATGAAGCTAAGTATCAAACAATGGTTTTGTAAGTGTGGAAAAGGGTTTAACTATGCAATAACAATATTCACATTGGCTTATTGTCAGTGATGCTGTCTTGATATTGGTTTTGTTGTTAATAAAATTTATATTGAGATATAGACATTATCTTAAGGTAATATACACCAAATACTTTCTAATAAAGGAACTAAATCCAAAATGAATGAGTAATTTGTACTGTGTATAAATGAGCATCCTTACTTCCTTAGATACTCAGTACTGACAAGAACTGGATAGGCAAAGTTGTTTTTTAAAAGCAGATTCAAATATGAACCAAGGACAACTCATGACAATCCTTTTTCCTCTTTCATCTCACCTCCCATATTAAATGTACACAAACACAAGAGGCACATGTTATGCTTGATCCACATTCATGTAAATGTAAGAAATTATAGTCAAATATGTGTATCCATCCTCCCATATTTGCTTTCAATATCAATTTTAAACAGAACACAAAGGAAAAGACACTGTATAGTTTCATGAATAAAGATGATGTACAACAAACTTTGGCTCCCCTGAGATACAATAAGAATTTTCAAGTCATCAGTCAACAAGTGTTCATTGAATTCTCTACAGATAGAAGAGAACTGGAATTCCATCTACCCAATTCTATAACAGTAGCAAGAAAAAGATTTCTAAAACCACACTCCTCTGTTACACAGATTTTCACCTAGAAAGTTATTCTTGTTTCCACTTAGAAACTGTCCAAAGTGAGCATACATGTTTATTCATGGTAACGATGGTGCCTGTTAAAACAAACCATTCCTATTGCACGGATATTTTTCTTCAAGTAAAATGAGAAAAGATGGAATTGAAGCTAACATTCGGAAAGATTCTGGAGAGCATGAATAGACTCCTCATTTGTAGAAATGGACATGAAAGCTGAGGCAGAGGATGACACGCCTGCCAGGGCATTAAAGGTATGCGCAGAGGTGCTCAGAGAGACCCGAAGCAAGGGCTGGAAGGCAAACAGGTACAAGGTAGTTGATAAAATCTCTGACCAGTCAAGAGCTGACCACTAATCAAACAAAGCAAGGATTTCATGGGCTACACTTTACCAAGAATACAGACTCAAAAGAATTAATCAAGACAAGTCACTAAACAAGCAAACAGCAGAATTAATAACAAGAACAAGCAGCAAGAATATCCAAACCTGGGGAATGGAAGGTTGAGGGGCAAAGTATTCACATTATATTATTGGCATGTCCAATTTTCAATGAAAAATCATGAGAAATGAAAAGAAACAAGGATGTGTAATGACTCTTCCTTAAAGAATAACTAGGCTATTCAATGATGAAAAGGTGACAGTCAGAACTTTTAAGGAGAACAAAGAATCTCATTTTATGTTGGAAGGAACTTGAATGTGATTTAGATTCTTAGATTTTTATAGAAAACTGACTCAGTGACTTAAGACAGTAATAAAATTAAAGTCATAACAGCTGTTTATTTAAAATCATTAGGCTATTAGTTTGGACATATTAATTAAAAAGGAACATTTTGGAAATAAAGGATGTGGAAAAAGCAAAATATCTGCTGTCAGAATTCAGTACATGATCTTGTATTTAACTTATTATGGAAGGTAGTTTGGGCACGTCTATGCTTTATTTTACTTGCTGTTATCTCTTATAAAAGACAGATTGTATATAAAATTGACCTGAATCATCATTTAGTGAGTACAATAATTCAACAAGAGAATTCACAATACTGACACACTGTACCATATAAAAACATAACCCTCCCAAACAGATTAAATGCATTTGGGAAGGAACTTCTTTTATCTTAGTTTTAACACATTTTAAAGAAAATGTATGAAAAAGGTTTTTTATAAGTGAGAATTTCAAGATAACAAAGATTTTGTAACTATTCTAAATATTTGTGAAATATCTATGATGTGTTTTTTCTTACTTGAAATTCTAAATGTAAAGAGAAGACAGCTTAATTTAATTTGCCTTATAATGAGTGAAAAATATGGTTAATTCTAGTGATGCCACATCTAATAACTAGTGATGCTGTAACAGGGTGCAGCCAGGGGCCTCCAAAATAGGAATTTGTAATGGGGTCCAGAACTCAGGGTGTCCAGGAAACATTAAAAAATATAGGATGTCTTCACCCCAACAAGTCTGAATTGGGGGATGGGACACAAGGAGCAGGGCCATTGAGAGTTGTTCTGAATAGCAATGTAAAGGATGCAGCCAAGAGGGTAGCACCAAGCAGAGATTTGTAATAGGGTCCAGAAGAGCTTAGAAATAATTAGCTCCACACCACAGGGCCATACCCGCCCAGAATGCCGGCAGCTGTGGCCAGTTGTGAGAGGAGCCAGAAATGGGAGAGGAAGATTGCAGAGGAAGATTGGTGCTGAGATTTAAATGGAGGCACGGCAGCCATTGGGCGTCTCTCTTTTTGGAACTGGGCATCTGTTTAGGACTATAAGGCTTGGGTGAGAGTCAGGACCACTAGGCTTTGAAAGTGCTCCCTTTTGCGATGTGGAGGGTGCAGGGAGGACTGTGTGCATTTGTGGGGAACTTTAGTTTGTGTTATTTCAAATAAATAATAAATTCCTTTCCTTTTCACTGATCTCTGGTATTAAGAGACATCTTTCCTCAGGCAGTGGGCAAAATGAACTCGGTAGGTGGGGAGGAACCCCTGGAGAAAAAGCGGGGGTCTTTTATATCATTCAGCCCCCTCCTCGCTCTGTTCTGTAACAGTTTTTGGTGACCACCAAGGGACAGTAATTGTCCGTGGAAGACCGACCCCCTCAGGTGTGAGAGAGTGAGACTTTGGAGTTTTTCCCAGTCTTGAGAATTTTTCTGCGCTCCTCCTGAAGGCGTTGGCTGCCTATCAAGCCTGGAAAGGTGAAAAGGAACAGAAACAGGGAAGGAGCAGAGATGTGGAAGTGTTTTGTTTGAAAACTTGGTTTCTGAGTGCTTTTTTTTTTTTTTTTTTGGAATAATGGAGCTGGAATTTTGGGCAATAGCTGGGAAAATACCTCGTCTTTACATCATCTGTATTCTTCTTGCTCTGAACTTTTGCTTGCTTTGTTGGAGCTGTGTGAATACTTCTGAGCCAGTCCCTAAGTGGAGCCCATTGGGTAGGATCCAAAGGGACTGGGAGAGCTACCGTGCTAAGTGGACATACAAGAATCCCTTGACTAAGCAGTTAATGATTTATTATTGTAACACGGTGTGGCCTACTTATATTTTGGGTGATGAGCTGAGATGGCCTGTGAATGGTTCTTTGAGTTGCTGCATCATTGCTAGATTGAAACAGTATTGTCGGCAGTGTGAACTATCAGAAGAGTTACACTATCTTAATGCATTTATAATATTGCACAACAGCCTTGTGCCAGAGACAGAGAAGCGTGTAATGGTCCAGAAGGGAAAAGTGGTCTGAGAACCCCTCCCTGACAGAACACAGGAAGAGAGAATGAGGAAATAAACCTCATTAATGCTCTGAATCCAGGGAATGGGGACTCATAAGCAGAGGGAACTCCAGTAGTGCTGCTGCCTCCTGGAGAGGTGGGGCCTGCCACGACTCCCCCCACCATCCCCCTCCCCCTCCCCCACCCCTTGCAGGTGGGAGAAGTCTCCACCAGGGATTCGTACCCTCTGGGAGTTGGCTCTGCTCACCTGCTGCACCAGCAGGTGGGAGGGGCCTCCTTGGCTCCCAAAACCAGAGCTGAAGGGCCATCGCCATCACAGGTGGGTGAGGCCTGCATTCTGCCACCTAGTGCTGCAGCTTCTGGTACCCCACCCCCAGTGGGTGGGTGGAGTATCTGCTCCCCCACCCTCACAGGTGGGCGGGGCCTGTGCATTGCCTCATTGGGGGGCACCCCACCCCCAGTGGGTGGGTGGCAGCTTTGCTCCCTAACTCTCACAGGTGGGAGGGGCCTGGCACCCTCTGCAGGGTGAAGCCTTGGGGCACCACCCTCTGCAGGTTGGAGGGGCCTCCATGAGGCCACTGCCTTCACAGCTGGTGGAGGTTTCTACACCTCCAGCCTCACAGGTGGTGAGGACTGCCACTGCCGTGATACCTCCCCCTCCACAGGTGGTGGGAGCCACCTCAGTACTGTCTCTTATAACTGACCCTGAAGCGGAGATTGCAAAGCCAACTGCTTCACCTCTGCCTGCTGAGGAATGTGTCTCACACCCCAGAACTCACCTCCTGTAACTGGGGAGCCTTCAAAGGTGTAGCCATCCAATACCCTTTGAGGCAATACCCCATTGGCAGAATAAATGAAGAAGGCCAGCCCGCTGGTTACTATTGGGCCCATACTCCATTCTCCACTTTGGACTTACTGAACTGGAGGAATGCCAATCCCTCATATAGGAATGATCCTCAGAAGATGGCAGATCTTATTGCCTCTATTTTTGCCACTCATCACCCAAATTGGGCAGACGTACAGGCCCTCCTGAACATTTTGCTAACAGCAGATGAAAGATGGTTGGTTCTAAATAGGGCTGATCAGGAGGCTCAGCGTCTCTGTGATGAGGACACTGAGGGGATTCTTAACCCAGTCGAAGCAATTCCTCGGGTAGACCCTAAGTGGGACCCAAATAGCAGAGATGGCTTAACCTCTTTGAGACACTATAGAAGGTGCATATTGGAAGGACTTAGGAAAGGAGGGCCCAAGCAGAGGAGTCTGAACTTGATACAGACTCTCCAGCAGAAGCCAGATAAGGATCCTTCTGAATTTTTAGAAGGGATCTATCAGGCATATAGGAAGTACACTGATGTTGATCCAGAGGCACCAGAGAATGTGAGAATGGTAAACATGACTTTTATTGGACAGAGTGCTCCAGATATCAGGAACAAACTTCAGCATGTAGACAGTACTGGGAATGAGCTCCTCTCAGTTAGTAGACATAGCATTTAAAGTCTACAATGCCCAGGAAGCAGGGAAGGAAAAACAGGCCACAGTGTTTTTGGAGTTAGCCCAGGGAAACCAAAAGACTCGGGCCCTAGGGCAGAAAAAAGGAAACTCATCAGGTGCCTGCCACCATGCTAGTGGCAAGAGGGGCCCTACAGTGAAGAAGAAAGGCGCAGTAGGCATTAATCAGTGTGCCCATTGCAAGGAGGAGAGGCACTGGAGGAATGAGTGCCCACATCGCAAAAGAGAAAGTAAGAGTAGAAATCCAGGTGGAATGATGGTAAAGCAAGAAATGGAAGGTGACAATGAATGAGGAAGCCCAGGGGCTCCATTGGACATCTCCAGACCCATCACTATTTCCCCACGGGAGCCCTGGGTAGAAGGGACTGTGGGGGATGAGCCAATTGACTTTCTTGTAGATATGGGAGCCACATACTCAGTGTTGAACACAAAGTTGACTGGAAAAGACTCAAATGAAGTAACGGTTACTGGTGTGTCTGGCCAGGTACAAAAACACATTCCTGCAACCTCTGGAATGCCAGCTTGGGGGGCAAAAGCTTACACACAGTTTTCTGTATATGCCTGATTGTCCCATTCCATTGTTGGGCCGAGATTTGCTGTGTAAACTGCATGCACAAATAACCTTTTCCCGCAGGTGATAGTAGCTGTGCGTGGAAGTCCCGCTGGAAAATGCCCTCTGGTTACAGGCTTTCCTGACCTGTCCTGGAGGCCCTGGAGGCCCTGGAGGTGAATCCTTCCCACCTGAGATCTGTGAGCAGGTCGATCAAACTGTTTGGGCTGATGGAACTCCAGGTAATGAAGTTAACATACAACTCATAAAGATGTATCTGAAAGAAGGGGTGTGGGTCCCATGAAAGAAACAGTATCCCCTCAAAAAGGAGGCTTTAGAGGAGATCCAGCCAGTGTTGCAGAAGTTATTGAAATCAGGATTAATTCGGCCTCGCTGGTCACCATACAACACTTCCATTTTGCCAGTCAAAAAGCCACACTCAGATACGTACCAGTTTGTACAGGATCTCCAGGCCACCAGTGACAGAGTCCGGGATGTTCACCCTACTGTGCCTAACCCTTACACCCTGTTGACTATGGTGCCTGGGGATAGCAAGTGGTTTTCAGTCCTGGACTTAAAGGATGCTTGTTTTTGCATCTGGATAGATGAGCAAGCTCAGCAATTGTTTGCCTTTGAGTGGCAGAACCCAGAGACTAAAGCCACGCTCCTATACTGCTGGACTGTGCTGCCACAAGGATTTAAAAACTCCCCGACAATATTCGGGGAAGTGCTGGCAAAAGACTTAAGGGATGTTCAGTTGAAACCGGGAGTTCTTTTGCAATATGTGGATGACCTATTAATAGCCAGCAGTAATTATGAGGACTGTTTGCACAACACCATCATGGTTCTAAATCATTTGGCAAAGAAAGGATATAAAGTCATCTCATAAGGCCCAAATTTGCAAACAGGAAGTGGCATATCTGGGATTTCAACTGAAACAAGGTACCAGGAGTCTGATGGCAGATAGAAAGCAAGCCATTGCTATGCTAAAAATCCCAGAAAATCGAAGGCAGCTTCGTGGATTCTTGGGAATTACAGGGCTTTATTGGATTTGGATTCCAAACTTTGGACTCACAGCAAAGCCACTGTATAATTCCCTAAAAGGACTGGACTCTGAGCCCCTATAATGAACAGGGGATTGTCAGGTAACATTTGATACTTTGAAGGAGAAACTGGCTTCGGCCCCTGCATTAGGACTGCCGGACTTACAGAAGCCTTTCAAATTGTTCATTCATGAAAGGCAGGGGATAGGACTGGGGGTGCTAACCCAGACCCTGGGAAATATCCCCCGACCCATAGCCTATCTCTCAAAGAAGCTGGACCACACAACAAAAGAATGGCTACCATACCTCCAGGCAGTAGCAGCCACCTGTGACATCTTACAGGAAGCTGAGAAGTTTACCTTGGGACAACCTACTACAGTGTTGGTGCCACATCAGGTTCTGACTCTGCTAGAACAGAGAGGAGGATATTGGCTGACAGCAGGGTATATGGGGAAACAGCAGGCCATTTTGCTGGACAATCCAAATGTTACCTTGCAGACCACCACAACCCTGAACCCAGCCACCCTACTCCCAGATTTGGAGGGGGACTCAGCCCTTGAGCATGAATGCTTGGAAATAATTGACCAAGTTTATTCTAGCAGGCCAGATCTGATGGATTAGCTGCTGGCATCACTGGACTGGGAGCTGTCTGCAGATGGGAGCAGCTTCATGGATAATGGCCAGGGATGAACGGGGTATGCAGTGGCCACAGCAGACAAGGTAACAGCAGCCCCAGGCCCTTACACCAGGAACCTCAGCACAAGAGGCTGAACTAATAGCCCTCACAAGAGCCTTACTGCTGTCCCAAGGAAAGAAAGTTAATATATATACGGATTCCAAGTATGCCTTCATAGTAGTCCATGCCCATGGAGCAATATGAAAAGAAAGAGGACTTTTAACCTTGGGGAACAAGGATGTTAAACACTTGGATGTGATTTTACAGTTGCTAGAGGCAATGAATGTACCAGACCAGGTTGCTATAATGCACTGCCCAGGACACCAGAGGGATGGTTCCCAAACCAGTCAGGGAAACCAAATTGCTGACAAAGCAGCAAGACAAGCAGCCAAGGAGTTGTTGCCATGCCCAGCACCTCTGGTTCCCCATCTGGACTTGTCAGAGTTTAAACCTCCATGTAATGACATGGAACAGGATGAGGAGCAGGCCTGGGAATGGGGATTCACTAACACTGATCCCAATTCTATGTGGCAGGTCAACGCCCATGGTATGATTTTACTCCCTGACTCTCTACTGTATCCTGTCCTCAAGCACCTACATAAAGGGACCCCCTATGGAAGGGATGCTCTAATGGATTTCATTAGGCCATATCTGAAAGGCCCTTATTTGCAAAGGACTATCCACAGGATTAGCCAAGCCTGTTAGATATGTGCCAAAAACAATGCTACAACAGACTGTGTTCCCACAGAAAAGGGAGTACAATGCAAAGGGATGTGCCCCTTTGAGGACTGGCAGGTGGACTTCACACAAATGCCTAAAATGAAGGGAAATTTCAGATTCTTGTTGGTCTTCGTGGATACTTTTTCTGGGTGGGTAGAAGTGTACCCCACCAGGACTGAAAAGGCAACTGAGGTGGCAAAACTGTTGCTTAAAGAAATAATTCCCAGGTTTGGACTTCCCCAGAGCATTCAAAGTGACAATGGACCATCGTTCACTTCAGAAATCTCCCAGAAGGTCGGACAGGCATTGAAGATACAATGGAAATTACATGCATCTTGGAGACCTCAGTCCACAGGAAAGACTGAGAAAATGAATCACACCATAAAGAAGATCATGGCAAAAATATTCCAGGAAACACATTTAAAATGGGACCAGGCACTCCCCATTGCTTTTCTCTGAATGAGAGTGGCACCCAGAAGTGGGCTTAAACAGCCCTTTTGAAATAGTTTATGGGAAACCCCTCCAAATTTCTGTTTTAGGTACACTCCCTCTGGATTTGGAGCATGAGGCACGAATTAAGCAATATGTACAGCATTTAGGGCAGACACCATTTTCCACAAGTTTTCTCATTGCAGGTCTGTCTACTCCTCTGATGAACCCCTGCACCCATTCCAGCCAGGAGACCAGGTCCTACTAAAGGCCTGGAAGAGCCAAGGCCCTGAACAGCAGCTGTCTGAACAATGGACTGGTCCCTACGACGTCCTGTTGACAACACATTCCTCCCTGAAGCTGATGGGAATTAAGCCCTGGATTCACCACACACGGGTAAAATGGGCACTACCCAAGGGAGACAAAGACCCTACTGCTGCAGGTGAGGCAGAAAGGGAAAGTTGGACCTGCACTCTGGAGGAAGGTTTGAAATTCCTCTTCCGGAAAGAGACAACGAAGCCGGGTACAGGGTGACAGTGTTTGTGATGACATGCAAGTATTTGTAATATCATGCAAGTGTTTGTAAAGCTAGGGACTTTTGGCTGCCACATACTGAGTTTAAGTATAGTCCTTCCCAGTGTGGGAAGGGAACCAGGATTAAAAGTAAATACTTAAATCTGGATGGGTAAAAATTATGTATAAAGGATATGAAAGTTTTAAGCCTGGAAAGGAAACCTCAACTACTTATTTTCTAGTTTCGTGGGAAAAGAGCAAATTTCTCACATTGGTTTTGTTTCTATTATTGGTTTATAATACAGAAGCCTTCTGTATTATAAGACCTAGGAAAGGTCTCCTGTAACCAGTTGGGGAGAATGCCTTTGCCGATGGGGACCTAGGAAGGGTCTGGGCTGATCAGTGCTTCAGCCTGAGGCAAAGGAGCATGTCTCTGCCATGAGACCAGATCTGGAAAGAGCAAGTCTCTGCAGTTTGGTTCTGTTTCTGATCAGAAACCTGTATTTGAAGACCTGTTTAAGGTCTCTGTAAGACCTGTTATGGTTGCCTGTAACCAGTTGGGGAGGATGCCTTTGCCACTTGGGACCCAGGAGGGGTCATTTGGGGCTGATGAGTGCTTCAACCTGAGATAAAGGGGGCATGTCTCTGCCAAGAGACCAGGCCTGAAGAAGCATGTTTCTGTGAGGCACCAATGAACACATTGTTACAAGAGAATGCCTATATCTGTGTGTTGTTCTGGAACTCTGTGTTTTGGATTTTGCTCTGTATCTGCTCTGAAAAAGAAATTGAGGATTCCAGGGAAAGTTGAAACTTCACACTCTGTAGGAAAGTTTTGAGAAGCCTGGTGGATATCAGAAGGAAAAGGATTTTCCTTCACGCTTGTATTTTTTTCCCTACCTGATCCCTCCAGAATTTGACATTCTGAAGGAGTGGATGATGACATAAGGTTTCTTTGCATAAATCCAATAAGACCAGTTGTTAATGGTGGTTTTATTAACCAAGACTTTGACTGGAATGTCATGCCTGAAGGAGGCATGTATGGGTTCTGGTCGTCACCATAAAGCCCTGAGGAACTGGGATTGACTTGCGAATCTAGCAAAAGTCCACGAGAAAAGCCTGGTACTTTGGTTGGTTGTGTGGTCCATGGCAGTCTTTCCAGGGAAGGAATGAAGGTTGCTTTCCTGAAAGATGGCTAAAAAGGAACCTGTAGGCACAATGGAAGCCTCAACGATTTGAGTGAAACAACCAGTACAGGTGTAGCCTATGGCGGATATATGTGGCTCTGTTTCTGTGCCCCGAGGGGTGGACTGAGAAGTCAATCTGAAAGTTCCCTGTGTGAATTCCAGCAAAGCGGACTTAAAGATCATAGGTGATCCAAGCTGCTCTTAGTGTGTTTATGCAAATAAACAGTAAAAATTAAAAGCTGGACTAAAAGTAGTCCCTTTAATAACAAATGAGGATAATCTTACAAAGAAAAATTATGGTTCAAGGAAAATCACAATACTCAGTCTTGGACATCAGAAATGGTACAACTGTCTTGAAAGTGTGCTTTTCAATTTACAGGCACAAAGGACCTGTCAGATTGCCACTGTCAGATATCATTGCAGCAAGGGCCTGGTAACAGGATGTCTTCCCAAAAGACAGTCTCACAGGCACAGAGACTGGCTTAGGAATTTTTGTGTAAATTAACTTGTGTTCTTCCTTCTGTTTTCATAGGGCGTATGCCTAGGACCTTAGTACCTGAGTGATTGGTTGCAAAATAGGCCTCACTTAAGGAGCCCATCCTCATCATCACCCCCCGAGACTCAACGGTTTAACTGAATTAAGTGGTTGGGTTGGGGCGGTCTGTGGGCTTCATTTTAGAACTGATTTTCCCTTTTCTGTCCTAAAGGCTTTGACAGAAAGGGCTCAGAAATCTGAAAGGAGGAAAATCCTAATATATACCCCTCAGCCTGAGTGAGGTATAGTGGGCCACAAGGGTTTTGGATAGGTGTAGCATGCCTTGCACACCTTCCTTCAGATAAGCCATTCTCTATCCAAGTCCCTGCCTTTGTCATTTAGTGCTTATAATTTAATTGTGCTTCCAACTCTCCAAATCTGTCACTTCCAGAATATGACTAGGATGCCAACTGTCCAGTAATGCCAACCTTTGGACATCAAGCTTGCAACTTCCTGGTGATAGCCAACTGACCTGGATTCTGTAAAGTCCTACCCCTTACAGAAAGGACTTTCTCCATGCTGCACCCTCCCCACCCTCTTTCAGGGCACCCCTGACCCAAGGGTAGGTAGGATGACATCCATGTCCAGCCAGAAATAGTTACAAGAAGATGAGACCTTCATCCACTGTCCTTTATATGATTATAAAGGGGTCACATATCTGAAAGGAGGGATTTGTAACAGGGTGCAGCCAAGAGGGGAGCCCCAAATAGGGATTTGTAACGGGGTCCAGAAGAGCTTAGAAATAATTAGCTCCACACCACAGGGCCATACCCGCCCAGAATGCCGGCAGCTGTGGCCAATTGTGAGAGGAGTCAGAAATGGGAGAGGAAGATTGCAGAGGAAGATTGGTGCTGAGATTTAAATGGAGGCACGGCAGCCATTGGGCGTCTCTCTTTTTGGAACCGGGCATCTGTTTAGGACTATGCAGCTTTGGTGTCTTGGTTGGGACCATGCGGCTTGGGTGAGAGTCAGGACCACGAGGCTTTGAAAGTGCTCCCTTTTGCGATGTGGAGGGTGCAGGGAGGACTGTGTGCATTTGTGGGGAACTTTAGTTTGTGTTATTTCAAATAAATAATAAATTCCTTTCCTTTTCACTGATCTCTGGTATTAAGAGACATCTTTCCTCAGGCAGTGGGCAAAACGAACTCGGTAGGTGGGGAGGAACCCCTGAAGAAAAAGGGGGGTCTTTTATATCATTCAGTGCCCCCCACTCTGTTCTGTAACAGCAACAGTTTTGCAAATAACTTCAGGAATGGTCATTTAATATATCCATAGCTTTTGATTAGTTTCATGGATATGTTAAATAGCCATGGTCAGGCTTTGAGCCAGACAGATGGGAATGACTTCAACCCATGTCATAACTGGGAGGCAACTCCCCTTGGTTACGGAGCCTGTGTGAGAGCTTAGAGATGATTGGCTCCACACCTTGGGGCCATGCCTGCATGGATTTTCTATGGCAGCCCAGAAAAGCTGGACAAATATGGGGATGCTGGCAGGTGTAGCCAATTGTGGGAGGAGTTGGAAATGGGGATGCAGAGGAAGTTTGCCACTGGGATTCAAATCTAGGCACCGCAGCCATGCTAAGAGGGGACCACATGGCTTTGGCAAGAAAGGGGGCATGCAGTTTTGGTAAGAGGGGAACCACTCTGCTTTGGAGCTCCTTTTGCCATGCAGCTTAGGAAGTTGGAAGGCAAGATGTAGCAGCAATGTAGACCTCTCTCTTAGTAGTTTGGAAGAATGTAGGAGAGAAGCTACAGAAGCAGAGGGGTAAAAGGACTCTTGCTGATGGGCCATAAGAAAGGTATCATGTGGGTTTGGATTGAAAACTGGAGATCCCAGCAACACAGCTGATGGTGCTGGGAACCGAGGGAGGCTGGCTAGTTGAGTGCGAATTACTGGAAAGGGCTAGCTGAGCCATGGACTTCTATTTCTTTTCCTGAGATGTGGTACCCTGGACTGGGCAAAGGGGGGAAGGAAGGACTGTGTGTTTTCGTGGTTGTTTTAAGGGTCTTTGGGATTTTAATGAAGACATTAAATCATTACTCTTAAGTCTGTATAAACTTTGAATAAATAATTCCTTTTCTTCTCACCAAACTCTGACATTGAGAGCTATAATTCCCTGGAAGCAGGCATGGTGAACCTAGTACAGGGGGACCCGGGAGAAGGGAGGCTCCATGTGGTAACAGTATTTTGTTCCCCCTCATGGGTCTGTTCTGTTACAATGCTGTTTAATCTTGTAGTCTGAGTCTGTGTGTGAGTGTATAATAGATTTGATATTCATACCTCTAAGATTAAATCTCATTTGATAAGAAATATTTTCACATGTGACTTACATGTTAACATAGTCTTGCAAATTTTGCAACAAGTACAGTGGAATTTTGGAGCTCAAAATGAATAACTCTTCTTGTCCAAATATTTCACATTAAAAATGAGGAAGTCCAAGTTATTTAAGCCATTTTACCTAAATCCATCAGATATTGACTTACTTGAAACTGAAATCCATATATTTTGAGGCTCAGGGTTAATAAATAAAATCTTGATAACATTATAAACATGTCTTGGTCGCAGGTTCTGAACCTTTATCTTAGTGACTTTGAAGTTCATATTATTCCTTTATATGAGGCCCTCTGATTTTTAACTCTGCCAGCTATTGTCACATAAGAAAAGGGTAACTGTACAAGTCATTTTAAGGAAAGAGTTTTAAGATAGGAAATTGTTTAAACATATATTGAATACCTGACTAGGCAAAAGGGATTACAACAGTAACAGCAGGAAAAAAATCTAGCACCCCTCAGGCTGAGGGTAGAAAGCTGGGGGTCAGAGCCCCAAGGAGGGAGCCTGCCCAACCAGTACTGCTGCCTCAGAAGTTTAGAACCTGAGTCTCAGATCCAGAAGGAATGATGCTGTCCAGATAGTATTTGTATATCTGAAAAAAATATAATAAGCCTTTCTAGGGGCACCTGAAATATACAGGAAAGTATATTTCAGATATACAGTAAGTATACACTTACTACCCTGGGAGGTAATTACTATACTAGGGTAAATGACCACTGCTGGGTGATTCCCACAGTAAAATGGGCCAACAGGCACAGTTCATTCTTTCCCCTCCAGCCTTATGCTCTCCCTCCAGTGCCCTCTTGAGGTGGAGCCTAACAGGAAACTAGTCAGCAAAGAAAGAATGTCATTTGCAGAGTCCCAGCCCAGCATTACAAGGTAGATTGGGTTTTGCCTGATGAACCTGGAGATGAGGGGTCCTGCATTTTCCCAGATCATCGAGGATTTGACTAAAGACCCCTTTCCTTTCTCACCAAGCTCTACCTCTGGAATTTTCCTGTTGGTGATGGCAGGCAGCCAAACTCTACTTTGGTTCAGTAACACTATTGTCTGAAAGTGTTAGCATAGGCAACTAATTAGGTAATAACAAAAGAAAAGGGAGACAGCTAGTTTAGTCTGATTAACTAGGAAGGAGTAGCTTCACAGATACCCCAGCAACAGCCACATCCTCTGCTAAAGGGATTTAATCCCTGAGCAGACAGGAGAGACTGGCTTTTCAATCTCTCAGGGAAACAATGGCCTGGGTTACTGGGTGGAGGGATAAGACAGTGAGTGGGCAATTCCTCTGCTGGGTGCATGCAATCAATAGAAGCTGGATGACAAAGCAGAATTTGGAGGCATGCACATTAGGAACCAAAGTGGCAACCATAAAGTGGAAGAGTCTAACCTGGAGAAAGGGGCAGCCTGGAAAGATTCAGAAAGGAAATGGGATAGTTTAAAAGAAAGCCTGATCTCCCCACACCCAAGGGGATATAATCAAGGTTTAACAAAAGCCCCAGGCATTGGCATACTTCTCTGCTCTCTCTCTGTAGCAGCAGTGCATACCTGGGTATGACAGCTGCACAGGCCAAAGCACAATGTCAAAAGTGGGATGGAGGAGAATAGAGACTAAGCTAGACTACTAAAGCTTTATGCCTGGGTAATGGCAGAGCATCTCTGGGCACTGATCCTTCTTCTGGGCTTGGTGAGGACAAGTTCAAGCCTGTGGCCCCAGAGGTTGGATTGCTTCCACAGCAAGACAAAGCTGAACCACTTGGTTGTAGATGAGGCAATGCAGCAGCCTCTTCAGGGACATCTATGACCTATGTGCCCCTCCAAATAAATCTTACCACTACACCTCAAATCACCGTATGTGATGCAGACTCTAACCAATGGGGTCTGTGTGTTGTGGCTGCCACAAACAGGCAAACATATTCACATGGACTGCAGAAGTCCTATGGAAAAAAAGGGATGGCATGGTCACTCTCTGAGTGAGAGAGGGCCCGAGCCTTGCCTAGACAGGCTTTTATTGCTTTTCTGGGCACATTACATTGAGGATGGTTCTCATTTACTATGCACAGGTTGCTTTAGGTGGTTACCTTTTATAGATAACAAGGAAAAGTATGTTGCTGATTACTTCAAAGAAAAGGATATTGCAAATGCAAGGGGGAAAACAGTCGAACTGGTTACACTCAGTCCTTGAGAGGATTAGTACAGATTTTAGGAAGTTACTTTAGAGGTATGCAGTAAACATTTGCTGCTTCAGTTCATGGGAGGGAGTTTTAGCAAAAGCAAGCCTCAAAGCAGCCTAGATACAATGCAGGCCTGGTTCCCCATGAGAAAGCCAATCTGTGGGCCTGGCTCCTGTGTGCTGCCTTGCACCTGCCAGTTTTCAGAATCAGGGCTGAGCTACATTTGCCACTGCCATGTGGATCGGTTCCTTATACCTATGCATGTATCACTGATGTAGATTTCCTGCCATACCATAGAGGAACCCATCTCCAGAGAAGTCCAGCAGACCAGCCTTGGTCCCAGTCCACATCAGCAACAGAAGGATAATAAAACCCCTCTCATTTTCTAGAAAGGACTAAATGGTTACAACCCAGATAAGATCCCCATGTAATGGGGCATACAGACTCCAAGAATGAGTCTGTATCCAATTCCAACGTCTGTGTGTGGTAGGGAGGGTTTTCCATACTACCAAACGATTCTCTGATACCAGCTGGGAATCCTACAATTCAAGTCAATTCTGACAGTTTACCTTATGATAATATCATATTCCTCAGGTTAAGGATTCAGTCCCACAAGACTGTCCTCTGCTTAGGTTCCCACCACAAGTCCAGGTTGTAAACTGTGCTTCTGACCAAATAGCTATAAATCAGATGTTCCCACAAACCATTCAAGAAGCCAGTTTGTTGTAGGCAGTCATACAGACACATGCAGAATAGGAAGGCCAGGTACCTAGCAACAGGCAAAACTGCTGGGACCTCACCCCTGCGTGATCTTTTCTTTTCCAGCATTTCAGTTGAGCTTTTGAATCACTAGTCACGCAGTTTGGATGCCCTAAACTTTCATGTTGCTGGTCATACAGTAAACCCCCTTAGAGGGGAAAGAAGGGGCAAGAGACAAGCCTCATATGACTCATACAAGGACAAAAGATGACAGGAAAGGCTCTGATAGGTCAACCTACAGAAGGAAGTAATTAGGGCCTCTCAGCTAGCCCATTCTGGCTAGCAAAGGAGCCTTTGCCAACATCCTGGGGCAGCTCATGCAGCCACCCACTTGATTCTTTTATTTCATGTATACTTTCTCTTTACTTAGTAAATACACTTTCTCTTTTGATTTGAGTTCCTTGGCTCTCAATTCTTCTTTTAGCTATACTCAATTACTGAGTCCTAACATTGGCCACTAACAAGCTTACTCACTAAACTACCTGTATGTTACAGAGGACATTAAGAATAAGAATCAACAGCCCGAAAAACAGATAAATAGTTTGAGGTCCCACACAAAGAAGCTTACATCCTCCTGGAGTTTGAGTCCTGGCATGGGGCACATGGAAACATTGTTATCACCGAGCTGAAACCTCTCCAAACCCATTCCTTTGAGGCTTCGTTGCATAGGCAAAATTGATTAAATCATTAACCTAGGAAATTGATTCAACCTCTGGCCTTTCTCCCTTCCCAGGAGATTCAGGGCTGGGGGTGGAGTGGTGGGAAGACACTGAAAGTTTCAACCCTCTAATCACAGCATTGGTTCCCCTGGTGTCCAGTCCGTTTCCTTCTGTTACCTAGGTGCTTTCCAAAAGTAGCTTCATTAACACAACGTAAGACACCTTATGGCCCCCATCACTTAGGAAATTACCATGGTTTTAGAAGCTCTGTGTCAGAAAAGGGAAGGAAGACTAAATATCTATTTCTTATTTTATTTAATTTATTTTGTTTTATTTTTATCCTTGTATTGTTATTTATTTATTTATTTTACATTTTTTATTGTTGTTCAAGTACAGTTTTCTGTCTTTTCCCCTACCTCTCCCCACCACCCTATCTTCCCCTGTTTCCAGTCCCCCTTCTTATTGTCCATGTGTCCTTTATAGTTGTTCCTATAAGCCCTTCACCCTTTCCCCCATAATCCCCTCCCCTCTCCACTCTGGTCACTGTCAGCCTTTTCTAAATTTCTTTTTTTAAATCACAATTACATACTGAAGATGCCAAGAAGACTGATGTGACAATCTTTCTAGGTATTTACATGTCAAAAGGATGTAGCCTAGAATTTGGAGACATCTTTACATTATAAAAGCTGGTAACACACAAGTCTACCTGGAAACTACCAAGATATTTTATTTATACACTGAAGGGCTTAGAGTAAGGAAAAGCACCTTATAGGAGGGAAGGAAAACAGCTGCCTTCTTCCTCTTAATAAGTACAGAAAGATAATTTGTACTACTGACTCACCTGTGGGTGTCAAGCTACTTGCATATAATTCTGGCCCTGGTTACGATCACATGACTAGAGGGATAAGGACTAGGGCAAGGGGGCTGACACATGTGACACATTTAAAAAGAAATCTGTCTCTGACACATTATACCTTGTATGCTTGCACATGTACAATAAAATAAATGGAGATGGATATTAAATTCCCAGTAATATGACCCATTATACAAAATTATTCTTTTACTGTCTAAATTAATTATCTAGTATTCATTCAGATTTATTTTCCGTTATGGTTCTTTCATAAAATCCATAAGGACAGAAAGGTAAATATCTAACTGTAATTTTCTCTTTTGTTTTATCATTTGATATTGTTCAATGTGATCCTGCTATTTTGTAGCAATATTCTTGTTATTGCTACTTTTCCTATAACATGAAAATATGCACTAGCTAACTGTGTAGGTGCCTTAAATGTTCAGGAAAGGAAGTGTTCCCTGTTGGATGGTTTGACAAAAGGGAAGCAGATGAATACAGAGAAGTGAGGGGTGAACATGAGGAGTGGCATGTCACCAGCTTGTGAACCTAGGTGAGAGAGATGCTCAAGTTCATAGTATATTTTTGCAACTTTTGGATGGGTGGTTTTTTAATTAATGAAAAACACTGCTTGTTTGTACCACTGACTCACCTATGGGTGAGTCAAATGAAGTGTTGAACTCTCTTTTATTTTCATGTCATCAATATTTTTTAAACTTCTACAATATTTCAGGATCTGGACTTGCTGCTGGACAAATAGCTGTGAATAAAACAAGCAAAGCCAGAACAGGAAAATAAACATGAAACAAATAAATGTGCCATATAGCAGTTCCTTACACAGCTTTTGAAGAACAAAACAGGGTAGGGTTGGGGGAGATATCTCTGACAAGATTATATTTGCAGAAGCTCCTAAAGGGAGTGAGGGGATGTACAATATGATTTTATGGGAAAGAACATTCTAAATAGAGAGAACAGCATGTAGGAAGTCCCAGGCCTTAGTTATTTGATAAGATATAAGCACTCCCTGAATATGTTTCTCAGTTTTCCTCTTATCTACAAGGCAACTGCTCCATCTTGACTTTTATTTCTTCAAACTCTGTTCTCAGGCTCCTCCCAGTGATGAAGTGACTGCAATAGATTCAGGGATGTGAGTATCCATGAACTAATCAACTTGGCCAGGAGGATGTGACACATAGGTTGACTTAGGACTGGATCACGTGCTCCATTCCTCAAGACATGAGTGGAGGGGACTAAATGAAGTGTAGGGACTGAAAGTCAAAGTAGGTAGTGTCCCAGTGGGATATTTGGGGTGAAGTTTTCAAAAATGTGTAACATTTTCTGGAAGCCAAAACTAATCGCTGTTAACTATAACTCCCTTTAGAATGTTTATTTTTCCTAATACAGGAATATGGAGAAAATATGAGGTATGAAGTGAATTCTACTTGGATACTATTTTTCAAAATGTGTTTCACATTAAAAGAAACCCATTGGTATAAATATTGGTTTTTCAGATTCTACTTTGGGTATAATAAATGGTGAACCCAAGACACCATCCAAATCATGGCAGCAAAAGCAGAATATGCTAAAATTGAGTGAAGTGTTATAGCACAATTTCTATTCATGATTTATGTGGGGCTAGTTTTTCAGAAAAGTCACATAAGCACTTGGTTACTGGTAGAGGAAGAGTATAAGCATTATGCACAGTGAGAATTTCTTGTAATAATTTTCTACCATATACATTATACTGATTTAAAGTCTAAAAAACTTTCCTATAGTACATTTTACCCTACAAACCTCTTTGTTCCTCCGTACATCCTTATTCATCAATTAGATCAGCCAGTATTAGAGACAAAGCCAACCCATCACATTGATGTTACCTGTGTGAATATGGGAACGGTGATTACAAGTGAGAAACTCACCAAGCTACTCCTCCACACCTCTGATCGCACACTATTGTGGAAAATTTGCTCAAAATGAATAGGGAGGTAACTGATCAAAGGGGATCCATCTTTTTTCTTATTTTTCTTCTTCTGCCGATATAGTAGGAACTTCATTCTCCTAAGAATTGTGAGGAAGAGAGCTTTTGATTTTTTTCCAACCCACACTCATTTCTCTTTATAGAAGAAAATGTGATCAGTGATAAATCATTGGGAAAGGTAGAAAAAACACTAGTGAATGGGAGAAGTTAATTTATCTACCCTTTTTCTTTCCTTTCTCCCTTTATATGGCTTGACATGGTTCACATGTGTTCTTTTTCTCTGTTCCTGCTGTTTCTGTGACATTGAGTTATGTCAGGTCAGCTCTGCCTCTGAAAAATAAGCTGGCCATTGCCCAGCAAGTAGTTAAGGACTAATGTACAAGACAATTAATGGAACAAAACTAAGTAGAAAGAAAATTTATGCAACAAGTCCAAGATGTGTTTTCTGGTTCTGATGTACCAATAATTAAGCTTATTATATTTTCATCCTAAAACTTCTGTCCTATTTTTAGTCAGTTTAAAAACTTGTGAGAGAAAACAATGTAATTCATCAGAATTTTCATGTACCTAACAATCTTTTGTGTGTTTTATAACTCTATTTTCAGTGATGGATATCCGTTACTATTGTAGTACATGGTATTAGGAATACTAGTAGTAGCAGTAGTTAGACGTCATATTTAAGAGCTTCAAATATCCCATATATTGTGATAAGAATTGCATAGTCATGTTACCAAACAAAAAAAATTAGGGATTGGCTGCCTGTCACCATAACAGGCAAACTCATGAGACAGATGCTGGTGTAAAAGGAAAGAGGTTTTATTCGGATGCTGTGGTATCTGGGAGAATGGGGACTCCTGTCTTAAAGCTCATCTCTTCAACAAGACCAAGATAAGTGCCAGTGTCCAGAGAGACAATAGGCAGATGCCATGTCTGCCATGACCCTGAGCATTTCATGAAGACATTCTCTGACCACTGCACACCCTCAGTACTTGAACCTCCATCTCCATCCCCAAGGAGAGTGGCTTTGTGCATAAGCAGCTCCCAGGTCCCATCCCCATGGCCTAGCTCTATCCCCGTGGCAGCTCCTCCTATTCCCATCCTCCGCCTGCTCCCAGTGCTGCTGCAAGTTGGACCCTCCTTGGCAGTCTAGACAGACTGTCTACTCATATCAGTCATGATTTATTTAATCTTAATAATAACCCTATGAAATTTGAACAAGCAAGTCCAGATTAATTCTAACTACATTAAGTGGCCTGTGTTTCCTTTCCTTACTGTTGTACTTACTAATTTACTGAGCCGTTAAAGTGAGGCTATGACTTTTGATTTGAGTAAATAGCAGTAAAAAGTACAATAAGTACAATATGGTTATAAAGTCATCAGGAGCTATGTTCTAAAAGTTGGAGGGTGACTGTCAGAATTTAGCAGGGAATGAACACATTCCTCTGTGTGTGTGTGTTTGTGTGTGTGTGTATGAGAGAGAGAAAGAGAGAGAGAGAGGGAGAGAGATATCAAGGGACTGAATATAGAGATGTGGAGGCCAAGGTTTGAAACAAGCATTGAATTGACAACAGTGAATTCAATGAAAATATAAAAGCTAGTGAGAAAGAAATGTTAAAATAAACTAGAACAACAACATATTTTTTAAACAATGGAAGAGGTATTCCTTGTAGCTAACCCTTCTCTATTTCAGTGCCTTAAAATAATATATCCATTGTTCCAATGACCTTACTTAAGAGTATTTTTATAATAAAAAAAATCCTGAATCTGGGTAATGTCAAAACAGGATCATTGAGAACTGGATTCTGAGTTCCATGTTAAAGTGGAAGTAAAATTTTGGGAGTAATGTTTTGTAAATGAGTGGGAGAAAATTATTACAAATAAAATTATCTCTGGACCTGAGAGATAATGGGTGTGGCAAAGACAATATCATGGAGGGATTTTCACTGTTTTTGTCCTAAAAAAATTAATTGAGAATTAAACAAATAATTATCAATTAGATATATAATAATTAAATAAATAATTGGATATTCAGGTTTTGTTTAAAACCAGATTATCAGACAGCAAAAAATTTGCCAGCCATCTTTCACAGAACCCATCTATATCATTGCAGAGTCAAAAAAAAACAAAACAAAACAGTGATTTAAAAAGAAGCATAAAACAAACAAATACATATTTAATGCTAAATATATAACAAGGTCAGTGAAGGTTACTTTGTAATCTTACATATGTCCATGAGAAATATTTACAAGAATTGGTCTTTTTGTTTTTCAGATGAACTTTAAGAATTGGCAAATAGGTCAAAATATGCTCCAACATTTTTTGAAGAAGTTCTTTTTTTTTGTTTTTGGTTTTTTTACTAATCCCCATAAACTCCCATTTGTTGGGACTTTCTTCAGTTCAAGATCCTAACTAAGAAATGATCTGTATCTACATGCTAGCTTTACTGTTTGCTGACTCTTAAAAACATATCATTTATATGTGGAAATAAATACACTGATAAACAAGCTTTGGTTTTTATATTTTTGAAAGATTTGATCATTTATATGGTCAAATGTGTTCTTCAAAATGGGAAAAATTCTGCCATTTATATGTTCAGCTTTCCAAATCTATTCTATATATACATTCTTCATGGTTAGTAATTTAAAAAATTTCTTTTGTAAAATTTTTATTTCTCTTTAATTAGCAAATAATTTTTATAGTTTTTATATCTTATAGTTTTTATATTCATGTTTATAATTTTCTACACTTGTTAAACTTAATTTTTAAACTATTGTATACTTTTATCTTTTTTAATTTTATTTTTACCTCTGTGTAATTTATCTTTTAGCACAATGGACATGGTGTTAGAGTTGGTAGGTTGACATAAACTCATTCTTAGAATATTCTTATGGAATCCAGCCAGAACAATGGTAATATTTCAGTACTCATCACTAAAATTTTCTCCTTAAATTACCAAATGGACTTAATAGTTTAAGTTAAAGCAGACTCCAAGTAATCTTGTGTGCCATTAACTTATTGACCTTTGGTTAGAAGACTGATTCTAGTAGCTATATTTTCCAAGTGGATAATTAAAGCTAAAACATTTTGATTTTCTCTGCCAATCAAAACTTAAACTATTTTCTTTTTTTTTTATCCCACCAGAAGACATTTTTTTCATTGCTTTTAGAGAGATGTAGAGGAAGGGGGAGATGGAGGGAGAGAAAGACAAATCTATGGGAGAGAGGAACATTGATTGGTTGCCTCCCGCACATGACCTGTCCAGGAATGGACCTGTAACCTATGTATGTGCCTTGACTGGGAATCACACCTGCTACCTTTCGATTACAGGATGCTACTCCAACCAACTCAGTCAAAAAGCCTCTTTAGAATAAGTCACTCTAAATCTTCCAAATGAAATCCTTCACCACTGTGTTTTTTACTGAGAGCTCCTGCTTACTCATTGCAAAATCAACAATATTCTGTCTATGGTATTTAATGCATATATGTCTGCCTTGCTACACTAGATTGTAAGTTTAATGAGGGCAGACATCATATCTCTTTTCATCTTGATATCTCTGGCAACTGCCATCTACCTCTTGCATTGTAAGTACTCAGGAATTGTGTGTTAAATAAAATGATGTAGTGACTCAGTACACAGAACCTTGCTTCCCCTGAGTCCCAGTCTAGTATCCTGTCCCATAAAATCTCTCTGTTGTTGGGACTTTATTCTTGCCTCATAAAGTCAGTGTGAAATTTAGATTTTGACACTTTTGTACAGCAATTCCAAACTGCATGGTCTTGGGAAAGTGGCTCGCCATATTTTTTGGATGCACCTAAGTTTTAGAGAAGGAAAATAGGAAAAAAATTTTGAAGCAACAAATGTGGTAAAATATTTAATAACATTAATAACATAATATTTCACCAATGTAAATATAAACAACTCAATGGTAGCATTAAGAACCATTATTCCTCCCAAATTTGGAGTGGGGAAAGTGAGTCTTACAGTCTGAAAAATACGGTAATCTTTCTCAAACTCAGTACCTATATTAATTAAAGAGATATATTTGTCTTCCCTCCCTAACTTTATGGATATTTGTAAGCATCAAGTAAAGTAATAACTACTATAAATTTGGTATATTTTTAAAACATTAAGTTCTACAAAGATTTAAACTGCATGTTATTATTTAATGACAAATAATTAAATGAAATTTCAGGTTTTTAATAATTTTACATGGATTAGTAATCAGGGTTGGGTATTCTAGGTACATCAGTTATGTGGTATTTATACCCACACACCTGATTTTTAAAGTTATAATCATGATTCATTGGATTCTAGATTTCCAAATACTGTAACATCTTTGTAACTGGAAAGAAGCTGTGAATTAGATACCAAGGGCCAAGAATACTTGAAATGATTTGTCCTCTTTTTATCCTTGTCTATATCTGCTGTGGAAAACGTGGGATTTGAAAGAGGAGCATCTCATGTACACATGCCTCTTGGGTTGGGAGTAAAATAGTTCTGGGAATACAATGCGATTTTCTGATAGCCACACTTTTAAATTATTCATGTTCAGTTCCAGAGGGTTACTTCTAATTTAAAAATTTCACCAAGAAGAAACTCTTAGCTGGAATTATACAGGTTTTCATTTAATGATGGGTGACAATGAATAAATGAAACAAAGATAGGTCTTAGAATTCCAACAGAGATTAGGATCTGTACTAAAGATAATGATGCTCATTAACTTCATTGTCCAGTTGCAGTGGATGTGATTTGCCAGGCTGTCTTGTTTGGTCACCCTACCTGTCCACATATGTGTGGATGGATATTCCTTTTATAACTTCATGATTAGCAGATGAGCTGTATTTTCCCAGATAGAAAAATAAAACCTCACTGAGGATAGCAAATTGCTGGTTAAAATTATGTGTGCTCACGTTGTTAGAATTGGCCTTTAATTTATATACAATACTGTTCAGCATAAGGGTTCAAATCTACAGACCAGATCCAAAATCCTGAATGATAGACATTTCATACTACTTGTTTTGCATCTATTCTAGAATAATGCTATGTTTATCATCCCTTCTCTTTCCCCAACTATTATAAACCACACCCAAGAAAATCCGTTCACTAGATGGAAGTCAAGTATACGGAAGGGGAAAAGTTCAATAATACGTTTCTACACAGTCTCTCTGTAAAAGGTGCTGTGTAGAGTGATAACTCTGCACTGTATATACACTGTCTGTAGGAATAATTCCTTGTTCCTCATGCCTTCATATGTTTCTCCTGAGAATACTGGAATGTTCATCTCTCTCTTTCATATATATATATATATACACACACACACACACACACATAAATACATATGTGTATACATGATTTGCCATTTTAGAAAACTGCAATATGTATGTATATGTATATATACACATGCATATGTATGTGTATATATACACACACACATATGTGTATATGTACATATATTAAAGTTTTCTAACCTTTGTGTGTGTGTGTGTATATATACAATTTTCCTTTTTAGAAAGATTTCTCTAAGTGCCCAAACACTATTTCTCTATTCCTTCGACAATGTCCTTATTGGGTTCTGGATTTGTCTTTTAGATCTGCTCCTTCCCCAGTTTATCCTCTCATTCTCTTCTACATCACTCCTTGGTATTGTTGGAAACTTTATATTTCTTACAGTCTGGAATTTCATTTAGTTTAGAAAAAATTGCCTGTCATTATGGAGTCATTATAAAAGGCCTGGCCCAATACCAATATTCCCTCTATTCATTGAGTCAGTGTCTGCATCTTTTCACCTTGACCTTATATGAGAATATGTGGACTATGAACTAAATTGTGTCCTCACTTCCTACCATTGTCCAAATTTATGTGTCAAAGCTTTAACCCCCTATGTCAGGGTATTTGAAGTTAAGGCCCTTGGAAGGTAATTAGACCTAGATGAGGTCATGAGGGTAGAGTCTTCATGATGGAATCCCTGCCCTTGTGAGGAGAGTTTCCAGAGAGCTTGCTCCCTCAATCTCTCCCCTTGCACTGCACTGATAAAAGGTTATGTAAACATATTAAGAAAGGGACTGTCTGCTGTCCAGGAAGACAACCCTCACTAGAACCCAAACACACTGTCATCCTGATCTCAGATTTTCAGTTTCCAGAGTTATGAGAAAATAAATGTCTTTCTTTGAGGCACCTTATCTATAGAAGTTTGTTATTGTAACAGATGTGGAACAAGGTTCAGAGCAGGCTGTAGGCTGAGAAGCCCCAAACCCCCACAGCCATCCTATGGGTAATAGAGGAAGAGAGGTACTTTGCAAATCAATAACACCTGCCTAGGCTCATAGATATGTTAAGTAGCTGTGGCAGACTGTCAGAGCCAGGGAAATAGGTGTGACTTTGATTGTGAGCTGGTGGGCTTTCTGTGCCTGTGAGTGAAAAGGAAGGTGGTTCCCCTACCTCAAGGTTAAGCCTGCCCATACTAATGATGGCAGCTGGAGAAAGGCAGAAGAGACCAGAGTACTGGCAGAGGTAGCCAATAGTGGGAGGAGTCAGAAATGGGGTTATGGAGGAGGAGCAAGGTGAGGATTTAAAATCAAGTGCAGCAGTCACGTGGGGCCTCTTGAGCTTGTGACTTGGAAGTGGTCTTAGCTGCACGATTTAGAAAGGAGAAGGAGGGTTTTTGTCATGTAGGATATAGTTTATAGTGAGGAAGGCGGCCACGTGACCTGGGGAGCTGCAAAGGTCTTCCTTGCAAGATTCTGTCCTGCTTCCCCTGGATTTTACCTGGACTATTAAAATCTGTGCCCTTCCTGACTTTCACCATAATCCAGAGAAACATGGCACGTGCATTTTTGGACTACTACAATGGAGACTGATGGACAAGTATTTCAGGTTCTGAAGGAGGGAACTGCTGCATGAGGATGGCGACTTTGGTACCTTTCCAGAGGGACTGGAGAAGTGTTTGCGCACCCGGCTTATGATAAGGATGTGGGAAACTTTGGGGGCTTTTGACTAGTGGGGAACAAGGGAAGTACTGGGTCTCATGGGAAAGGAGGGTTCTGAGCTAAGATGCTCTGAGCACCCCCAAGGTTGAAATGATTTAAATAAAGATCTGCTTCTTCCAACGTTAATTGTTCAGTCATTCACCAATGCAACATGTGGACAGCCCCAGTCTGCTCGCTTACAATTTTGGTGAGCTCTATAACATTAAGGCATTCCAAACAGACTCTCCAGGGACTAATTTCTTAACACATTAAGTAGTTCTACATAATTTTCAAGTTCTAGTTTAAATGAAACATTGGAAATGTTATCAATAATTTTAAAATTTATACATATAAATGTCATTTTTAAATATACCTTAATTAACCTATAGTAATTGAAAGTATTATAGTCAGCATTTAAGATAGTCAATTTTGATTGTTTTATGATTTTTGCATTCTCAGAATGCAAAACTTTCTCAGAAGTTACATTTAATGTAATTCTTTCAACTAGTTAATTTTTTCTTCCAAATCCTGTTTTAATCTTAAACAAATATCCATTACAAAAATATTTTGGTTATTGCAATTAATACACTGATTTTTTATAGAAACTTTAAAATTAACTTTAATGCTAATTCTGCCAGTCAGATAAAAATTTTTATTTGAAAACATTAATGTTTATTTTAAAATATTAATGCTGTGTTGCCCTGCTTCTGCAGTTTGCTGCTATTCTCACTTAAGTAGAATCTCGTTTATCAAATACTATTTTAAGTATAAATAATTAAAAGAATGACAAACAAATTGGTACACTAGATTAAACAATCATGGCATGTTGTAGTGTGAAATAGTTAAATTCATAGCACTTTTATTCTTTTTTAAATTAATAAACATTTAAATGTTGCCTCATAAATATTATTCAGTGCCATTTCACATTTCTGCAATGGACTGAAACATTCAGAGTGATGTTTGAACATGGCTCTAGGCACCATGGCCCAGCTAATCTACACATAAAATTAGCCATCACAATGTTTGCTTTCTGTCATGCCACGCTGACTCTACATTATATGTGATTATGTAATATGGTAATTGATGATAAGAAGGACTGCATAATGAAACTATGGCTGCAGGTTGATGTACCAATATCTGGTGAAGAAGTCATTGATTTTTGCAATGCTCAAATTCACACTTAGCAAGTGGAAGAATGAGAACATATATCATCTGTCTGGCAGCAAGTGTCCTTGTCTAAGCACAGAATGCATTGACTCCAATCACATCACTTCAGGCAGATTGTTACTGAACTTAATAAAGTGAAATGATTCTTTTTGAAACTATCAAAGGAATATGCAGGTGACTAGACTGCAGGATGTAGTCTTGACTAGCCTTCTAGACTAGACTTCTGAACCTTCTGTTTCATCAAGGCACAACTCTGAAGATATGTGGAGAGGGAATTTGAGATACTTGACAACTCACAAATCTTCGTGAGGCCTCCTTGAGCCACCCTGGATCTGATTCAGCTGGGTGCCCATAACATGTGAAGTGTACTATACAGAAATATCCCCAAATTCTCTCTCCCAAGTAGCACAGCCATCTAATAATTAAAGTTGTTCTGGCACCTCCCACACCTATTAAGAAGGTTTTGAGTTAAGGTGGGAGATCCTGAGAGCCAGAAATAAAAGGGTGCTCAGGAAATATGCAAATTCCTGAAATGGCAGCTACAAAGGAGACTTCACATCAATGACATTGAGAAGATGGACAACTTTTAAGACATATAGAATCATGGAAAATGATAGGTGAGGGAAAGTTGATGAACAAATACAAAAATCGTCATCATTTTATTGTTTGAAATGATGAAGGGTTTTGTTATTTTTCACTGACCATTTCTTTTTTAAAAATTAAATTAAATTAATTTTTGTGTATTTTTTCCATTGCCACTTAGTTCCCTTATATCCCCCTCCCCCAAGCAATCACCACGCTGTTGTCCCTGTCCATGAGTCCTTCTTCCTTTTTACTCAATCCCTCAACATCCTACCCTCCTGCCCCCTTAGCTGACATCCTGCTCTCCATCTATGAGTCTCTCTGTTTTCCTCATTAGTTGTTTGTTCATTAGACTCCACATATGAGTGAAATCATATGGTATTTGTCTTTTTTGGACTGGCTTATTTCACTTAGCATAATGTTTTCCAGGTCCATCCATACTGTCACAAGACATACAATTTCCTTCTTTTTTTAACAGCTGAGTAGTATTCCACTGTGTAAATGTACCATAGTTGTTTTATCCATCATCCATGTTATGTCCATCATATAGTACTGATGGATACTTGGACTGTTTCTATATCTTGGAGATTGTAAATAACACTGCAATGAACATAGGGGTGTTAATGCTCTTTCGAATTCACATTTTGGATTCCTTTGGATATATTCCCAGAAGTGGGATTTCTGGATCAAAAGGCAGATCCATTTTTAATATTTGAGGTATCCCCATATTGCTTTCCACAGTGGCTGCACTAATCTACATTCCCACCAGCATTGCAAAAGGGTTCCTCTTCCTCCATATCCTCACCAGCACTTGTTTGTTGATTTATTGACAATAGCCATTCTGACAGGTGTGAGATGGTATCTCCTTGTGATTTTACCATGTGTTTATCTGGCGATTAGTGACATTGAGTGTCTTTTCATATGTCTAATGGCCATTTGCATGTCCTATGTTTATTTCTTCAGTTATACTGTAAAGTTACATATTTTTTTCTGTTAATGTAAGTCCTCACTTAATGTTATTGATAGATTCTTGAAAACAAACTTTAAGCAAAACAATGTATAACAAAACCCATTTTATTATAGGTTAATTGATATATAGAAATATGTCATAGGAATTTTACTCTTGTTTATGTTAACTAGCTTATGATAAAACTGGATGTTACCATTTTTAAATATCTATCTATTTATTTATTTGTTTATATTTTTAAGAGAAAGAGAGGAAGGGAGAGAGGGAGACAGAGAGAAGCATTACTTTGTTGTTGCACTTATTTGTGCATTTGTTGGTTGCTGTGTGCTGATCTGGAACGAACCCACAACCTTGGTGTATACAAATGGTGCTCTAACAATCTGAGTACCCAGCCAAGGCCTGTCTTCAGTTGCAGTTTTTAAAACCTATCAGTGCTGTTAAGTGACATTGTATTATTTTCATGGGCCCATGTTGTTTAATCAACATATTCATGCTTTTGTTTTTAAAGCGAAAAATTCACAGAGCAATATATGCTTATTGTACTGATGTTAACAGAATAGATATTTGACAGAATTTTGAGATACTTAATCTGTCTTTGTAAAAATCTAAGTATAATTATGCTATGATACATATTTTATAATGAAACTTTTATTCTATTATCATGTATGACAAGACAGTATTTGATATCCAGTGGGAAAAAGTTTTATTGTTAAGGACTATCAGAATCTAGTGGATATTCACTCAGAATTTATGGACATTAGATAAACCTAGGTTTAGTTTATGACTGAACAGTTTCTATTTTCATTATTTCATAAAACATATCTCCAGAAAATATATTCCAATTAGCTATCAAAAGCTCCTTTTTAAGAGAGACCATAAGGAAGCACTGTATTTTAAACAATTTTGCATAAGATCACATGTATCTTCTGAAACTGCTGTATGTTACAGAAAGCATAATGAAAGTAAGAAAGTTATATGTTAAAACATAGAGTAGAGCATCAATAATAATTACAACATAAGGGTTGTATCATGGAAATGAAGCCAAAAATGGAATGAAATATATATTGAAAGTAATAGATGATTTTGTAAATTACATTTTTTTCAGTAGAGAAGTATGTACAATTCTTCATAGTAGGTGGAATGAAATCTGGTTTTAAAGAAAGTAACACTATTTTCAAATATGAGGTAACTTCCTAACTAAAGGAGCCAATAGCAAGATATATTGTATAACTGAATTCAAAGCACTGGAGGAAGTAACATTAAAGTGATAGAAAGTCATGTTCAGCACAGTATGGCTAATCAACTTCATCATGTCACTTGAAATGATTTTAACAATGCCTTGTATGCAAGAAGGGAAAGTCAAACAGTGTGTTGAGTTGTGGTTATATGTTCTTTGGCCCAAACGAGGCTTTGTATGATCAAGAATTCTTATGGCAGTGCTGCCTACTCAGTCCTAAAGTTCAAAAACTTCAAACATTTTTAAGCTTACTTTGAACATTTAACATTAATGGAGAAAATCATATTATTATGTTCACATTTATGACTTTTGATCACAACCTGGCCTTTGATGTGTGGCAATCTCAATATCTATGCGTCACCTACCTCCCTTTCCCTTTCCTGCAGTAGATATTCCAGCCTTGGATGACTAAATATAATTCATCTATCATTCATTCTCAGAATTTTAAACATTTCTCAAAAGCAATGTTATGCTTTTTAGAAAAAAAATTAAGGCTATGGGCTTCAAACACGGTTTTTCTTTCCTTTTTAATGGTAAGCCTTTTAGGTACAAGCTGTGTCTCCATGCTGAGGGTATAAATGCACCAGAGTAGCAGTATCCTCTTCCATCAACCCTTGTCTGCAACTGGTCAGGCCATCATCCTCCAGTGCAGTGCAGGGTCCTCATGCAGGGAATCAGTCAAATGTGCTCTCAGACCAACAGGGAATCAGTCACATGTGCTCTCAGACCAGCCCAGTCAGGTACCATATGGCACCTGTCAGACATTGCTATTGTTACCTCTGCTCGGAAATGTCTGTCCACCAGGTCTCTCTGCTTCTCCTGGGCACCAGTGCCACAGCCACTTTTATGCTGCAGTGTTGGCAGTGTCTCAGCACAAGGGCTGAGTACTTCTGCTGCTGTCATTCGATACTAGAATGTCTGCCAAGCCTTGCTGACATCACCTGCCAGGACAAACAGTGGACCACCTGGCCCTGTGGCTTCTGCCATCTTTCTAAGAGCTGCTGGAAAGGAATGTGCAAAATTAAAACTTATCATGTGGTCTGTGAAAACATGGGGAGAATGAACCCCACTTCATCTCTTAATATTATATTCTGACAGATCATCTTGTTTCTTACTGCAATTTACTGAAATTTGTCCATCTATTATTCAAAGCTCAGTTTTTGCCTAAGCCACAGATTTGAGTTTCTGGGAATTTGGAGATGATCAGATTTGAATGACAAAACTTACAGGAATAATTTTGTGTATGAAGTGTAAGTGGAAAAAAGAATGAATAAATTTGTAAGTTGCTTGCTTTGGGTCAGGTTTCCTCAGCAGACCTTGAGACAAGAATTTGTGAACAAATACTTTATTATGTTGTTGGAGAAAACAGAAAGGTAGTGCAGAAAGCAGAAGAGGAGGAGGCCAAATGACTGGTGTGATTTAGGTCAAATATCAGCTCCAGCCTGATTCCTTGGGAAGCTCTGATGTATAAATGATGCCCCAGCGTCTTCCTAAGACCAATGGGGCTTTCATTCTTTCCATCACTCCTTGACTAAGGCTGCCCTGGTATGGGCCTGGAAGAAGTCAATCCCAAGCACTTCATCTGTCTGAGTAGGTAAAGTGGCTCCAGCAGCCCAGGGCAGTCCTCTGAGGGCAGTTGCAGAGGCTGGTCATTAGAGGAAAAAGCCCACAAGAGCCACAGCTAGCATATCCTGGAAGGGTTAAGGGCATCCCAGGAGATCATGGCAGAGACCCAACAGGGTCCACTGCGCTCTGTTTCCTAATATGAGAACAAACTGATCCTAGAGCCAGGAGAGCCAAAAGAGGCCCAAAAGCTTTTAAAATTTTACATGCATCAGAGTTCAAAGGAGACATTGTTTTCTAAACTAAACTTGACTAGAAGATTTTCTATGATTTTTTTCATAAAATCATGCATTTTGAAACTGAAAGGGCCTTAGTGACTATGGACAACCTTCCACCTTTCCACCTGCTTGAAATTTAATCCCTTGCAACTATGTAGAAAAGCATCACCTTCTAGATGATAAAGACATAACTAATAGGGCAGTCATAATAGCTGTTACATTGTTAACATCTTTTATATTGTTTTTGTAATAATTAACTTGAAAAGTACATAGGACAAGGAAAAACAGAAAATAATTTAACAGATAATGTTCGTATCAATAGTTTATTTATTTTTTAACTTTAATTGTTGTTCAAGTAAAGTTTTCTGCCCTTCACCCCCATCCCAGACTGCCCCCCCCAGCCTACTCCACCTCCCCCCCATTTCCACCCCACTTTGTTATTGTCCATGTGTCCTTTGTACCAGTTCCTTCAAACACTTCCCCCTTTCCCCTGAGATTCCCTTTCCTCTCCCCTCTGGTCACTGTCAGCCTGTTTTCAATTTCAGTGTCTTTGGTTATATTTTGCTTGTTTGTTTGTTTTGTTGATTAGATTACTGTTAAAGGTGAGATCATATGGTATTTGTTTTTCACTGCCTGGCTTATTTCACTTAGCATAATGCTTTCCAGTTCCATCCATGCTTTTGCAAAGGGTAGGAGCTCCTTCTTTCTTTCTGCTGCATAGACTTCCATTGTGTAAATGGACCATAGTTTCTTGATCCATTCATTTACTGATGGGCACCTAGGTTGCTTCCAGCACTTAGCTGTTGTAAATTGCGCTGCTATGAACATTGGGGTGCATAGGTTCTTTTGGATGGTGTTCCAGGTTCTTAGGATATAATCCTAGCAGTGGAATTGCTGGGTGAAAAGGCAGATCCATTTTTAGTTTTCTGAGAAAATTCCATACTGTTTTCCATAGTGGTTGTACCAGTTTGCAATCTTACCAGCAGTGTACTAGGGATCCCTTTTCTCCACAACCTCTCCAACACTTGTTGTCTGTTGTTTTATTTATGATGGCCATTCTGACTGGTGTGAAGTGGTATCTCATTGTGGTTTTACTTTGCATCTCTCTGATAACTAGCAATACTGAGCATCTTTTCATGTGTCTCTGGATCCTCTGTATGTCTTATCAATAGTTTATAGAGATATTAACTTTTGATCAAAATTGGTTCAGTGTTCTTTTCTGTACTAAAAGGATAATGCTATAAATTCACTAAAGTGTCATAGTTCATTTTCACCAATCCCCCCAGCAATTACTTCCCCTCTAGAAGGGATCACTCTCTAAAGAAGGCATGCATTATTTCTTAGATGTTTTCCTTCTTCTTTTTGGGAAGTTTGTTACATTTCTATGTAGAGATATATACATAAATATTATCACACTGAATATATAATTTTGCTATGAACTTGTTTTGCTCAACATTTTTAGATAAATTCTTTTGATACTTTTAGATCTAATTTATTCATTTAAGCAGCTGTATAATACTGTGTTTCATAACATTTTCTCAGTGAGGTACACAGTTATGCTGTGTTCCTATTTTATTGTTAATCAAAATAGTGCCAGTTAGATTTTATGCCTGCTGTATATCTAAACAAAGTTTTCCTATAGCAGATGTGATGTTGCCAAGCTGTAACAGACTTGCATCTTCCACTTTTCTTGCTTTATTTTTTTATAAATATATTTTAAAGAAACTCTTTAGTCACAAATAATTGTGAATTTTCTAAAAGTTCTCATCATAATATTTAATTAAATTTATTATTTAATATTCCTAAAGCATCATTTTTAAGATAATGGACAATTATGAGTTGGGTTATGTATATTTATTCATTTGATGAGTTTTCTTTAAACTGAATTTAAATTTCACCTGCTGTGAATTATGATAGCATTAAGGATATAGAAGCCTAATATTAAGATTGAGTTAATTGCATATTTTGAGGGGCCAAAAGCTTTCAAGTTTGTTCCCATATTTCAGTCTTAGAGTATCTACTAAAGCAGAATGCTTTTCATGATTAGCTATATGTAGGTTTATAGGTAGGTTTTCTTTTTCTTCTCCACTAAATACATTTGAACACCTGTTAAATAAACCTGCCTCAAGACTTTTGTTTAGATATAGCCCTCCAACAATCACTTCCAATGCTATGGTTAGAACTGGATTATGAATGTATGCTTTTAGAGCTACCCCAAATTTAATTATTCTTCATGAAAATCTGTTAAAGAACAAACTCTTCAGTACAGATGGCTAGATGCTGGCAATTATAAAATACCTAAGTTCTCTAACACGATGTAAGAGATGCATGGTTCCAAGCTTTCTTGATTATATTTCTTCCAAGACTTTCTTTTTTCTGTATAATGGACAGGCCCTGGGTTGGCAGGGGTATGAAACTAGTGCAAAGGACCTTGCTTTGTTAACTGAATTAAGAACTATGGTAATTATATTTCTAAACCTCTGGATCAGGTTTGGTCTGGAGTATTGTCTGAAACCTATGGCAAAGGGCTATGCATATGGCCAGTAAAATCTCCAGGTATTCTATTGCCTTATATAATAGTCTCTGCCTTAACCTTAAGTATCTTAGAATTTTAGAGTTTATAACTTCATTGGGAAGTGAGCACTAAAATGAAACATAGAAAGATTTTGGATAAAAGAATCTATGATGGATTAAAAGTAAATACCAATTTGTGTAATATCCAGGGTACTTTCATATGCATTTAATACATAGTAACCCCCAACCCTACAGGTTAGTACATGTTATTATTCCTGTTTGACAGATGAGAATATTGAGGCTCATAAAGATTAAATCACTTGCCTAAGACCACAGAGCTTGCTTCCAGGTTCAATTATTTCATGCCTAGGACTTATACCTTAATATAGTCAGATTTCATTTAATTTTTAAGAATGATGTTATAGCAGACCTTGTTGAAGTCAATTTAAGATATGCATAGGACCTTCCATTTTCTTCCAAACTCTCAGATTAAATCAGTGATCTTGATCCTGCTATGGGACTGAGATGGAGGTGTTCAATTTTGTCACCTTTCTTGTTTTCTGACCCACATACACAAGGTCTTGTTGCAGAGACAGGATTTAAAAGCAGCCACATTACAGCCTATTTGTAGACAATGGTGTAGGATTTAAAAGAAAACTGTAGGCTCTGGTTCAATTCCCAGCTCTGCCATTTGTTATTAATATGGCTATACACAAATCACTTCAATTTCTTCTCCTGTAAAATGGGTTTAATAATGACCCCCCACTGCACAGAGTTGTTCTGATAATTAAATGAGTATCAGAGTCCTCATAGAGTATCAGAGAATAGTGCTTGCTATATAGTAGGTATTATATGTTTGTTTGATGTTATTATTATTCCAGGTGGAAATAATTGTGATTAAGTAGGACATATTCCAGCATAGCTTCTCTGAGGGGTGATGCATATCTGGGCTGTTTAGTTTATGCACCAGGATACTGTTTATAAAATAGCTGTCAAGCCTTCCCAAAGTTCTTCTTCATCAACTTTTTAAAAACTTAATTTATTAGGGTGACCTTGGTGCATAATTATGTTTCAAGTGTAAAATCTCATGATAAATCATCTGTATATTGCATTGTGTTTGTCACCCAAAATCAAGTCTCTTTTTATTACCATATAGTTGATCCCGTTTACTCCAGCCAATAAGTGGTAGAGTTGAGCATGGCAGTTGTGACACAAGAATATGAACAAAGTAGAGTTTTCTAAGTTAAAGTAGTATCAGGTAAACCCAAAGAGTTCTGGAGCATTAACTGCAGTGAGGTTCTGCTGCCTAAGGAACTGGTGAAACACTTAATAGGATGGGGCTGTTTAATGTCTACCAATCACTTCTGTTTCTGTGAGGCATGGATGAAAACAAATGATGAAATTTCTAATGAAATGCAGATAGAATCCAATTTTTTGTATCATTTAATAATGAAGATATAATAAAACACACAAAGCTCTGTGTCCATGTCCTCATCTCTGTTCACCACCCAACCCTCTACAGTTTGATTTCTTTCTTCATGGCTCCTTTCCATTTAAACACGAAACACAACAAAGCATTAAGCATTAAGCACTAAACTGCACCAAGAGATCATTTGTGTGATTGACTTCAGTTGTAATGATAAGATAGCCATTGCATTGTTAAAAAAATGAGTCTTTTTCATCCTCTTTACTCAGGCTGTTGGTGGAATTAAACACTGCTGGCCATTTCCCTTGTAGGGCGCTCTGACCACCCATTTTGTCTTATGTGAGATTTCATCTTCTTCTGCCTAACAAAGTATAGTTCTGTGCAACCATCACCCTCATTTTTATTATCCCTTCACTGATTATGACATCTTCAGTGACTTTATCTACCTTCCTGATTTAACTGCCATTTATACATTGACAATGTTGAAATAGATGTACTTAGTTTTGATTTCTCTGATGGAAGGAAGACCAATGTGAGCTTTTATAGAAAATACAGGTTGAGCTTTGTATATGTTGAGAAGTCCTTAAAAATATAACTTAAGAAATAATTATTTCCGATTTGTCTTTGCATCTTTCACAGTGTGACACAGATTGACTTGGCCAAAAAGTTCATTTGGATTTTTCCATAAAGTGGTATTTAGTTATATTTAACTTCATGCAAAACAATTTTGTCAAATGGTGTTTTGACAGCTGTCATATCAGTGTGCATTTAAAAAAACATCGAAATTGGTGAATTTCTGTGTAGCCATTTTAATATTGAACACAGAAGAAAATAAATAATATTTCTGGAATATTATGCTTTATTATTTCAAGAAAGGTAAAAATACAACTGAAACACAAAAAATGATTTGTACAGTGTATGGAGAGGGTGCTGTGACTTACTGAACATGTCAACAGTGGTTTGAGAAGTTTCATGCTGGAGATTTCTTATTGGATGATGCTCCATGGTTGGGTAGACCAGTTGAACTTGATAGAAATCAAATCAAGATGTTAATTGAGAATAATCAGTCTTATACCAAGTGGGGGATAGCCAACATACTCAAAATATCCATATCAATACAGTTATTGGTGAAAGTGAAAAATGTGTCTTTTATTTTATGGAAAAAGCTAAATGGACTTTTTGACCAACCCAATATTACTTAACAATGTTCAGGACTTAGATGGTATTCAATACATATTTAATAGGAGACTTTAATTTCTTAAATAATTATAAAATACAAAAGCAGCTACTCTATTTGTCTGTTTGAATTAGAAAGTAAGTATAAATGTATTAATTTCAAGCATAAGTTTTCAGAAAAAAATATCTTCTCACAAATTGAAAAACTTTCATCATTGTTTATAAAATACAGCAACAGAACTCTGTGTGTCCCCGAAGAGCAAGCCATGTGTTCCCAACACATTCTCAGAACTGCAATTCATTATCCAGCTGTTCTGCAGTTTATGTAATTACTATTCCTGAAAAACATACAGCTTTAATCAATCACTCAAAAGATCTGTTAGTGCAGTTAAATCGATAGTGCTCCCAGTAAAGTGAACATTCCACGTCTCTATTTCCATTACTGATTTGTGATCCTGGAAATGATCCCATGTTTGCTGTGCCTTTTTCTTTCTAATGTTAAAATAAGTCCTTAATTTGTAGTGTGAAGATTATTTGAGATATAACTTTCTAAGGAAAAGAGAAATTATATTGATGTTAAGTAAATTATTTCATTTAGGATGGTTTTGCTGTAAATTATGAGCTCATGGGATTTCAGTAGTACAAACATCATTGTGGTGAAAGTGATATGCTAAATGATTTCTCACTCCCCCCACCAACACACACAGATTCCTAAAAATAAGCCAATGAAATAGGTATTATTTCTCTGCTTTGGAAATGTGGAAATTGCACAAGGAGTCAGAAATAGGTTAAAGTAGAGGTATAGTGAGTAGTGATGCTAATGGGGAAAGAGAAGAGAACAAAAATGAAATAGTTTCAAGGAGGAATTGAAGGAATGAAGAGCCTCTTGAAAAAATAAGTGCTCCATAATATCAAATATCAAAGAGAAGTTTTGGAAGATGAAACAGGAAAGTGACTTTTAGGTTAGGTAGTTAGAGAGTTCTGGTGAACTTATTAAAATCTATTTTTGTGGAAAGATAGAGGAGGGACCAGGGTTCTAGGGGTGAAGGAATATGTGGGAATTGAGGAAGCTGATCAGCAAATACAAGCAAATATGTTCCACCTGGGAAAGTTGGTGCAAGGCAAAACACAAAAAAATAATTGCTCAAGGAAGGTAGCTTTTCAATAGACTTTTTTATTGTGGCTTTTAGTGTAATTTGCTTTTTTTTTGTTAGTTTTAAAAGTAATAATACTCTAGGAAATTCATGTGATTACAGCAGGTATCAGGAGAGGTGGAGAACTGAAGACCCAATAAGTAGGTGTGAGGACAGAGAAGGACCCCAAGGTGGTGAGGAGGTGTTAGGGCCCAGATAAAGGGTTTAGTGTCAGTTAGGAGTAATAAGTAACAGATAAAGTGTCAGGGACAGATAGAGAAAAGAATTTTAAAAAGTAAGTTGGGAGCAGATTGGAAAGTTGACTTCTCTTAAGGGCAAAACACAAGGCCCAGAATCCCAGGACCCTGTATTCCTGGGGCTTGTGGTCTGATGAGTGATCACACTTTGTGCTAAACTTCTGAATTACGGGCTCTGCAACAGAATATTTCAGATAACCAGGAAGAATTCCAAGACAGGTTGGCGAACACATGGCAAGCAAGTTGTGTAGGGAAGGGTTAATTGGATTGCTGAAAACCTACCCATTAAAAACAACAACAACAACAAAAACCAAACCAAACCAAACCAAACCAAACAAAACAAAACAAAACAAAACAAAACAAAACAAAACAAAACAAAACAACACCTCTTTTGAGTTCTGGCACTTGGCTGGCCCCTGGGACATAAGCTCAGATATGCTGCCTGAGATGAACACTTCTGTGTGCCTGTTAACTGTGACCAGATAAAGTTCACTCCAATAATGTGAGTGACAGGGGCTGACTATGTCCAGTAACAATCCTAGACACTTAGGTTTGAGTGACCTTCCCTCATTTGGCAACACTTTGTCTATACTGTCACGTATTCCTGCTGGGAGAATTGTGGCCTCATAGGACTTCACTGTCAGGGGACACCTGGAAGTTTGCTTGCTCTTGGTTTCTCCTGGACTTTACTTCCCGTATGTTTTCCCTTTGTTGATTTCAATCTCTATCCTTTCACTGAATGAACTGTTTCCAGGAGTATAACGGCTATCCTGACCTGAGTTCTGTGAGTCCTAGTGAATCCTCAAGGCTGAAGGTGACCTTGGGATCCCCAATCCACAAGTTAAGCATTATTTACTAGTTTTTAGAAGGCATCTGTCCTTATGATTTTGTCATTTATTTATTATTTATTCGTGTATGGAGTGCTATGGTCCAAGCACTGTACTAGGTTCTGAACATGTGGTGAGCCTAGGTCTACAGAATAGCCTTATAGAACTTGGAAGAACTACAGAGGAAACTAAGTAAGAGAAAACTAACAACCTCAGGTATGATAAGTGCTAAATAGTAAATGCAAACAAACTCACCAATAGATACCCTGGCTGCAGGGAAATGAAAATGATGTAATCTCTGTAGGGAGAGATGCTTGCTGGAAGGATCATGAAATCATCCAGTGGAAGAAAGGAAATTTAAAGACCCTGATAGCGGAAATTATATAGATAGATATAGATATAGATATAGATGATATAGATATAGATATATAGAGTTATATAGATATAGATATATAGATATGGATAGATATATACAGATATATATAGATGTATATATTCTTTTTTTAAAATATATTTTATTGACTATGCTATTACAGTTGTCCCATTCCCCCCTTTCATTCCCCTCCACCCTGCACACCCTCTCCCACCCACATTCCCCCCTTTAGTTCATGTCCATGTGTCATAAATTCTTTAGCTCCTACATTTCCTACACTATTCTTGCCCTCCCCCTATTTTCTACCTACCATCTATGCTACTTATTCTCTGTACGTTTTCCCCCACTCTCCTCCTCCCACTCCCCTGTTGCTAACCCTCCGTGTGATCTCCATTTCTGTGGTTCTGTTCCTGTTCTAGTTGTTTGCTTAGTTTGCTTTTGTTTTTGCTTTAGGTGTGGTTGTTAATAATTGTGAGCTTGCTGTCATTTTACTGTATATTTTTTATCTTCTTTTTCTTAGATAAATCCCTTAATCATTTCATGCAATAAGGGCTTGGTGATGATGAAGTCCTTTAACTTCACCTTATCTAAGAAGCACTTTGTCTGCCCTTCCATTCTAAATGAAAGCTTTGCTGGATAGAGCAATCTTGGACGTAGGTCCTTGTCTTTCATGACTTGGAATACTTCTTTCCAGTCCCTTCTTGCCTGCAAGGTCTCTTTTGAGAAATCAGCTGACAGTCTGATGGGAAATCCTTTGGAGGTTACTATCTCTTGCTGTTTCTAGGATTCTCTCCTTCATTTTTACCTTGGCTAATGTAATTATGATGTGCCTTGTTGTATGCTTCCTTGGGTCCAACTTCTTTGGGACTGTCTGAGCTTCCTGGACTTCCTGGAAGTCTATTTCCTTTGCCAAATTGGGGAAGTTCTCCTTTATTATTTGTTGACATAACTTTTCCATTTGTTGCTCTTCCTCTTCCTCTTCCCCTTCTGGTACCCCTATAATTCAAATGTTGGAATGTTTAACGATGTTCTGGAGGTTCCTAAGTCTCTCCTCATTTTTTTGAATTCTTGTTTCTTAATTCTTTTCTGTATGGTTGTTTCTTTCTTCTTTCTGGCCCACTCCATTGATTCGAGTCCCAGTTTTCTTTCCATCACTATTGGTTCCCTTTACATTTCCTTCATTTCACTTTGTGTAACCTTTATTTTTCCATCTAATTTGCAACTTCAACCAATTCTGTGAGCATCCTGCTCACCAGTGCTTTGAACTGTGCATCTGATAGGTTGGCTATCTCTTAATCGCTTAAAAGTATTTACTGTGGGACTTTGATCTGTTCTTCCGTTTGGGCCTTTTTTTTTTTTTTTTGTCTTATTGCGCCTGTTACATCTGAGGGGTAGAGCCTCAGGTGTTCACCAGGTTGGGGCAAACCAGTCACTGGTTGTGATGCTGTATGTGGGGGCGGGGTCTGAGAGGGAACAATGGTGCTTGCTCCACTCTCTGTCGAATTTCTGTCCCTTTGGCCGCTTCCCCCATGCAAACTGGGCCTTTATGGTGCTTATTCCCATGTGGGTGGGCTTGTGCACCTTCTAGGACCCTGTGGGTCTCTCCAACAGACTCTCCTGTGAGTCTGGGAGTCTCTCCCTGTGTCTCAACCCCCACAGGTATTTTCAGTCAGTGCCCTAAGGCTCTATTTCCTGGCACTGGGACCCTGGGTTGTGCGCAGTGCCTTGCTTCACAATTGCTGCCTTGCTGGGTCTGCTGGTTGCTACCCCACACCCAGGGTCTGCCAGCCACTGCCTATGTGGCCGGGATGCACTCACTGTAGTCTTGTGCACCTGGGATGCCTTAAGCACCTGGTCCCATTGCTTTTTGTGCCTTGACCCCTCTCCACCAGGCTGCCAGACTCCGCCCCTCCTACTGGTCTGGATGAACGTGTCTATTTTAACTCCTTGGTTGTCCAACTTTCATACAGTTCAATTTTCTGTCAATTCTGGTTGTTATTCTGTTTTTAAATTGTTGTTGTCCCTATCCTGGTTGTGCGAGGAGGAACAGTGTGTCTACCTACACCTCCATCTTGGCCAAAAGTATGTATGTGTATGTGTGTATATATACATACATACATATATATATATATATATATATATATATCCTACAAAATAAATGAGTGAGGAAAATTGGTAAGAATTAAAATCAGAACTTAAATATATAGGTAGTCTAAGAATACATTTTTAAATATTCCGTATTGTTATGAATAATCTCTCTGACTTTGGCACATGGAGATATTCTATTTTTTTAAAGATTTTATTTATTTATTCCTAGAGAAGGGAAGGGAGGGAGAAAGGTGGGGGAGAAACATCAGTCCTGACAGGGACCAAAGCAGCAACCTAGACATGTGCCCTGTGACTGGGAATCAAACCAGCAACCTTTCACTTTGCAGGACAACACTCAATCATCCTAGCCTCACCAGTCAGGGCTGAGCAGTTTTTATTTTAACTTTGTCTCTACACTCTGATATTTCACTGTGGTGTTTTGATTTGATGTAGTAATTATTAATCATTGCTACAACATTAACCAAAATTCTTTGCATTTGAACTAAAGGCACGTGGTAAGTACAATGCATTTGAACATATGTCTTAATCTTTATATTTTCTACATTAGCAAAGATTATGAATTTGTAGTATAGTTACCATAGAATTATAATAATTTTTAAAATCTCCATGGTAAATACTTTTTATTCAATTGAAAGCAATTATGGGGTATATAAATAAGATATACAAAATTATCTAGAAGCTTTTCACATTGAATTACTGTCTTGTTTAAATACTTCTTGATATAGACACTCATTAATGACATCCTTCTTTCCTCAAGCACCTGTTCCTGGTAAAAACAAGAACTATATTGATTTTCTGCAATTTATCTTCTCTCAGGTTTTTTGTCTTGACACTGTGAGAAGATTAATTGGAATTAATGGCATTTGCACAGCTAATTAAAGTCACTCTTCTTAAAGTCAAATCAATCCCTTTAATCAGAGGAGTGACAAAGCTTTGCTTATATGTGTTATAGTCTGCATGTAAATGTTGCCTAGATGATCAAGAATCTTTGCAAGCATTAAGCATAAAATACAGTAACTGCTTGGGTTGGAAAGGAATTTCTCTAGTACTTAGTAATTTATAAAAGTTTGCTTATGCCGATTACATATACACAATGAATATTTGTAATCAAATGCATTTCAATAGAATTTATATGTATTTTATATATAGCATCTGTTTAAAACTCCTTATAGTGATTGACCATGCATAAATTCTCAGAAGTTCTTAGGCAAAGTTTACATAGTACAAGAGGAAACAGAAGTCACCAAATTAATGCTTAGTTTTTTGCCCTGTGGCTCAGTGGATTGAGTACTGGACTACAAACCAAAGGGTCACCAGTTCAATCCCCAGTTGGAGCACATGCCTGGATTGCAGGCCAGGTCTCCAGTAATGGGATGCTCAAGTGGCAACTACACATTGATGTTTATCTTCCTCTCTTTCTCCCTCTCTAAAAATAAATAAACAAAATCTAAAAAAAATTGAGTGCACTGTTGGTGGGATTGCAGACTGGTACAACCACTGTGGAAAACAGTATGGAACTTCCTCAGAAAACTAAAAATGGACCTGCCCTTTGATCCAGCAATTCCACTGCTGGGACTATATCCTAAGAACACTGGAACACCAATCCAAAAGAACCTATGCACCCCAATGTTCATAGCAGCACAATTTACA
>CM052540.1:69936573-69997000 GCA_028533065.1 Trachops cirrhosus | reverse complement strand
CAGGGAAGGGAAGGGTTTACAGGAACAAATATAGAGGACACATGGACAAAACTAGGGGGATTGAAAAGGGGAGGGAGGTGGGGAGGAGTGGGTGGGCGGGCTGGAATGGGAATAAAGAATAGAAACTGTACTGAATAAACTAAAATAAAAAATTTTAAAATGTCAAAATAAATAAAGAAAGAAAAGAAAAAAATTGATGCTTAGTTTTTCATTGTTTGATTTTAGTAAATTCTGCTAGCTTCTTTCTCCACATTGGTTATGCAGCTATAGTAAAAAGTTCACCAAAGACTTAATAATTTGGACAAAAAGAAGACATTTCTGAGTGAAGTTTGGAGAAATGCATCAGTTAACATTTTTGTCTATATTGCTGTTTGCTGTCAATGTAGCAATAATATAACATCACATACAGGAGTAGAGTGAAGGGATAGATAGGGACCTGCACATTTTCTTCCTCTATTATGTCAGAAATAAATATCTTAATATCCTAGACACGAGGGGAGCATAGTGAATGTGTGAAAAATAAAGAGGTGCAGTACTTAGGATTAGCTAAAACATTCTGTAATATAAGTGGCAGTAATCTGTGCTCTGTGATAGTGCAAATATCAAACACCAAATGTCCAAGTCTATGTTTTAGTATTGGATACTTCCTAGACACACCTTATTCTCTTGGCCTGGACACAGCCCAGTAATAGCTGTAATGGCTTCCAACACTTGAGCACTACATACTTTACCTCAAATATTTAGAGATCCTGTCTTCCTTCCAGGAGTTTCTCCAACTCTGACAAAGAACCAATGCACTCATGTATCTGCAACTCCAAAATTCAGGAAAGTAATGCCTTATGGATCAACTTAAATGACAGGGGACAAGAAGTGATAGGTGAATGTGTAGGCTATTAAGGAGGTTCTAATTGGATCAACACTTCAGTGGCTCATAGACAGAACCAGCTAGATAACATGTTTTGTCCTGGTTATCATGCCACTTCCCCTTCCTCCTTTTGGTTTCTTTGTCCCTCACTCTTGCTCTTTGGGCCACTTTCCAATTAATTTATCTCTACATAAATCTTTATTTCAACCTCTATGCTCCTGAAATACAAGTTATGACAGTTGTGATGAATATACTTGATGGTATAATATCACATTAAAATAAAATTTTTGTGAGAAATAGTGTGAAGTATTAAAAAATGTAATGATTGAGGAAAATAACTCAAGATTTTTCAAGATTTCAAAGCCACACAGAACAACTAACATTTTGTGGGGTTTTTTTGGGAGGGGTGCAAGGGAATGGAATTCCTAATGCATCAACATGTAAAAATCAATACATTGGCCTTTGACAGTTTATACATTGCAATGCAATTCATGCATTGATTTTGAATTTATTCAAATGATCTATTGATGATAAGGAGTTATTTAATGCATATTTTGCATTGATTAATAACATGAGAGATGGATATGAACTTGGAATCTGGTGATCTCCAGTTACTGAAGTATCAATAATATGTGGATAATATCCACCTTACACAAGTTTTATGGCATTTCTGAGATTTAAATGAATGTTTTTTTTTCATTGCAAATTTACCTATTCATCTAGAAAATATATGTGAATATATAGCTAAGTGTTTAGCTAATAATAAATGCTAATTTAACTAAATATTTAAGACCAAACATGAACTAACATCCATAATAACTGTGTCTTCCCATAGTATTTCAGTTGTTTCATCCCAGTTCATTACACTTCATCAATCCAGTAAGTCACAAAATTTGGTGACTCCTTGCTGTGATTTTATCTCTTCTAGTTACTTGGAATGAATAACAAGAGATGTAGAGAATTCTTTCTCTCTCCTCAATAATGGGAGGTCTGGCTTCAAATCAAACCCATAATTTTCTAAATAAGGATGGTTGGAAGGAGTTGCTGTTCATTCTCAACAGAGGGATATATGTAAAAAGAAAATCTGAAATAGTAGCCAAATCAGAATTCTCAGAAATTATCTAAGACACATCAGTTATCCTTCCAAGTTCACTCTTGGGGTTCCTTCTTTTGATTGCAAAAATATTTTGTAAATTTAAGTTGTGGGAGGGATATAGCAGTGCCAATTTAGTAAAAGATGAATAAAAAACAAAATCAGACAAACTAAAAAATGCCTTCTGATATTTTACAGTGTGAATACTATAAATGAAACACAGCAATCATTGGAGATTTTTTTGTTTTTGAATATGTGTAGTGGAGTGTCTTGTAAAGCAGAACTTTGAATTGTTTCTAACTACTTCCATGTTTGTAGCTATTTCAATACTTGTTAAGGCTTTCCACAGCCTACTTCTGTAGACAGGAGAAATTTCCTAATAATGGGAGAAAACTTAAGAGTGTCTTCTTTAATAATAAAAGTAAATATCAAAGCAGACAGCCATTACATGAAGGAAAGAGGGCTCCTATTTTTTTCTTCTAGTGGTCAATAATGATTCCTTGATTTCTTATTTATTTTTAGTAATCCTTAAATGGAAAGTTCAGGTAAAGTTAGTAAAACACTGGAAGTCTAATGAGCATCTTCTCTGGAAACCCAACTTTACTACGTACATCCTCTTCCTGAGGATGTAATTATGAAGTCTACTGCACATCAAGAACTAATCATGCAGGTATAATCCATGGAACCCAATGTATTATTTCCCATCTTCTCCCAGAGAAGATACAAAAAGTTATATTAAAATAGAAAAAAAATTTCTTATTTATCATTATATGAAATAGATACAGCCTGGGATTTGGAATGAATCTTGAATTAAGGAGAAGATTTGATTTAAAATGTTGAACAGGTTGGGTGCTTACAAAAAACTTCAAATTATGTTCCAATTAGTGTTGATTCTAATTATTAAAAAGATTGATCATTCCAGTACTATGAAGAACAAATGAATGCAAATATCAATGTATAGTAGTAATAAGACTATAGATTTTAAAACTAAAATGCCCTGAGATGCAATCGCTTCTTTTTTGTCACTGTGAGTTATATTCTATCATGTGTTTCACCCTCAGGAAATAGAGATACCTTATTTCCCTAGTAAAATAAAATTTCCCCCATACATACATTATCCCAGATAATATTTCAACCAAATTATAAATAAGCTCCATGGATTAATTTTATTTCTTTATTTCTTTTTTTGGAAACTAGATATAAGTGGGGCTTGCCAAGAAGTCTTCTTTTGATGACTTACCCTAAATTTATTTTCCCCTAATTATCTTGTTTGATTCTCTGCTATACTCTCTTTCATCTTCCAAACAAGAGTGATTTCTGACATTCTCCCAGTGAAACTATTGGTCACCTGGGACTGTGTCTTTGGTCAGTTCTTTTAGCCACCCCCACTAAAAGACTCTTACTTATGAGATTTTTTTCTATGTGGTTATTTCTCTCACAAAACAGAGTTTCCCATACATAATCGTACAGTTATACATTCCATCAGTTGTTTCAACTAAAATAAGTACGATATGGCTGTTACTAAACCTTTAACATTTCACTTCATTCTTTGTAGCTCTATGTTTCCATATAAATTCACATTTAATTTGTTTCCCATTAACACTCCCAGAAATCATTCAGTAATAATGTTTTCTATTTTCTTTGCTCATTTGACATCTATTACCAGATATGCATTCCTGGAGATATTAGATCATATCCTGCCCAGCAGAATTCTATTTTGTTATTTTGGATTCAGAGTTCTGCAACTTTTGCATCTATTTCAGGTGATTTCTCTCAATTACAGATTTTTCAACAGTTCTAGACTTAATGTTGTTGAAAATATTATGCATGTACCATGTATTTCCTGCTACCGATCATGCTAGTGCTTTGACATAAGACCAAAGGGAATGCAGCCTGTAGGCTTTATCCAAAGCTCTCCTGTATATATTACCTCCTACTTGTCATCACCTTTCATTTTCCTCAAGGTTTTTTTTTTAAATAAAATGGGTTTTTGTCTTAATGCTATGTGAAAAAATATTAAACAAAAAGAGGTATATGGAAAAATAAAAGCAGTTCATGTTTTGGGGTGATAATAATGGCTAATAATAATACCAGGAACATCCATTTATTGAGCTTATATCATGTGTTTTGCTATGTTACAAGGACTTAAAATACATTATTTTAGCTAAGGCTCATGATACCTCTTTAAGTTAGTGACTTTTTTAATATCCATTTTTGCAGATAGGTAAATTGAACTGAAAGATTCAGTAACTTTTCAAAAGTCACACAGCTAGTAAGCAGGAGATCAGAAAGTCACAGTTTTTAACCGGTATGACATTATCCTTTCATTGTGCTGTTTACTGTTATTTTCTGCTTGTAAAAGAATACACACAAAACTCAAAATCACTACCCACCCTCCCACAGTAGGAAAATAAGCAATAAAAGAAACAATGGTTTCTATCTTAAACTTAGTATGATATTCTTAGTCTTTGAAGCTTTCTTATTAGAAAGATAAAAGAAAAAAGCAGAAGTTTTATCTGTTGGTCTGAAATTTATTTATTTTCCAGATTTCATATTAATCTCTTAATACACTCTCCTTTTTTTGTGGTTGTCTTTCCATACTGACAACTTTACAAAATCTTATTTTATTTCCTCAGATTAAATTAAAAAAGTTGTTTACCATAGTACATTGCAGTGATTTTCAATTGATTCAATTAAATACAGAATTTTATGAATGAGAAAATGTTTGATGGTTTATTATTATAATATACCAATCATAAACAAGATACTTTCTCATATTGCTGAATATGAATATAAGTACTTATGAATGAGAAAATTATTACAATATAACAATTAAGAAACTTAATAAACTACATTTATCTCCCTTTTCAAATCATTTGTTTTTCTCTGTGATGAGTATAAAAGAAATATCTACGTAAATCTTTCATTTCTGGAATGGTTGCCAAGGTGTTGGGATTCAATTGTTACAACAAGTATGAAAATCCTGTTTTTGGCTTCGTTTTTTTTTATAACATACATTCTAAATAGTACCTAGTTTCGACTAAATACCAAAGTACATTGTTTACAGTGGTATTCATTGTGGAACTTTTCCTGAACAAGAAAAGTCAGCATTTATCTGGACAAGAATAGCATATAAGAAATGAGCACCCATTCTCCAAGAAGAGAAATAGCACAGATTATAATCATGAACTAAAATTAGATTATGTTAACATCTGGCCAGATGCCAGCCTCTGATCATCAACATCAAATGCCTTTGAGTTTTCTTATGATAACTTTCATTTTTAACCAATTTCAATCCTAATTTTGTGATTCACCAAAGTAGACAAGCATGAAATGGATTTTTCATAGTAAAAAGATATTCGTGTGAATAATAATGTTGTGTGATGGTGTTACTTTTCTAGATTTGTTTTAACTTCACTGTGTAACCCCTCTTTCACGTGTACCTCTTGCTCTTCCTATGTTAGGCGGGGCAATAGAACTGACCTCAGGTCAATGAAAAATGGGTATAAGTGATATACCACCTTTACATTAAAATCATTTTCACATAATTCCACTTTCTTTTCCCTTCTGTAGACATCCTTGAAGCCAAGTGTGATAGATGGTTCAATGGTGGGCCATAAATCATAAGAGACCAATGTCCCCTTAGCCTCTTTTCCCAACACACACACATATGTGATAAACACACATATCACTGGACTGTAATGGGATTGAGTAATAACATTGCTACCTGTAAGCTGCTGAGATTTGGGGTGTTGGAGTAATAAGTCTTGCTTGAATAATGCAGTTAAAGTTTTTCTAAGTGTAATATAAACTTTCATAGTAATTAAGAGTATGGATTTTTTGTAAGAAGTATCTGAGTCCACACCCTGGTTTTCCTTTTGTTAGTTGTGTGATAAATTATTTAAATTCTTTGTCTCATTTCTATCATCTTCAAAATTAAGAAAATAGCTAATGACAGTTTTATTTTAAGTATTAAATAATACTATGCAAGGACTGTCCAGAAGGTATCCAGCCATATAATATGAAAAATAGAGACATTTATTGAAGAAGATACAAGAGACAAGAAACATTGTATATAGGACAATGACTCCCTAGTCCCCTTCAGATTAGGCAACTTGGGTCCTCATATGGTTCTTCCAATCAGCTACCCCATTATATTTTCCTGAACCTCATGGACAGTCTGAAATCTCTTCCCTTTCAAAGGTGATTTTAGTTTTGGGAAAATCCAGAAGTTGCAGGGTGCCAAATCTGGGCTGTAGGGGAGCTGAGTCACCTGGGTGACTTGATGTTTTGCCAAATAACTCTGCATAAATTGTAATATATGAGCAGGTGTGATGAAGCTGCCCATAGCTGTGGCCTCCTGAATCACCTGAAGAGTTACTATGGAGCAATGTTCAAGCTTAATGCAAAATTTGACGCAGATTCATTGCTCTACTTGCTCAGTCACTTTGAATGCTATGGTCACACAGTACACATTCTCACTCAATGGTGTCTACTGCCCCCATTGACTAGTACAGTGAAGTCCTTATTGTTCACACATGCACATTCCAGTCCACTCTCCTTGGCTGCCAGGTTACATCAGTGCCGCATAATACATTCCCATTATATTAACAATGGCTGGACATTTTCCAGAGATATCAACATCATATCTATTACATATTTGATAGATGTTAGCTTTTTAAAAACCTTTTTTAAAAAATAAGAATTGACGTTTATTTAGGTCATGCTCCATCCTTGAAAAGACAAAATTGAGAGAGTTAAGTAATGGACATCATCAATAGGACATGGTGGAATGGAAATCTCCATGTGATAACTCAGAATTTCATTATGTCTCAGCCTTGTAAAATTTTATGGAGAATATTTCTCCATATTATTTCTGATTACTCTAATAGAACTTTGCATTCTTTTCCCCAATCCAAAATCTCTATTACTTTCTTTACCCTCAGGTATGTCCCAGATCTCCTCAGGCCAAGGGGAATTTCTGGGTTTCTAGCTGATGAGAAGATCATATTTCAGTGTGCAGTGTCTGTGTCTTTCCTAGTTATTCACGGCACCATCAATCTCTTGTTTACTCTCAGAGCCTGTGTTTCCCTCTAATGCTACTGCGATAATCACATGCACTCTTCTTTATAAGCCCCCACAATCCCTGAATGTAGATTTAAAAAAAAAACCTTCCTTTAACATTATACATATTTCACCACTTGTATACCACAGGCAACAGTGCTAAGACATTTTCTATAGGCACAATTATCTTAAGGATATTGCTTTTCCTAGGCTATTTATGGTTCACATTTTGCAGACTCGTTTCAGGGAGCTTGTAGTGGGTATTGCTTGGAAAAACAAGCATTCTTTCATACTTTGAACTCTTCTTACTTAGCAGACAAGAACAAAGATTTACATATGGAAACAAAATTTCCAACAAAAACGACAACTAAAAATTCAGGTCTTTCCTTTTTCCACTGTATGTTCATCTACTAAATATAAACATTTTGCTTGACCTCCTGAAGTTTGTTGAGGTAAATCTAGACAGAGAGACCTGAGCACATGAGAATATGTGAGCAGTTCAACTTACTTGGAATTTAGTGTAATGGAGAATAAACCAGAAAGAGATAAGAGTGCTGTATAGTAAAGATGATATTGATAAATATCTCATAACATTGCACTGTTGTGAAGACAATAAAGACTTCGGGGACAACTTTAACACTGCAGAGACCACAGTAAAAGTATTACAGTATATATCATGTATATCCGTGAGATACATTCATTACTAGTATGTGCTGAAATGCAAAAAAATAAATAAATAACAAACCCAAAACCCTGCAAATTTGCATGTATTATATTTATATAATAAAATACACAATTTTTATCTATTTTCAGTTACAATCTAGAAATTATTAAACAAAGAAATGTAAAAACATAAAGAATAAAAATTTCTCATCCAAATAACAGAAACATAGATATTGCTAAAAAAGTACAGCCAAAAACATGTCTAACATTAATTAATAAGAATCTTCAATAGTTGGGTTTGCAAAATCTTTGTAATAGTCATTGCAAACAATATTGCTATGCTTAAGGCATGAATACTGTTCATAACACTTGCAAAACTATTTTGATAAACAATCATTTTGGATGCATAGCACCTAGCACATTTTATTTCTGCTTGTCCAGGGACCTGTATCTATATTGTCATTAGAATTTTCTTCAATTTGTGTTTGAAATTGATGATGTTTCATATTTAAAGGCTTATGCACAACTATAGAGATTTCTGAATGCTTTTTTATTTGTTCTGACACTAACGGCATTACAACATTTCTAATAAATATTCTCCATCTTATTTTTGTATTGCTGTTCAGCATGTGAATAGTCTGAGCACTTATTGCTGCAATGTTCAAAATTGTATAGAATATAACCATAGGCCATCTTCTGGTGTTCTTCACCACATTACATATACCTATCATTTGGTCCACAGTGTTAAATCCTGACCTCCTTTGGTTGTAATATTTTATTGTCAGGCTTTGGCAAACATAAATTTACAGCATCATTAAAATGTATACTCAAAACTAAAATTATACTTTTTCCCTTTTGCATATATGAAATACAAGTGTGCAATCTGTACCAAAAGCAAATAAGCTGGATTTTCCAGGCCTGTTTTTAGAAGACACAAATTCATGGGGTAGTTGGGATTTATTCTTGTGAACCACACCTACATATGAAAGTTGTTTCTTTTTCAAGTTGGAGAAAAGATTTATATCAGTAAACCAGTTATCTGCTGTAACATTATATCCTGATAAATAAATGAGTTCCAAAAGTTTCTTGATGACCTCTGCTAGTTTATTACTAACCAAGTAAGGACCTTCAGGATGCTTACCAGCATATATTTCAAGATTTCCTGTGCAAAATACTTTTGAATCAAACATAGTAAAAAATTTTAAACCATAGTTACTGGGCTTGGATGGGATATATTGTCTGAACCCACATTTGCCTTTAAACCCAGGGAACATTTCATCTATTGTTAAATTCTATCTCATAGAGTAATTTACAATTTTCTGCGAATGCTGAGGAAATGTATCTCACAGCTGCTAATTTGTCCACTTTCAGGTGCACTAAGCGAGAAAGTTTCTTATCAAACTTGATACCATTATGAGTAAATCAAAATCTCTGTAAAGATATCCTAAGTCTAAAGAGTTCAATCCCACTACCATCCGTAGCCCATCAATCCTGGAAGTTCAGCTGACTGCTGCAATGTAAACCAGCTAGATATGAGGACTAAACATTCTTTCAATTCAGTTTTGTATGTTCATTAACATCTATTCTCAATAAAACCAGGTCGAGATGGAATCAATATATTTATTTGTATATAATAAGATTAGATTTAAAATGCAATTTGTGATGAAGCAGATTCAAATTTCAAGTTCTGCCTTGGCATTTTTTTGTGTTTGGCTGAACCAATGAAAGTTGACACAAAATATCCTGTGGCTATTTTCTAATTTTCCTTCTTATTGGATTTTTTCTTCCATTTTGATTCTTTATCCTTTCTAAAAATACTGTTATCATTTTTCATTGTTATTCTATTACAGTTGTCTCAATTTTTCCCTTTGCCTTCCTGCGCCCGTCTCACCCCCAGGTCCCACAGTCAATCCCCACACTGTCGTCTGTGTCCATGGGTCATTCATACACATTCTTTGACTAGTCCCTTTCCCTTCTTTCCACCATTATTGCCCTTGCCCCTCCCCTCTGATCACTGTCAGTCTGTTCCATGCCTGTGGTTATACTTTGTTCATTAGTTTATTATTTTCATTAGATTCCTCTGTAGGTGAGATCATATGGTATTTGTCTTTCACCAACTGGTTTATTTCACTTAACATAATGCTTTCCAGTTCCATCCATGCTGTTGCAAAGGGTGGGACTTCCTTCTTCCTTTCTGTTGTGTAGTGTTCTATTCTGTAAATGTACCACAGTTTTTCATCCACTCATTTACTGATGGGCACTTCGGGTGTTTCAGCATTTGGCTATTATAAACAGTGCTGTTATGAACATAGGATACATAGTTTTTGAGTTGATATTTCAGGATTCTTAGGGTATAATCACAGCAGTGGAATCACTAGGACAAAAGGTAGTTCCATCTTTAGGTTTTTGAGGAAATTCCACACTGTTTTCCACAGTGGCTGTACCAGTCTGCATTCCCACCAACAGTGCACTAGGGCTCCCTTTTCTCCTCATCTTCATCAGCAGTTGTTTGTTGATTTATTAATGATAGCCATTTTGGCAGGTGTGAGGTGATAGCTCATTGGAGTTTTAATTTGCATTTCTCTGATGGCTAGAGATGTTTAGCATCTTTTAATATTTTTGGGGCCATCGGTATGTCCGCCTTGGAGAAGTGTCTATTCAGATCCTTTGCCCATTTTTAATTGGATTATTTGTCTTCATGGTGTTGAGTCATATGAGTTCTTTTTATATTTTGGAGGTCAAACCCTTTTCTAATGTATCATTAGCAAATATATTCTCCCATACAGTCAGTTTCCCTTTCATTTTGATGATGGTGCTAGATCTGTGAAATATGCAATTGGTATTTTAGTGGGCATTACATTAAACCTATAGATTGCTTTGGGTAGTATGGACATTTTAATGATGTTAATTCTTCCAATCCTGAACATGGTATATGCTTCCATTTATTTGTATCTTCCTTAATTTCTTTCTTCAATTTTCTATAATTTTGCAAGTATAGGCTTTTACCTCCTTGATTAAATTTATTCTTAGGTACTTTATTTTTCTTTTTGCTATAGTAAATGGGATTTTTTCCTCATTTCTTTTTCTGATATTTCATGGTCAATGTGTAAAATACCATCTATTTCTGAATATTGACTTTTATATCCTTCTGTGTTGCTAAATTCACTTGTTAGATAGAGTAGTTTTTTTGGTGGACACTATAGAGTTTTCTATAGTGTACTCTATAGAGTACACTATCATGTCATCTGCAAATCATGACAGTTTTACTTCTTTTCCAACTGGGATGCCTTTTATTTATTTTTCATGTCTGACCACTGTGACTAGAACTTGAATGAGAGTGGTGAAAGTGGACACCCTTGTCTTGTTTCTGAACTTAAGGGGAAAGCTTTTAGTTTTTGCCCATTGAGTATGATGCTGACAATGGGTTTGTCATATATTATGGCCACTTTGCTGAGAGTTTATATCATAAATGGGTGTTGGACTTTATCAAATGCTTTCTCTGCATCTATTGATATGATTGTGTGGTTTTTATCCTTCATTTTGTTTATTTGATGAATCATACTTAGTGATTTGGCATATTGTACAAATCTTACATTCCCAGCATAAATCCTACTTGATCATGGTGTATGATTTTTTTGATTCATTGTTGTATTTGGTACAGTAATATTTTATTGAGGATTTTAGCATCTATTTTCATCAGGGATATTGGCCTATAATTTTCTTGATTTTAGTGTCTTATCTAATTTTGGAACTAATTTTGGAATTAGGATAATGCTGACCTCGTTAAGATCAACTTGAGAGCCTTCTTTCTTCTTGAAAGTTTTGAAATAGTTTGAGGAGGAGAGGTGTTAGTTCTAGGAATGTTTGGCAAAATTCACCTGTGAAGACAACTGGTCCAGGACTTTTGTGTGTGGGGAGTTTTTTGATTACTGCTTCAATTTCACTGGCTGTTGTCAGTCTATTCAGGCTTTCTTCTTGATTCAGTTTTAGAAGATTGTATGTTTCCAGAAATTTGTCCATTTTGCCAAGGTTGTTCAATTTCTTGGCATATAGTTGTTCATACTAATTTCTTACAGTCCTTTGTATTTCTGTGGTATTGGTTGTAACTTCTCTTTTATTTCTGAGTTTATTTATTTGAGTCTTCTCTCTTTTTTTCTTGATGAATCTGGTTAAAGGTTTGTCAACTTTGTTTATCTTTTCAAAGAACCAGCTTCTGGATTTATTGATCCTGTGAATTGTTCTTAATAGTATCTATGCCATTTATTTCTGCCCTAATCTTCATTGTTTCCTTCCTTCTATTCACTCTGGGCATTGTTTGTAGTTGTTCCTCCAGCTCTTGTAGATGTAAGATTAGATTGTTTATTTGAGGTTTTTCTACCTTTGTTAGGTGGTCTATTTTGCTATGAACTTCCCTCAGTGTTGCCTTCATTGTGTCCTTTAGGTTTTGGGTTGTTGTGTGTTCATTTTCACTTGTTTCATGATTATACTTGATTTCTTCCTTGATCTTATTGTTGACCCTCTCATTATTTAATAACATGTTATTCAGTCTCCAGGTTTTTAATGTTTTTGAGTTTTTTCCTTGAGGTTAGTTTCTAGTTTCAATCCATTGTGATCTGAGCACATGTTTGATATCATTTCAACTTTCTTGTATTTGTTGAGGCTTTTTTTGTGTGTCCTACCATGTAGTCTATCCTTGTTACTGTTCCATCTGCATTTGAAAAGAATGTATATTTTGCTTCATTGGCATTAACGTTTCTGCATATGTAAATTAAGTCCATTTGATCTAGAGTGTCTTTCAGTGCCACAATATTCTTGTTTGGAAGATCTATCCATTGTTGACAGTAGGGTGTTAAAATCACCTATAGTGACTGTGTTGTTTTAAGTATCTTTCTTGAAGTCCTCCAAGTTTTTATTTATATATTTAGTTGGTTCTAAGTTGAGTTCATACATGTTTACAAGGTTTATATCCTCCTATTGGACTACTCCCTTAAGTATTAGGTAGTGACCTTCTTTGTCCCTTATTATGGCTTGACACTATTCCTTATTCATAGTGTCTATGTCCCTTTTCATGCTACTATATTTGCCACCAAATTTTTGTATCTCCCATAAAGTTCTCTGTAGTTCTCATTGATTTCCTTGAGCATCCTTATACGCATTATTTTGAATTCTATATCTGATTGATTGCTTTCCTCAATTTAATTTAGCTCTTTTTCTGGGGATTCCTCTTTTTATTTGATTGCAGGTTCTTCCTTTGTCTTTCCATTTTAGGTGACTCTTTTTGTTTGTTTCTGCATCTCAGGTTGTTCTGCTTGGCCTGCCTGTCTTTGTGGGATGGAATTCTGTGGTAGGAGCTCTGAGGGACTCAGTAGTGCAGTCTCTTTGATGTACTGATCTGGATTCTCTAGGATGTCTTTTATTAATTTTATGTGGGCTGTCTTGTTGCACTTGGGCTTTGATATTGATAGTTTATTCATTGATATGTTCTCCCCTCTGGCTGGCTGATTGTGAGTCACAACCCCTGCCACTTCTTGTATGCTATCATACCATCTTGTATGCTGGTTAAGAAAGCAATGCTACATAGAAAACCAAACCCACACCAAAAGACCCCATATCACATTGGCAATATCAACAGCAATTGAGCAAAGATTAATAAAGGTGGAGAGAGATTAAAAATATCATAAGTTAGGGAAAAGGATATATGAAGTGACTAAATGAGAGAAAAATGATTTTGAGCAGGAAGAGACTGAAGAAATAATAAGAGTAAGGAATAGAAATAAGGCAAACAAAGGGATAAAATAAAATTTAAAATGAAAGTAAAACAGGGGAGGGCAATGGAAAAATGGAGTAAGAAAGAGAAGAATATAATATGAAGTTTGAAATAAGATTAAAAAAATAACCAAAGGGAGCAAAATTGCAAAAAAACCACAACAGGGTCAATAACAACAGCTGAGCAAAGATTAATAAAGGTGGAAAGAGAATAAGAATATTATATGAAAGAGAAAAGAGAGTATGAGATGTCTACAATAAAGAAAATGATTTTGAGAGAACAGATAGATGAAAAATAATAAAAGCAAGGAATAGAATCCAGGCTAAGAAAGTGAAAAAGTAAAATTCCAAACTCAGATAAGCAATGGAAGGATGAAGGTAAAAATGGGGTAAGATGGGGAAGAGTAAACTGTGAGATTTGAAATTTAAAAAAAAATAGGGAACAAATAAGAATACAATTGAAGAAGAACAGCAATAACTATAATATCTGTGCCAAACAAACCAGCATTTATAAAGGTGGAAATAAAATAAGAATATTATAATAAAGGGAGATTGGGAACTGACTAAAATAAGGAAGAATGATTTTGAGAGGAAAGAGGGAGGAGAAATAGTAAGAGTAAGGGATAAGAACAAGGTGTAGCTTGGGGGAAACATAATTTATAAGGAAAATAAGAAAAGGCAGGAAGAAGGCAAAAAATGAAATAGAACAAGGGAATGGTACAATGTGTGATTTGAAATAAAATAAAAATATAAAAATTTAAATAAAAAGAGTAAAAAATAAAGGACAAAGAATAGTGAATTAGTTGGAATACAACTGAAGCAAAAGAAGAAATAGTGAAAGGCTGTGCAGAAGAAAGAAAAAATAATGAAAATTCTGAAGAAGAACAAGGTGGAATTTATCTTAGCAGAGTTTGGTGTTTGCCTTCTGTCTTCTCTTTCTGGATCTACCTCTGGCTTTTTATCAACTCAATGTCCTAGGGTTGGTCATCCAACTTCTGACAGTACCACCTGCATCACCTTCACCTACCTCTAGAGGAGGCTTCTATTGTGATTGGGAGGTTGGAACCTCTAGCTCTCCCCTGGGAGGCACTGTTCAGTCTTCTGGAAATATTGTGGGTGTGTCCCCCTGCCCCTGTACCACCTGTCTTGGTCTGTCAAAGCTTATTTCCAATAATGTATAGTTTCTGATGAATTAACTGTGCATTTCAAGGGAGGGGCCAATCTTTGTAAGAGAGTCAGCTCTTTCCTGATTGGTTGATGGCATCACTGTGTGAGAACCAAGGCTGGTCAGGGCCCTGATTTCCCTTCCTTGCTCCAACTTCTGATCCCCCCATGTTGCTGGCCTCAGTGGAATAGGGGCATTTGGAACCAGTGTATTTTGTCTCCCTGAGACAAATTTAAAATGGGCCCTTCAGGAGTTTCTCTTTCTGTCTTTCTCTTGCAGAAACACATTGTGCAGGGGGTTCTTGAGCCTATCCTACCTATTTTGCTGAGCTTCCCCAGTTGGATAAGTTGGGGTGGTACTTATAATCCTGCAGGAGATGGGGGCTGGGTGAGCCCCTTCCTTCCAAAAGGTTTGATGTCTGTCAGCCAGGGAGGGAGGTTGTGCCTGGCTATAAATAATCTCAGGTGTCCAACTCTTGCCCATCCAGCTCCCAGCCTACTGCCCTCACAGCAGATATAGTCCAGAGCCCTGAACTTTGCACGGCCTCCAGCCTGCTAGCTGCGTCAGGCTGGGGCCAAGAAATCCCTTTGCTGTGCACCTTTCTGATCTCTCTGCCCAGCTCCATTTAGTGGGAGCAAACCACACTTTCAATCTTGTCCATTTGCTGGCAAGGTGGTTGCACACAGAATGCTTCAGCTCTGTTTTTAAAAGGTCTTTCTGGGTACACCCAGTGCAGTACTGAGTCACTGTCTGACTTTCCACACACATACCCTCTCCAAAAAGCCAAAAGTCTTGCAGTCCTGGCTGGCTACAGCCTGCCTCCACCTGACCCTGTCTCTCTGACACTGTCCCGGTTGGTGTTTGCTGCTGCAGCTATGGGTGTGCTGCTCACTGTGTGTGTGTGTGTAGCCTGGATCTCCCCAACTTTGCATACCCAAGTTATAGGCTCCTGTCTGGGGGTTCTCTGCTCTGCTCTGGGAGGGAGCCACAAAGCTGCCATCTCTGACCAGGCTTTCTGTGGCTGCAGATGCCATGCATGGAGTATTTCCCCTTCAACCTATAAAATCTCCATACTGCCCATTGTAAAGTGTCTTTTGTTCTCCTTGGCTTCCAAACTTCATATCAGCTAAGATTCCATTGAATATTCAGTTCATTTGTTGGCAGATCAGCTGAGTATCTGAGTTGGGAGCAAGAGCAAATGGACTCAGCTTGCAACTACTTGGTCACCATATTCTTCCACCCTAAAAAAATACTCTTCATTCATGTCTAATTCATCTTTAGTTTCTTCACTAGAAAAATATTGCTTGGTACTGAATCTTCTGAATGAACTTCCACATAATCTTCATCTTCCCAATCACTTTCATTTTCATATTTGACTCTATCATTCTAATCATTGAACTTGAGTAGCATTTGTTGAAGCTCTTCAATGTATCTTGGATTATCAAATAGATATATTTTTCCAGCCATTTGCAATGGTAAATGAAAAAAACCCAGAACAATGACTTCAAAGTTCGCAACAACAACAACAAAAAATAACAACAAAACCCCCAAAAACTACACCAACACTGACTTTGGAGTTCACTGTACCTCTCAGATACAATTTACTACCAAATATCACACACCTTTGTGAAATGTGTTATAACCAAACTGATGGCTTAAACATTATGGCTTAACACTAGTCATGTACAAACACACAGCTAGTCATGACCTTGAACCTAGGTACCCAATATATGTAATAATATTTAATAAAATAGTTCATTTGCATCTCTCAGATCATCTGCTACCTCAGCTGAACAGGGAAGGTTTGTGTCCAAAAGCTGTAGATAGATTATTTTCAATGTGTTTACTCACCTATTTAAAGATCAAAGAATCATCATATTTTAGAAATAGGAAGGTCTTGAAGACGTTATTCATTTTCTCAACTTATATAGGCTGAATTATATAGTGCTCAGGTTCCAGATGCTCCATGACTTATCCAGTGCTCCCCAGCTGGTTACCAGAGTTGGGGCTAGAATGTAGCCTTCTGATTTCAGACATGTGTTCCTTCTAATTATCTACTTTTCTACTTACTTCTTCCTTTTGAATTTTACACTTACAGCATTTTTTCAAAAGCAAATATATTTATATGAATGGTGTCACTTTTTGATTTTTTTATAATTCTGGTAAAATAAAATGTTAATAGTATAAATATTAAAACAAGATTCATTGTAGAATAATGTATGAATGCATTATTATTCACTGTAACCTAGTAAGTCTGTTTGATATTTAAAGTACTCAACAGGTTCTAACCCGACTGTCCTTAAAATGTCTATCGATTTATGTACCTGTCTAGGCCTATCAATCTACTTGCTTATCATCTAGCTCTGTATCTTTCTAAATCTCTCTCTCTCCTTCTTTATCTACAATCTATCTATCAATAGATTCTTCTACTGAATTAGAAAACTGTATGAAAGCCTGCCTCATAACTATACCTACAGCCAAACCAAAATTCAAACCTGGCAGTATTATCTTGATATTCAGATAATTTGTATTAGCTTGTCTGAGTTTTTTTCTTTTTTTCTATTGCAATTGGATGAGGACATACCAGATCCTTCCTTCCTTCCTTCTTTCCTTTCCTTACCCTTTCCTTTCCTTATCCTTTCCTTTCCTTACCCTTTCCTTTCCTTATCCTTTCCTTTCCTTACCCTTTCCTTTCCTTTCCTTTCCTTTCCTTTCCTTTCCTTTCCTTTCCTTTCCTTTCCTTTCCTTTCCTTTCCTTTCCTTTCCTTTCCTTTCCTTTCCTTTCCTTTCCTTTCCTTTTTTCTTTCTTTCTTTCTTTCTTTCTTTCTTTCTTTCTTTCTTTCTTTCTTTCTTTCTTTCTTTTTTCTTTCATTTCTTTATTTCTTTTTCTTTCTTCTCTCTTTCTTTTCTTTCTTTCTCATAGCCAGAGTGGCCTTTTTCCCACCCATTCTTTATTATCTCCTCTATGTTATGAAGGAGACACAACTAATATGAATGGGCAGAAATTTGGTTTCTTCCTGGGCCATGCTCTGAAATTGTATCAGTTTGGAAAAGAAAAGTGTCATAAGCTCATGCCCAGCTCACTTTTTTTTTTTTGGCCCAAGAAAAAAGAAGAACACATATTTATTTAGTGAACTCTTCACAATGATTGTCTTGGAGGTTTTTTTGAAATATACTCTAAATGTCCATGTTCTAAAATAATTCTCCCAGGATGCTTTAGTATCACTATCATCAAATAATTTAGCAGCATAAAGTTTCTACAGTGGTGTCATTTAAACATTATGATATTTTCAAGCCAACATGTCAAATAAGGCTTAAACACCTCAGGATGCACTTTTTCAGTATGGTTTCTTCAGTCTAAGAACCCCCAAGTTTAGGGAAAGTGAGGAGACCCTCATTCATCTATACTTTAAGAAGATACTATAACCTTCTATAAGCCCTTATGATTTCCATATTATATGCCTTAAAGACATTTTGTCTGATTATTAACAAATTATTTTTCTATAAAAATTTGCTGGCTATAGAAAAAAGTGAAGTAAATAAAAATCACCAGCTCACTTTTTCACTGTCTCATACTTGCTTTGGTCTCTAATAGTTATCTCTGTGCATTTGAGGTTGTGCGCATGTTCTTATTCTGCACAGACAACCAAAGGATCGTAAAAATCCAAGATTCATTTGAAGTATAAGGTTTAGAAAGAGATAGAAAGTTATGCTTAGATTTCTGGTGTAAACCTATTAAAATAGATTTTTACCAGACTCTCATATTGGGATAATAAATAATTAGATTTTAAAAATAATGTGGTATATCATTTTCAAAAATGACTATGGTTTCTTATATATGTCAACACTGACAATTAGAGGGGAGATACAAAGTAATGGATAGGTTAGTGTTTGGAGAGCTCTGTGTCTCACTCTAATAAGACTGACAAAATGAGGTGTGGCAGTAATGGAGAAGGAAGGCAAATCATTTAGAATATAGTATTGGATAGTGGGCATGGTTGCCACATACGTTAATTCTAAAAGAAACGGCTTACATGTCAGAAGAATAGGTTTTTTTATGTCTGTTTCTCTAATTAGAATTATGAAATCCTGGAGTTGGAAGAGCAACTTGGCTAGGCTATTTAATGTCCAGTTAGTTATTCAAACACACTAATCGATGTGTTACCATCAATTTTAAGTTAAGAAAATTATCCTCACTAATGTGGGTGGACCTCTTTCACTCAGTTGAAAGGCTTGAAAGGCAAAACCAGAATTTCCTTGAAGAAGAATAAATTCTGTCTCAGGACTACAACATCAGCTTCTGTCTCTGCCTGAGACTTCCCAGCCCCCTGGCCTGTCCTACAGATTTCAGATTTGCTTGCCTTTACAGTCCTATGAATCAATTCCTTAAAATGAAGATCTTTGTGTCTGTCTGTCCATCCACTCATCCATCTATTCATTCATACATCTAGATAATCTATCTATGGATCTACCAGTCCATGCTTATCAATCTAATTTCCTATCATTCATCTGTCATCTATGTATCTAACAACTATCTATAATTTATCAATAGATACTTCTCCTACTGGTTCAATTTCCTATGAGAATCCTAACTTATATTTCTATCCAGTCTGATTTCCTACCCAATGCAAAAATCTCTTTTACATATCTGACAAAAGGAGCTTTCAGTTTTTCCTTCAAGTATTTTTATGGAAAGCATTGCTTTGAGAGGTAGCCTTTTGCATTGTTGTATTAGTGGAACTATTTCAATGTTCTACATTTTAAGCTTTATACTAAAATCATTAACTCCTATTTAACTCTCCTATGATCTTTAAAATGTATCTTTATATGCTTAAGGTCCCTTTTTTGTTCATTAGATATTATGATACCCAATGTACAAATTAGCATAAGTATGCAGTATATTGAAGTACCATGTAAACATACTCTCTTCTTATAATAAAATTTCTTTGAGGCTAAGAACTGTGAAGGACTATGCTGTATTCATGTGCTTATCCTTGTGCATTTTTAGATACTCAAAATCACTGTTGAATTTTATGTCAATCTTGGGGTTAGTGAAATCTGCCATACTATTACTTGTTGGTTGTTTTTTTTTTCTTTCTTTTTAGCTTTGACTTCTAGTTAGAATACCATTCAAAACTCCAAATCTTACCCCACACCATTTAAATCAATCTTTCTCGCACTAATCCAGGTGTGTGAGTTTTCTAAGGTTCCCCAGATGACGGTCAGACTGAGCCAGGGTGAGTGTGCACTGCCCTGGGACATCAGAGAACCTTCTCCTGCCTCTCCACACAATGCCACTTTAGTATCTGGAAGATATTTTTATATCTTCCTATCTCTTTCCCAAATGAAACATTGTATTTATAACAAAACTTATTAATGTTTATCTAGAACCTGCACTGTGCAGTTTGCCATCCTCTGGGGCTTATATTAACCGATCAGAACCTTCATTAAATGTGGCATTCTCAGCATAAAGTTTCTGTGAACCTTTTAGAGGTTAACAGCCTCCCAACTGAGATTCAGAATTTATAAGACAAAAGCTCTGTTGTTATGGAATCAGATTTTGTCTTGTCTGATAGTGATACTCACAGTAGTTGCCATTGGCTGTTATGCCCTAATTTACTGTTTAATAACTTTTTAAGTACATTCCTTTTCTAAATGAATATTAGTCTGAGATTATTACACAAAAAACACAGTATGAAATCTGAAACAGCATGAATGATTACTGGTTCTACCAATTACTAACCAATTGGTTGCATAAGAAAAGCAGCAATAGTTGTAGAGATTTGTTTCCCCATCTGTAATAAGGGTGAATGCAGCAATATTATCTTGCATTATTAGTGAAGATTATAAATAGCATTTGTAAAGGATTTAGTACAGAATCTGGCATTTGGAAGGTGTATATTAAGTTGTATCTTTCATCATATCATACAAAGATTTAAAACAGCTATACCTCTTCTATCTCAACCTCCAATGAACTATGCTACAACAGTTTTCCACCAATAACTGAAGTATTAGTAAATTAAGTTTTGGTATTATGCTGTTTTGGAAGGTAGAGAGGTCAACAGGGCCACATGGGCTGTAAGCACCTACATTGCAGAACTCATCTGACACCTCCTGGCTAGTTCAGACACACAGAGTGCCTTGGGTTTTGTATCTAGCCCAGACAGTGCTGGCAAACCCAGCAGAGGCTAGTGCTCAGGCTGATTTTGTACTTGCTGCACCATTAGATTAGAATCACAAAGTATGGGTTTAAGGGTGGATTAAGTACAAAACCAGAGTCTGCAAGGAAACAAAAGCAGGCACAGGTTCCCCATCTATTATCTGACATAAAGGCACGGTGGCAGCTAGGACATTTTGCTTGATTCCCAAATTTAGGTTAATGCTCCAGCAAAGGGATAATTTATCTCTGTGAGTTTCATTTTCTTTTGGGAGGGTGGATGAGAATTAAAAGTATAAATAGGACAACCTTGTATGTGAGGGAGTATTCAGATGATTTTGATTCCTGGCAGTGGAAATTGGGAGCCAGCTCTTTATAGGTGCTGCTGGAAAAGAACTCAGGTTCTCAGGAGTTGTTCTTCAGGGGAAGAAAGTCACTGTTTCTGTTGAAATATTTATCAGATAAGAATCACTCTATTTGTAGCATGGCAGCCTGAGTTTCCAGCAAGTCAGGCAACCCAGAGTGAGCTTTTGGGGATCTACACATTCTTTTCCACGTGGTATCCTCATCTGAAAAAAAAAAGAAGTTAAAAAAATAACATCTTAAATTTACTGAATATCTTTAGCAAAACATTAAAACATGTGTGGCTTGCACAGAGATTGCCCTGAATATATGGCATCTATCAATATATTGAACCCCAGACATTGTCACACAGAGGTTGAAAAGATATGGCATATATATTAAAGCATATATAATATAAATAATAGATTTTATTTCAAAGCAGCTACTAGCACACTTGTCATTTCATCAAGACTCCAACATGCTTTTCTTTATATGTGTCCGAATAAATCGTTACCTCTTTATTTTGAAATAATATAATTACATGATTCAAGTAAAAGTCATATAAAAAAACCTTTATACAGAGTAGTTTTTTTTTCTGGTCAAGCATTTTGAAATTATGAAATTTATTTTGAAATAATTATATTTATTTACATGTAGTTATAAGAAATGATACAGAGGAATCCTGTGAACACTTTACCCAGTTTCTCTAAATGATAACATCTTCCAAAACTATTGTAATTGTACAGTTTTTAATACAAGCTAATCTTATTGGAATGAAATGTTGAAGACATTTTTTTTGCAAGGCCATTCTGTTTACCTACTTGGCTTAAACAAGAAATTGAAACTTAGCTTCCGATCATCACTATAATAAAATCGTTGTTCTCTTTGCTTTAATGACTATTTCACCCACTGGCCTCTGTCTTACTTGAAGTAACTTTTTAATTTAATCTTTATTGTATTTTTTTCCATTATCTTTTAGTCCCTTTTTACTCCCCTGCCCCCAGTATTGTTATCCTCTCATCCCTATTTACCAGTAGAAATAACCATTTTTATAATTGTAGGGTTTTATTGTACTTCTATTGTTTCTTTAGGCAAATGCAAACAAATGTATATATCTATGTTCTTATATACACATGCTTCTTACATATGAAAACAACATATTGCGTACAGTATTCTGATGAAAGTTTTGGTAAATTTTTACAGTGTTCTCACTGGGAGTAGAAGTGAGGAGGAAGTAATAATATGAGGGATTGTTTTTTCTTTACTACTGGCTTATTTTTTAAAATTCCCCAGCAGTAGCCTTACTTTCCCATTTTCATGATCATCCCTTAGTATTCTCCCTTACTATAAGTTATGATCACTTCTCCCCTCTTGTGCCTAACACCATGCTGGGCACATGGAAGGAGAAAATAACAATGTGTTAGTTGAATGAGTGGCAAATACATTACATACGCCAGGGCCTGAGACGTAGAGTCTTTGTGAGGCACACCATAGCACTTCTACCAAAGCATCTCTTTCTGTTGCAAATTAATGTCTTTAAGAATTTTAGTAGTTTTGTGGGTATAAGGGGGCTGGGCCTGCAGACCCCCCCCCCGCCCCTGCAGCTGCCACAGATGAGGATAAGTTTACCAAGACAAGATCTGCTTGGGGAGGAAAGGTGGCGGATCTCTCAAAGGAGAAGGGTCAGGAGCCTCTTCCTCAATGGGCTTTTATTGAGTTTAATTTGCATAGGAATACAGGTAAAGCTCATTAATCATTGTCAGGCAGTAATGATCAAACAATAGATAACATTCTGAGGGCTTATTTTGAATCAGGGTCAGATAGCTACAGATAGCTATTTCCCCCATAAAACTTTGGGAAAATAAATTCATTTCATGCCTGGACCCTTATCATTTACATTGAGGGTATTAGCAAAGCAGGTTTCATAGGATTCTATGCATTCTTTCTTAGGCCCAATTGCCCCAGGGAACCAGCCCTTTCCAGCACTAGGCTGCACCCACCTCCAGCATTGTTTCAGGTTTAAGTCAGGTAGGGGAAGTAAGGCAGCGAAGAGATTAGGAGACTTCTTGCAGACAGAATGAGGACTCAAGCTATGTCAGAGCTGAGGGGCGAGGGCCCATCACCCCCTTTTTCTATAGCCCCCCAAGTCCTTCCCTGAGGGCCCCTTTGTGACTGTGCCTGTCTTAGGTCATACCTCCTTTGAGGAATCTTACCCATCATTGGCTAACAAGTCATCTACCTGGGGCCAAGCAGGGTGAAGTGAAAGGGGGCAGAGGTGGCGCCCCTACCAAAAAGATAAGCTTTGTCTCCTCAGTGGCTTATGGTCCCAAGGTCTTTTTACCCAGCCTTGGCCAGGGGTTACAGCTTTTGAAACCAGGCAGGGTGGTTCCCAACATGTGGGAATAGTATTTTACTGTGTCAAAGAAGTATGGAAAAATGCATTATTTTTTTCAATGAGCTATTTTCAGATGCTCATAATTGTTCTATACACTCAGCCAGTTTTCAAATATATTAAAAATGATTCATGAGGAGTTAGGCAAAGCACATTATGGAAACTATGTATTTAAAATATAATTTAACTCCAAAGACTCAATTTTTATTACACTTTAACTATAAATCATCTGGTTTAGCATTTGATTTTTAGGTAAAAATAAAAACTGAAATAAAAACACAGATTTTCCAGTATCCAATTGTATCCTAGTTCATTTCTGTCTAGCCAGAATTTAAATAAGTCATTGAGAAAAGATATTGGGTTATTTTGTGGAGTAGATATGGAGTTTATGATGAGAGTTAATATAATTTCCATTTCTCTTGGTCAAAATTATATTGTCCATTTAGAATTTGAAATACTGAAATTAAATGATGATAGCACTATATTTAAATTTTTACCTCCAATTCTGTTGAAGGATAAAGCTTCAAAATTTTTTAATGTCTGACATAGATAAGTAACTCTTCCATAATAAAGGCATAATGGGTTTTTCCTGTTTATATTTTATTATTTATACTATTACAGTTATCACCACTTTACCCCCTTTCCCACCTCAACTCAGCTCCCTCTCCCCTCTTCCTTTAGTCCATAAGCCACACCGTTGTCCTTGTCTGTGTCCATGGGTCATGCATATATGTTCTTTAGCTAATTCCTTTGCTTTCTTTCTTCCAGTTCCCCCCTCTCACCACCCTTCTGACAGCTGTCAGACTGTTCCATGTTTCTGTGCCTCTGTCTCTATTTTGCTCATCAGTTTGTTTTGTTCATTAGATTCCACATATAAGTGAGATCATATGGTATTTGTCTGTCACTGACTGGCTCATTTCACTTAGCATAATAATCTCTAAACTCTTTCCAAAAAATAATTCCTGCTCATGGGGTGAGAACATTTCTAAATAGATTTTGTTTTGGTATACTCACATTTAGTGAAATTTGTAGAATTCTATATTTAAATTATGGATATATATATATATATAGTTTGATTAGATTATTGTTAGGCAATCTCACACACTTAAAATGTCAGATAATTTTCAAAACTATGAAAATCTTAGAACCTGATTTTGTCATGATTACCATTACTTAATCCTTAAAAGAAATAATAATAATAATAATAATAAAATGGCAGTTGATGTTTATTTTCAAAGAAAGAAGGCAAAAATTTCTGAACTATGAGGACACTTTTAGGCTCCTGTTATTCAGGCTTTTGTGAAATCAGCAGTACAGTATTCTATATCACACTGCAAGTTTTACCAGTGCACATGCAATTAGTTGCTTGTTCACATCTAAGAAATATAAGTATTTAAAGAATATTTTTTATTTTCATGGGATTTGCAAGTTGTAGACAAATAAGTCTTGGAGATCCAATGCAAAATATAATAAACATAGAAAACAATATTGTACTATAATCATCAAACTTGTTAAGAGACTAATCTTAATTATTCCCACCACAAAACATAAATGATAATTATGTGATATAATAGAGGTACTATCAATAGAATGCTAATCATATTACAGTACATAAATGTACCAAATCCATATGTTGCACACCTTAATTTTACAAAATATTATATGTCAAATATACATTTTCCTTAATATTTATCTATTTATTATGTATTATTTTTTAATTTTTTATCATTTATGCTATTATAGTCATCCCAATTTTTCCCTTTTTGTGACTCTCCAGTAGGCATCCCACCCCGCTCTCTCAGAACAATCCCTACATTGTTCATGTCCATGGGACCTGCATATATATTCTTTGGCTACTCTATTCCTTGTGCTATATTTTATATCCCTATGACTATTCTGTAACTACCAATTTGTACTTTTTAATCCCTTCATCTTTTTGCATGTCTCCCTGAACTCCCAACCCATCAGGCAACCATCAAAATGTTCATCATATCTATGATTCTATTTCTATTCTGCTTATTTGTTTATTTTGTTTTGTAGATTCATTTGTTAATAGATATGTATTTATTGCCATTTTATTGTTTATATTTTTTATCATCTTCTTAAAGAACACCCTTTAACATTTCATATTATACTGATTTGGCAGTGAAGAACTATTTAGCTGATGAGTTTACTATAACTGGGTGATTTCTGATTCTGATCAAATAAAGATAAACCTTGAAAACAGGATTTTTGAGGCAACTGCCAGACACCTCAAATAATAAAGATTATGTGGGAACTTGGTTTTGGCAAAGCTTTAAATCCTTCTCCAGAGGCTGTTAGAGTGTGGCTTTCATTGTGATTTCAGGGCTATTGGTTTTCAAGGCTATCATGATTCAGAGATCTGGATTATATTAGGGTAATTAGTATACCACAAAGCTCTCACTTCTTATCAAGGTGCAGCTGTTTTTCTTGAATAATCACTTCCCAGTGCTGCAAGCTTTTTTTTAATTTCCAGAGTTCATAAATAGATGATTTTGACAATTTTTACCAGTGTTCTCATTGCTATGGAGAAGAGAATTTTTGGAGATTATTCACCATTTACAGTGACCACTTTCTTTCTTAATATATGTATTTGCTTTCTTATTTTCCAATGTGAGTCATTCAAGCCTTTTTAGAAAAAAACGCATTCTTTCTCTCAACATTGTTAGCAGATGCAATACTTCACTGATAAAATAAATGGAATCCGGAGGTGCTAAATTATATACATATGTAATTACATTACCACCTACCCTGCTTTTCTAATGGAAGACATGATCCCTCTCCTATTGAAGTCCAAGCCAATCACCTGTGCTATAAATCTTACCTCTTTCATACTCCAGAACTTCATTCTTTTGAAATTATTCAGTTTTTTGAATTATCATGTATTCCTTCTCTACTATGTCATAACCAAAAATATGCAACTATGTTGTAATATATTCTTTATTAAAATTCTAACTCATCAATTTCACTCTTAGGTACACACCCAAGAGAAATTAAAAACATATGTCCACACAAAATTTGTATGTGAGTATTCCTAACAACATCATAATAGCCCCAAAATGAAAACAATCCAAACATGTATTACTTGATATATCCATACAATGGAATATTATCTATCCTGAAAAGGTGAAGAAGTACTAACATATGCTACAACATGGATGAGCTTTGAAAATATTATGAAACTGGAAGAATCCAGACAGAAAAGGGCACATATTTTATGATTCTATTTATATAAAACATCCAAAATAGGCAAATTCAAGAAAACAGGAAACAGATAAGTGATTGCCATGGACTAAGTGGAAATGGGGAGCTACTATTTAATGGGTACAGGGATTCTTCTGAGGATGTTTAAAATTTCTGTAATTATAAGTGGTAGATGCATAACATTATGAATATACTGGGAGCCATTCTAAAGTGATTAAAATATTGCGTGTTATATGAATTTCACACCAGTTAAAAATAAAACAAAATTTCTTCTTTTTTTCAACCTTATTCAAGAAAGAGGATGAAAGGGAGGGAGGGAGAGAAAGGGGAAAAACACTGATGTGAGAGAGAAACATCCATTGGTTGCCTCTTGTAAGGGCCCCCACTAGGGATGGAACCCACAATACCCTAGATATGTACCCTGAACACAATCTTCTAGTGTACAGGATGACAATACTAAACCAGCTGAGCAAGCCAGCCAGGGCAATGAAATTTCTTCTTGAAAAAAAAATATTTTTCCCCTCCTGTGACCACTTGTTTTCCTACTTTTTCTGTTTCCTTACTAATAATTGAACTATTACTCTACTTATCTTTTTTGCCTAAGGTTCACAGATTTGCTGTAGTTCACTCTCCCCATTTTCTTAATTCCAATTTCCAAGAAAGGAGGCTTTTTTGAGTTGTGTCAGCTCTGGGGGCCGAGGAGAGGTTAGAAGGTCTTGAATGAAGACAGGCAGGGGCTAGTTGAATTATTACTAAAAGCAGGGACAAATTTTACAGATTCATCTCTGGAAGGCCAAAAGCAGCAATAATTTGACATATCAATCATTCTTAATATCAATAAATTTCAACAATTCCTTAATTATATAAAATAAAAAGAAGTGAAAGGCAAAGGAAGCTCGTGCCATTTTGTGTTTGTGATGCATAGAATCATGAATGCAAAAACAATACCATCCCAATACTCTCCTAGATCAAGGCTTAAACACTTTTTAAGTGGAATAATCTCTGAGAAGACTGAGCAGTGGGTCTTCAAATGCAACTTCAGGTTTTATGTTTGGGTCATCCAGAACTGTACCCCCAATGTCTAAACTTCTTAAACTAAGGTGAAATCACAGAGTAATTTAACTCTTTCTAACACTTTTTACCTTAGTTATGAGACATAAGAGTCTCTATTCTCTAGGAAAAATATATAATATTATCCAATCATTACTCTCTGTGCCATATCCAGCATTACAATGAAAGGACATAAATTATATGAAGAAACAATATGGAGCATACATTTAAGCAAAATTTATTTAACACAAACCAACACAGAAATGACTTGGATATTAGATGTAGCAGACAACTTTACAGTAGCTATTATTAATCTGCATAAAGAATTACAGGAAAATGTAGAAAATAAGTGAATAAATGTGGAAATGGAAACCATAAAAAAGAAGCAATAGAAATTCTGAACCTGAAAAATATAAAATAACTGAAACCTAAAACTGAAAGATTTGACAAAAGAATGACAACCACAGAAGAAAGAATTAGTGTAAAGAAAGGTAAAATAAATGCCAAAAAATGAGGCAAAAAGAAAAGAAAGACAACAACAACAAACGCCTTGAATTGAATCAGTACAGAGGACAGTATCAAGCCTAATATATGTGTAATTTGAATCCCAGAAAGGGTAGAGTGAGGGGAGAAAACACATTGAAAAAATATTGGCCAAAACCTACTCAATTTGATGAAAACCTTAAACCACAAATCAGAAACAGAATAAATGTTCAGAAATTCACACCTAAGCACATCATTATCAAATTACAGTGTACCAGATAAAAGAGTAGATTTTAACACTATTTAGGGTTATTGGTTATTTATTCTACGCAGGAAACAACAATTAGAATAACCATTAAATTTTTATCTAACAATGCAAGCCAGAAAACAATGGAGTGATATCCATCAGGAGAGATCTAGCTGTGTCTTTGAGAAATCATTAATTAAGTAAGGCAAACTGAAGGAAGACTTTCAAATATTGTTTAAGGATTAGAGGTGAGATTGCAGGTAAATTTCAGGAAGTAGAGCAGAGACACAAGTGGAGAGTCAAGAAACAGTAATGAGGTACAGAAACAATAATGGGGTGGAGGATAGGTGAACAAGAGAGGGAGTTTGAAGCACCCAGAATGCAGACTTACACATATTCAAATGATTTTTGACAAAAGCATCAGTATAATTCAATGGGGAAAGAAATCTTTTAAACAAATGGCAATGGACCAATTGACTATCTGTATGAAAAAAGTTGAACCATGACTTATACCTCTTATTATACACAAAATTACAGTACAAAAATTAACTCAAGAGAGATTATAGACCTTTAGGTAGAAGCTAAATTCATGAAATTCATAAAAGAAAACACAGACTATCACTGCAATGTGAAATGTGGCTTCAGATTTGAGAGAATGCAAAAGCATTGAACTGCTCTTTATCAAAATTAAATATATATCCACCTATGAACCAAAAGTTTCATTCCTGATATTTACTCAAAAGATATAAAAGCACAAAACAACATGTATAAAATGTTTATCATACTCCATTCATTATACCAAAAAACTGGGAATTTCCTTGCTTCTATCAACTAGAGAAAAATAAACAGATGGATATAATGGTAAAAACATATCATCCAGCAATTGAAAGGAAGAAACAAACAAAAAAGAACAAATACATGCAATGACATGAATGAATTGGAAAAAATATCTTCTTCAAACCCTCATCCTTGATTGTATTTCTAACTTTCATAAAGTGAAAGAATTAGATAAGTGGACTGTTTGTATTTTATTGTAAAATGTTCTGCATATTTTTCTATTAAATATCTATGCCATGGAGTATTGTTTCTGTCATGTTGAGATATACATGTAAAACACAAACTTTGGTTGCGATTACATAAAACAAACAATTAAAAAACCTGTTGTTTAACTATATTTTTTGGTGATCAGAAACTGATGTTTCAATAATTTTTTATGATAATTTGGTTCCTTTATACACAGTTTTTATTTTTTTGGCTATGTTTTAGGAAATTAGTTAGAGGTTTGGTGTGGTAATATAATGCAATATAATTTTTTTCTTTAACATAGTGGAAACAAGTTATAGTTTTCTGAAAACAATTAATTTTTATAAGCAGTTTACTAATATTAAGCAAGAGATGACTGTAGTTGACTCAACCTTCACGTGTCCCTATTTGATCCCATGAAGTGTCCTGAAGAAGTTTCTGGGAGAGGGGCATGTGCAAGTGATACTGCCACAGACGTCCAAGTAACAGATTTTCTTTTTAACATACCTCTCCTTTTTTCTCAGATACCAAAGCAGCAGCTTCTTCTGAATTAGGGTATGTAAATATATAGGTTTGCCCTTTCACCTTCCATAACTATGCAGTATCATGCTTATGCCATGTTGTCGCTTGCCATACGAAGCTAGAGGGAAGAAGTGTCAGGAGAACAAAGCTGACACAGATGCCTCTGTGAGTGAGAGCTTGCCTGAGACCCACTGTCATTCCAGTAACCTGGAGAAAGAGTACTACCCTAATTTCTTATTTTATTCTCCACCTCTAATTATGCACAACTACCTGATCACGATAGTTCATCAGGATAAATTATTTCAATGAGTGCTATATGATTCTAATATATATAATGGGATGCCAATATTTATATAAGAGCAATCCAATTTTATGCAGGGGAAGCTAAATGGATTTCCACGGAGGAGCTAACCAAAAAAACCTGATAATCCTCATCATTTTAAACATATGCTTTAAAGTTCTACAAACTATCATAAATATGTAAAAAAATGAGTTTAAAATATCTTTTCCCCAGTTTCAGGGACTATTTCTTAAATATTTCATAAAGTCCTTTGGACTGCTATACGTTATATGTTGACTGATTTTTATATGATTCCATAAATGTTAAGTTGACATGTGAACTATGTATATAGCTCACATTTATCAACACACTAACTCAGGAATTTTGCCAATTACCTTTTGTGCTTGGAGTCTCTATCACGGGTCATTGTGTTGTTTCTGGTTAAATGTGGAAATGCATTTCATAAAATGCTAATATGTTATAAAGAAAAGTAGAATAAACTCCCTTTATATATGTTCAAGTTTCTCGATGTTTCCTCTAAGACTGTTTTAAATCATTTTTGTTTATGGATTTAATTTCTTTTTACTGTAAACTCAAATACTATTATTACCTTTCCAGGTGTTATAATTTTTGTTTAATGATGACAGCATAATGACAGTATAATCAAGATTTTAAATTATTCACTATGTCTATATTCTTTCTTATTTCCTCAAAATATAGAAACATTGTCAATTTTCTGAAATGTTTGAGGAAGACATAAATATGAAACCACTTTTATGAGTCTTATTTTATAAGGAAGAAAAAACCCAATAATCGATGAAGAAAAATAATAAAAATTGAAGCAAGAGCACTATTTCACTGTGTGTGCATGTGTGTGTAGTTCTGCATTTGGAAGTAAACAGATGTTTCCAACCCTGTGATTATCATTTATCTATTCGCTTCTTTAAAAAAGCACATTTGCAATACTCTAGTTCTTAAGTATATATTCTCAGAGAAAAGATCAAGTGGGACAGAAAAAAACTCATTTTTAAATTTCATCTGATCCCGATCCATTTAATCTCGATGTCAACTACCCAACAGCACTCTTCCCTTAAACCTGGTTATCAGTAGAAAAGTCCTTCTTGAAAGACTGCAGAGAAAATCTTTCTGAATCCAGTCTCCTGTTTTTAGTAAGTCAGAGAGCTGGTATGATATATTTGTTTGATTTAGGATAGAGTTGTGATTTTTGTTGCTGTATTTGTTCATATTGTGTTTATTTCCTGGTAAACTGAAGTTTTAAATCAGTCTATGTAACTCATAATAGTTTTAGATCAGTTCCATGGAGGCTTTTATTTCAAAGAGCTTAACACTGGATAAATAAAAAATGTTCTTCACATAAAACCATTTCACAATGTGTTTCTAGCAACACTGAAGAACTTGTTGGAATCCATATATCCCTGTTGCAAAATTGCTGAAATGAAGTTCAGCCTGCAGTCAACTGCCTGGGAATAGACTGAAACACCAGAAACCAGCTCTTGCCCTTTCTGATTTTGCCAGAGAAGATAGCCTTGTGCATATATGAACCTACCAGAACAAAAACAGATCTTCTGACCCAAGTGTATATGAAGGCCATAACAGTTTTAAACCTCTGTTAAATGATCCACATCACAAAATAGTTTTACTGAAGTGTTAGTTGAGATAGCACTGGTATCTTGTCACTTTATGACAGGGGGCATTGCATCTACACTGTCGACCGCAGTTTATAGTTTGTGACAAGAAGGGATGCAGTTAAAATCCGCTGTTAAAATCCCTTCCCTTCTTCCACCGGTGATTATAAGCATATTTCCTTTTCCCAGCCACGTTCACAGAAGATTTAAATAAAAAACAGTGGTGTCATGTTACACCCATGTGATCTTTACATACCTCAAGATGAATAGAGGTTTTTCTACTTTAGCAAAAGGAGAACTGTGTGCTTTTTTAAACTATCAGATTTTTAAGCAACATAATTGATTGATGCTCTCAAATTGATATTTTCTGTGTCTTGCTAAAAACACAGGTGCACATGTATCTGAGAGAAGCTCATCAGCAGAACATGTCCTACAATGTGATGTTTTCCATTTCAGATAGAAAATGCCTGTCTGGGACCTTTGTTTTTCATCCCAGCAGTGGATCATATGCACCATTCTAAGAAATATCATTTCACTTGGCAGCTTTCATAAAAAGAGAGAGTGAATTTGCCTTATAGAAAGCTGTATTTATATTTACCAGGGGTTGCATTTACATATTACAAGCTCCCTGTTGTGCTGGAAATACATGGAGAGCTGTCAGTCCTCTGTTTCTTGTCTATTCAATTCAAACAGCTCAGAAATGGCCTAGGTCCAGCCTATACACCAAGCATTGCAGAGCAGTTCATCTCTTTCGCAAGAGTTAAATCATGATATTTTTTAAAGTTGTGTTTTGTTATTAGTTAAAACCAATGGCATATTAAAAAAAAAGAAAGAAAAGCACTTTTCCCTAGCTGGTGGTGCTCAGTTTGTTGGAGTGTTGTCCTATAGGCAAGGCTTAAGGGTTACATTGCATTAAGACACATGACTACACTTCAAGTTCGATCCCCAATCAGGAGCATTCATCTCTTGTCCATGCTTATACGGGAGGCAACCAATCAATGCTTTCCTCTCACACAGATGTTCTTTCCTCTGTCCATTCCTTTCTCCCTTACACTCTAAAAGCAATGAAAAAATGTCCTTAGGTGAGGAAAATAAATAAATAAATAAATAAATAAATAAATAAATAAATAAATAAAATTATTTGTCATTATTAGATGAATTTTATATGATGACAATTGTCACTATTTTTCCAATTAATCTCTTTGTATTTATTTCCTTGGGAAAATTCAGTACTTATTGCTTTTTGGCTAAAGGAGAGGATATTTCATAATGTTGAGATTCAATCTATGCTTGCTAGTTTTACTGGTGACTCCAGCTTTATTACTTGTTACACATTATCTTAATTAACCATGAGACAGTCACAGCTAAGTTGAAGTTATCAAAATATTTGAGACAATCATACAATTCTACTTTGTTCTCTCTTTTTGAGTTATGATATCAAAAGTCAGTTTTTAGTAAATTTTGCTTCTATAGAAGCTCCAAAAATACATTGAACAATAGGCTTTGTGGTCTTATATAAAATATACAATAAAGTGCTTTAAAATACTTGAAAATGTTAGGCTCTATACCATCAAAGAACAAGTTTCTCACACCAATTTGAGGAATATATGCTATATTCATAGCATTATTATTTACAGTAGCCAAGATTCAGAAATCGCCCGTGTCCACTAGTAAGAGTGGATTAAAAAAGTGGTGGTACATTTACACAATGGAATACTACACAACTGTAAACAAGAAGAAAATCTTACCTTTTACAACAGCATGAATGTACCTGAAGAGTATTATGCTAAGTGAAACAAACCAGTCAGAGAAAAACAAATACCATATAATTTCATTTATGTGTGAAATCTAATGAACAAAATTAACTGATGAAAAAATAGAAAATAGAAACAGAGGCATGGATACATGCAAGCTGTCTGAGGAGAGGGGGAAAGGAGGGACTGGATGAAAGAAGATAAAGGGGTTAGCCTAAAAACCTATAGGCATGACTCATAGACATGAACAACAGTGTGGTGATGGCCAGAGGGAATGGGTGGCAGGGCTGGGTGGAGGTGGACAACGTAGGGGAAAAGAGAAACATCTGTAATATTGTCAACAATAAAAATAAAGTAAAAAAAACAGCAAATTTATTATGACCTCAGTTCTTGTTTCCTGTTTATAAAATCACCAGTTGTGTCATTCAGTAGGTGTGTGTTAATTCATCTGATTAGTATGCTAAATGTGGCAATGTAAAAATGGTTAAGATGTGATCACCTCTTTTAGGAGTTGACTGTGCCATGTAATCTAAACTCTTCATACACTTAATCTCAATCTTCATAAATTTTTAAAGACTTTCTATTTTTAATTTTTATTGTATTTTTTACATTACCATTTAACCCCTCTATAACTCCTTCCCTCCCACTATCATCACCCTCTTGTCTATGTCCATGAGTGCTTTTTCTTTTTGGCTTGATCCCTCCAACCTCTAACCTCCCCTACTAACAGTTGTCATCCTGCTTTCTGTCTATGAGTCCATCTCTATTTTGTTTATTAGTTCAGTTTGTTCATTAGATTCCACATATAAGTGAAACCATTTGGTAATTGTCTTTCTCTGACTGGCTTATTTCACTTAGCATAATGTTCTCCAAGTCCATCCACGCTGACACAAAGGGTAAAATTTTCTTCTTTTTTGTGGTCAAGTAGTATTCCATTGTGTAAATATCCCATAGTTGTTTTATCTACTCATCTACTAATGGACACTTGGGCTGCTTCCATATCTTGGCAATTGTAAATAATGCTGCAATGATAATGGGGGTGCTTATGTTCTTTTGAATTAGTGTTTTGGGTTTCTTCAGATATATTCCCAGAAGTGGTATCTAAATCGTCATAAACTTAAAAAAGATTTCATTATTATTTTTAGAGAGAGGGACAAGGAGGGAGAAAGAGAGGGGGAGAAACATCAATTGGTTGCCCCTCATGGGCACTCCAAGCCAGGACTGAACTCATAACCCAGGCATCACCCAGGCATAACCCAGGACTGAACTCATAACCCAGGTTACCAGAACCCCATGGTGACCTTTCCCTTTGCGGGATGAGGCCCAACCTACTGAGGCACACTGGTTAGGGCCATCTTCATAAAATTCTTGAATTAACTGCTACATCAAGAAGGGAGACACTAAGAAAAATATGTCTAAACATCTAATAAAAGGGACATATTATTGTGGAAAAGCAAGGTATCAGAAGGGCAGGATTTGAATATCTAGTTACAATGTCCTCAATTTGCACAATGAAAATAATTATTGAAAAGATTAAAAATGATATATAGGGTTAAAACAACATTTGGCATATACTTTGCCTTTACTAAAAATAGTGGAAATCATAATTGATAACATCATTGCCAGATACTTCTGAAGATAAACCAAGAACTTGCTTCTCACTTAAGGTAACTTTAAGGTATTTTGCCCCCTTTGCTATGTTCTAGTGGCATTGAACTAACTCCTGACAGGACTGATTTATGAGATCTTTTTCCTTTTTGTTAATTTTTAGATAGACTAAAAGAGAACAGCAGAAAAAAATAAAATACTGGACAAGGAGAAAGAAATGGAGTTTTGTAAACATGGGGGCTCTAAATCATTTATTTCTGTGATTCAGAGCCAAAACAGTATCTGCCACATAGTTCACAAAAAGTTTTATTCAGGTAAAACAAACAAGATATCCTGGTGCTTCTACTTTAATAGCTATAGTGGTATGGAAAAACATGCTTTTATCATTTTTTGAACAAATGAAAAACTTTTAAGAATCATAGTTGATAATCAAATGTCAAACTTCTCTAAATAACTTCTATTTGTTCTGCTATTTTTGAATAGCACTGCAAAGAAAAATGTAATTCAGAGAAGTACCGTTCAGAAAAAAAAAAAGCCACTGCACTCATCTGAAAGCTGGCACACTTTCCATAACATCCATTGGAGTCATTGCCATTTATTCTGAGCCAGGCTTATGGTCATTAGAAAATACACTATTATGGTGTATTTTTACATGAAATATAGTAACAGTGATGATAATTATAAAACCTAATATTTCTGGAGTTAATTCACAGCTATGAGTCAGGCACTGTTCAATATGTTTACATATATAATATTATTTATTTCCATGAATAATCCAATAAAATACATATATCATTATTTTCAATTAAAGCAATTGAAGCACATGGAGGTTTGGTAATTTTCCCAAAGTTATGCAGCTGTTGTTGCACACGAGAAGTAGAATTTGAACCCTGGCACTCACTCCACGATCCATAACTATAATCATTAGGTTTTGAAATGTGAAAGGAGTGGAATATTCTTGTGTTTGCCTTATGAGTTTACATCTAATTCTAAAAAGGGCAATAAGAAAATTGACAAATATTCTTTTAGTGGTTATTCCTAATTAATTTTACCTGCTCACCAAAAATAAACCTCATTACTATTGTGTCTGCCCTCCACTCTCCTGCCTAACATTCATACATTTCAAACAACCTGATCCATATAATATCTGAAACATTTTCAACATATTCATGCTTGAAAAATATAGTCTCACTGTGTCAGTCTCACTATTGCTGGATGTATTTCTTTAGGCTAGCTTTTAAATAGTGTATGTCTAAGTTACACCATTTTAAGAAAATTACCATCTTCACAGCGTTATTGGTAGGATAAATCATTTGAAAATGTGTAGTGTTTAGCTTACTATGTGCTACACTAGAAGTACTCAATAATAACCAGTGATGATAATAAGGCCACCAGTTGATCAGAAGATATGAATGCTTCATTACAAATATATTCTGAAATGAACAATGTCTTTTTGCTTGGTTCTGTCCAGCAGTCTGGTTTATCAAGCAAGACATCTTATAAAGTAAAATTGCAATATATTGTTTGGAGTGAGAATATCTAAACTCCAGTGGCTCTTGACTGAGTGTGGAGAGGTCTCTTATTGATTATGAATTGGCAAGCTACCAGAGAATTCTGGTTGTAGCTACCTTTCTGACTTCCTCTCTCTTCATCCTCCATGTCCTTGCTACACTTCAACTGATTTTTTAAAAACAGTTTTATTAAGTTATAAATGATATACAAAAACTACATTTAGGTAGTATAGGTTGATTTTTGTCTCTTCTGAAACCTACCTAATATGTTAGCCTATAGGACATTTACTTGGAAAATCCCGGTAACATCTACTCACCCAGATCTTCTTATAGCTGATTTCATTTCTTCATTCAAGTTCTAATGTTTAAAGCCACCTTTTCATGGGAAGCCTTCACTGGTTAACCTATATAAACCTGATTCAGTTCCCAATTTTATTAACTTCTTAGCAATTGTCATTATCTTAAATTATCTCATGTATCACTTTGTTTGCATGTTATTGTCTGTTTATCCCTGATAGAAAGCCATTTCTATGAAGGCACAGACCTTGTCCATCTTTTTAATGCAGTATATCCTGACACAAAGTAGATTCTGAATAAACACAAATTGAATAGAAGAAAGAAAAATTGCCCTATTATTCTGAGACGGTTACTGAGGACAAATACAATTACAGATAAGAAAGCATCTCCTGAAATGTAATGCACATTAAAAATTACTCCTATTAGATCTTACTACTTCCATTTTACTTGACCAAGGTTACAGAGCTATTGCATAAGAGAAACAGAATCTGAACTCAGGTAGTCCAACTCAAGGACCTATAATCATAGTCACATTGCTGCAGTTCATTTGCAAATCACAGAACCTAACCAATGTAATGATGGCCAAATTTTTCAAACAAATAACCATTTCTTTCTTAGATCAGTTTGGTGCATCAAAAGGATTTAAGCCTATTGAAGCTTCCAATTGCATAAATAAGTGGAACAACAAATCAATGAAAACAAGCAAACAACAATTGCCAGTGGGCAGAGTCCAACATGATGCAGGAAACTAATTTATTTTAAGAACTTGGTATAGAAAATTTAACTTTTTATTAATATCTAAGCTCTCTTGGATTGCCAAAGGCTGGTTGGGATCATCACAATGAATTATTCTTTATGTTTTACCTTCCTAAGGATATGTCAAGTAAGAACTCATTGGTGAAACAAGCAGAAGAAAGACTATAACTTCTCAACCAATTCTTCCATAACTTTCAGAGTGGATATATTAACTTTCAAAATGTGGCTATATTTTGATTTCTGTGTTAACGCATATTTACCTGAAGTGAAGTCTTTTGGGATTTCATTCACAGCTGCTAGAAAGAAAATGACTTAAGAAAACCATATGTGCTTATTTTATAATTGTTTCAGGCACTCGACAAAATTTTTTAACCTTAAAATATTTTTTATGTAACTGGCTTAGATGGATGTCAGTATTGTGAGTTTTTTTCATGATATAATCAGGACATTAGGTAAATATAATTTTTCCTCATCCACCCTGTGTTATTTTAATGTTCACTTATTTATATAATTCTTATATAATGATTTGGATCTAAAACAAACTTATATTTGGGTTTCTTCATTAGTTGCTTTATTAAGCTTTTCATGGAGACATAACTCTGAAGAACTAATAATCCATCTAGAGAATAATGGGAATCTATTGGGAGAATGAAGCATTAAGAAATTAAAAATTTCACTTTCAGTCAAACATGGTAAATAAGTAATAAAAACTGTGTAACAAGAAAATCCTTATAAATGTCTTTGAAAATGACAGATTCAGATCTTATGTAATGACTTTACTCATATGTTGTACAAAGTAGTATAATCAGAATGCTGAGAAGACTCAGACGTGTTTCATTCAGCACTGAGGAAACAGGGCATTTAACCTAAAAAGAGGTGGTTACAGAAAGACTTATTATTACTCAAACATTGGAAGAAATGCCATTTAAAAAGCCATAGCATCTTCTTTGATCCATTCTTTGGACAGCATATGTTGTGTTAGTAGGTGGTAAGTTTCCAGTAACTGGAAATGTTTAAATGTGAATAGAAGACTGCTTCCTAGAGATGATATAGGTAGGAATCAATTTGAGGTTGAGAAAATGAACTTTTTCTTTCAAGTCCTGGATTTTTTGAAATAATAACTGTCAGGACCAGAGCTCTGGATGTCAGAAGACCTGAGATGTAAAACTAGTTCCCTCATAAACTTTGAGGTTCATAAGTCACATAATTTATGCACAATTTTATTATCTTTAGTGTCCCCTTTAGATCCAGCCAAGTACTGAAATGGAACTACTTTCTGGGGTAAGTTTTTGAAAAGTGTAAGTTTTGCTTCAATTACCTGGGATGAGCCAGGGCTGGCAGTGCCCAGCAGGGTGGCCCACATCAGTGAATGTCAGGGCCTGTGGGGCCCCACTTTCCAATACACATCTAGATGCTCTCTGAACTCTAGCTCCATGCAAGAGGTTGACCACATGCCCCAATGAGCTTCATAATTGACTTACATACATTTGTCTAAGGTCCTTATGTTCGAGTCCAGGTCTGGCAACTGACTTGATTATTTCCACTGACCAGCATGATATTTTTTAAATAAATTTTGTGTGCCAGGATTTCTGAATGGTGCTTTTTGATTCTTAGTCATTTCACACAGAGAAGGATGAGCTCAGGCTCTGGATTACCAATAATCCACTACCAAATGTTGGACTTAAGCTATTTGTGTGGTTTCCTGTGTAAATTATTTATGTATGTTTCAACTTTGGTGCAGCCTCTAGTATACAATAATTGAGAGCACCAGGACTAACAGTAGGTATCTTTTACCCTGTGCATTCCATGCGACTGGCACTCATGGTGGTCGATCAACCCCCTTTATAGTCTCTGTACCAAATGGTGTGGTAGGGGCAGAGGCTATTTCTTCCAAGGACCTTCATGACTTTTTCTCCTCAAAGATAATAAGACTTTCAGTTGATGTCTTTTCTTGTATCCAATCTTACTGATATTGTGCTCTTCCCAGGCTGGTCTTAAGTCATGCTAGATAAAGAACAGGCACTCCTCACATCAATGAAACCAATTATTCTGCCCATGAGCCCTTTGTCTATCCTTCCACTGTTGGTTGTGTGTGGAAAGTAAGGGTATGGTCAACATTATAATAACTTACCTTCTAAGAAAGCATTGGTCAAGACCTAAAGCATTCAGGAGAATGCATCACTGGAAGATGTGTTATTCTATGTTTATCCTATATAAAATTATGAATGGTAAAATTGACTTGACAATAAAATAATCATTAAGTAATTTCTGTTTAATATAAATGATACAACATTTGTGGCCCAAATTGTCAATAATGCAGAGTAGTAACTTTTGAGTTGATGGAAGGCGATATTCATGGTTAGCACAATGGATAGCATAGCATTATAAGAAATTGTGCAATTAGCAGTAAGTAAATCATATTAGAGAACTATAGGGATAAGAAGTTCCATATTATTTCAATAAACACTATTTATATAAAACCTGGTATTGTGAACAATAAGTATTGCTGCATTTTCTCTAGGTAGGTGATGAAAAATTAAACAGGAACAGCATATCTCCCAATGTAGAAAATAAAAGAGATAGTTCATGGATTTGAGGAGAAAGAGATACAGACTCTTCATGTCTAATGACTGGACGATAATAAGTACAAGAAATCTTCCCTACCTATCATTTTACATTTTCATTAATAACTTACTAATTTTGGGCTCCATGAGTTCTCTAATAAAATTTAATCAAAGAATTTATTTGGGAACCCCACAAATAAATTGCTCAGTGCTCCATGTGCCCTAGGGGTAGTACTGCTCATCTATTTTAGAAATTAGCCTGGATTTGGTAAAAAGGCTATGATCCTGTATAAACATTTATCATCTCTTTCTTAAATATATTTGCACATCATTTTTAGCAAAAAATAATAAGCAAGTGAATAATCTTGATGTACAAATGAAGTAAAATATTGTATGATTGGCAAGGTAAAAAATCTGGATCAGATTTGAGTTCTGGTAAAAATAATAATTAGATCTCTCTTGAGTCTGTTAACTAATTGTGTATGTCACTAGCAAATAACTTATATAAAGAATTTCTGTATAAATATAAGATCAAATATAAGTTATGGCACAAGTAGATATGACTTTGAAGATTTTTATTGGTTTCTCATGGTTAAAGTTATAGAATTCACCAAGAGTATAGAATCTATTCAATATTTACCATGGTAGGTGAGCCCATGACCCTGGGAGAGTTTGTTTTTATGCACCGTAATCTAGAGTCTAAAGAGGAAAGGATATCTTTGCTGGAGGTTGTTATTGGTTACCATAGCCACAGTGATGGTAATTAGCATACAATTAGCTAATTGATTTATTGCTGCACCATTCAACCCACTGGGCAGTTCCTCAGGCAGGTCTGGCCATGGATACAGGTAATGACTCTTCCATTTACAAAGGTGTCTTTCCTTTGCATGTATGTCCAGTATGAGTCCCTTAAATATAAAACTAACAAAAAATCCTGAGAACAATTAAAACATCAAGGTATATGTCAAGAATTTAAATTTCCTAACTTTTTAGGTTCTTTAACCACATGAAACAAGTTAATCCCATACCTTCAACCAGGGTCTAATAGGCTTGATTAGCATTTAATTAATACTTTAGTATTAATGTTTTCCTCCCTGAAGCACTGAGCATAAAGTGACTCAGAAGAGAAAGAAGATGCAGCAGCCATGGATGTTGTCATTAAGTTTGGAGTAGCAGCTGGGAACTGCGGGCGATTTGTAGGAGCAATATTGATATAGCAGCTCTGAAGATATCACAAAACTTATCTCAGGTTTCATACTGAAATGGGAGGAACCAGAGATTCAGAGATTATATATCATAGTGGATACATATGTATGTTGGTGTCTGACAATTTGACTTTAAAACAATGACTTGCTAACTTTGCCATATAGAGCAGAGCAACTGTGCATGGTTGTGCAGGGTGTGCACTGCCCAGATTCTCTCAGTTGGCTGATTGTTCAACCAATGATCTACTTGCACCTGAAGAGAGGGAAACCTTTTTCTCATGCCCGCAAAGTTGTTCGATTGTTTGTTTGTTTTTACCTTGAAGGTACTAGTTAATATCTTTGAGGCTCAGTTCCTTCATCTTTAAGATGCACTTAGTAACATTTGCCTTGTAGGGTTATTGTGATGGTTACAGAGAATGTGTGTGAAGAGCCTCCCAAAATACATGCACCTAATTAAAGGCTGTTAGAGTAATAGGACTCTTGTTTTATGCTCAGTTCTGTGTATGGAGGATTCTCTGCATCATATGATATCTTCTGGGAAATTATGAGTTATTTGTGAAAAAAATGTTCACATTAACCATGTTCAGTAGGAGAGGCAGGGTAGCCAAAGGAATCAATCTGTCATAACAGAGGTTGGGGTGTATTACTATTTGTAAAATTATACTTCTTTGAAAAAATGTTTTTTAAAAAATCCTTTTGTTTAGGAAAAGTCCATATCTACTATGATTAATAATATGCAAAACAGTCCTTGAAAAGAAACCTGTGATGAAAAATAGCAACATGTTATCAGCACAGAAAGAACATAGTGGAGTAGACTCTTGAGTTAGAAAGATCTCAGGTTAGACCTTTTTTCTGCTGTTTCCTAGCTTCATTTCTTTAAAAGGTTATTCTTGGAGCTCTAGATACCTTAGTAAACACAGGTTATATAATAGACTATATAATGGAACTATCTTATGCTTTCTCCGTGACAATTAAATGAGCTCATAAAATAAGTAACATAAAATGCTAATAGTTTTATTATTATCACCATTGAGCAGGAATGAGCACTTTGACTTCATCCATTTCTGAATTTTTAATTTTTCTAGAACGAGCATGGATTATAACAGAAAAATATAGTCATAATTATAAAAATATGGAAGGCAGACGAAAGCTGTGATTGTATCTAAGGAGGCAGATTGTTTTTTCAAAATCAAAGGCAATGGAACATTTTCAGGGTCATGTCAGTTGGAGCAGTGATTTTTTTATGTAAGTAGATTTTTTCTTTAATTAGAAATTTTTTAAATCCTCACTTGAGGACATTTTCATTTGCTTTTATAGAGAGAATGAAGAAAGGAGAGAGAGAAGCATCAATGCAACAGAAGCATCCATTGCTTGCCTTTGTATGCACCCAGGCCAGAGATCCACACTGGGACCAGGGATGCTATGTGTCCTGACTGGGGGTTGGATGTACCTGCACCTGGACCCGGGATAAACCCACACCTAGATATGCACCCTGACTAGTAATAAAACCCTCAAACCTTGGGTTACAGGATGATGCTCCAACCACTGAGCCAACACAGGCAGGGTGAGATTTTTTTTCAAGTATTGGGAAAAGTTTTCAATTAGTAATAATCATGCTTCAGATAAACCTCGTTGACTACAATACTGTCACTGTGCAAAGCTGAGATTTTTTTTTCAAGTAAATGCTTCTGTGGACCTATTTTCCAATGACCGGCTGAGGTAGTGTCTAAGTCACCAATAGAGAGGAAAGGAGTAAGTGACCAGGGTAAGGTTGCCAGATTTAGGGGAAAAAAATAACAGGATGTGCAGTTAAATTTGAATTTTAGATAAACAATGAGTGTAAAAGTTTACTATAAATATGCCTCATGTAATGCTTAAACTAAAATAGTATTCATTGTTTTATGAAATAAAATTTTAACTGGGCACTTTGTATTTTATCTGGCAAGTCTACCCAAGGGTTTAGTCATTGAAAAACTCACATCAGTTTTCTTTCCTAAGGCAATGAATCTATCTCCCAGGGTTGAGCTAATTTCTCTTTAAACTACTAAAAGAGAAAACAGAGCAAGCCATCAAGGCCATCTACACCTTTCACTTTACTTAAGGAATAATGAAGTTAAAAAAAAGCAAAACAAAACACAAAAAAACTGAGCAGAGGTGTTGAGGAGAATAAAACTGAGCAGAGATGTGACAAGGTGACATCACAAGGCTCAGTCTTTGGTGCAGTAGCATAAAACAGAGAGGGAGTAACAAAACAAGGAGGGACTTGCCATGTAGTATCAGCAAGGCTAGCAATGTCTTAGCATGGTCTTTGAATCGATTTTTCATGGCAAGCATAATTCATTTCTCCTAAGAGATCAAGGTAAGAGAGGGATTATTTTTTAAATTTACAAGCCCAAGCAAACTCTATTGATGTGGGAAATTAGGGTGGGAAAGCATATTAGGGAAAGGAGCTGAATGCTGTCAACACTGGGATCTCAAATGAAGCGTATGTAAATCTGGAGTGTATCTGGGACCAGGAGCACCAAGTGCTCAGGAAGGTACGTCTACACTTGTATTCTATAGTGTTCCCCAGTGTTTTTAAAGGGGCCATCTGTAATATTCTGAGGTGAAGACAATTTTTGTATAGTTGAAAGTTTGGTCAGTTAAGTAGTTATTCAGATTAGTGATTACCTAAGTAGGAACCAGCAGCATGTAATATATCATTAGAAATTTTATTTGTTGATTGAAATGAATGCATTATGAATAGATAGAAAGTAATTCCCATTCCACTTTCATCATCAATGTTTTCCTTTGGGGTGAAAGAAAATTTAGGTTGACAATCTTGGTTGTTTTATTATTTATTTAAATTATGTAAGCATTACTTTTATTTTTATGTAAAATTTTAAAAATTATGTAGGTGGGACTAAACTTTAATCTGAAATCTGCTTTGAAAAAACCATCATTTTTGTGTATGATAAAGAAAGTGCTTTAGCATGCATTTGTGTATAAAGAATTTTGCCTTTTAGTATATTTTGGTGAGAAGTAGTTTTAGAGAAATTAATAATGCATTAGCTAACAGTTTATAATTGCTTTTTTTAAAAAATTCAAATGTCTCACCATACCACTTTGTGATTTCTCTCTCAGCCATCTGCCAAGCTAGGTTCTTTCAACATGTTTTATTTTACATATGTGACCTACTTTTAAAGTCTCAACATTTTTTCTGGCTCTGCTTTGAAGAGACGCTAAATTCAAATTACTGAATATGTTAATGTTCCACAGTTTTATACAAATATAAGCATTGCAGAAAATTTAGATACTGTTATTACTTGAGAAATATTGCTTGTTAAGGTGCATTTAGTTGAGTGCATACTTCTTGATAAATAATCTTAATATTTCTCTTTCATTTAAGAGACTATGTCTGATAGCTAGAAAAGAAATCAGTTTTAAGATTGTCCTTGACTTTTGGTTATTCTCAACTTTTTGTGTGAAAAAATATTTTTTCTGCACCCACTAGTGATAGGCCAGTCCCAGAACCATACTTTCTGACAGTAAAGAGGATAAAATTCTTTTTTAAATTATTTAAATTTTTTAAATTTTAATTGTTGTTCAAGTACAATTTTTGCCTTTTACTCCCATCCCAGCCCACCCACTCAGCCCTCCCCACCTCCCTCCCATTTCCACCCCCACTAGTTTTTGTGCATGTGTCCTTTATACTTGTTCCTGTAAACCCTTCCCCTTTTCCCCTGAAATTCCCTCCTCTCTCCCCTTTGGTCACTGTCAGCCTGTTCTCTATTTCGGTGTCTTTGGTTATATTTTGCTTGTTTGTTTGTTTTGTTGTTTAGGTTCCTGTTAAAGGTGAGATCATATGGTATTTGTCTAAGCGAAATAAGCCAGGCAGTGAAAGACAAAAGAGGATAAAATTCTTGTTCCTCCGGCTTACATGGTAGATATGAACAGATTCTGTATCGGAAAGGATCACATACTGTATTTTTCAGACTATAAGACACACACACTTTCCCCTCAAATTTGGGAGAAAAATGGGGGTGCATCCTACAGTTTGAATGTAGCTTACCTGGCTAGTAAATGTAGTTTACACTTACATTGGTGAAATATTATGTTATTTATGTTATTAGATATTTTACCACATTTTTTGCTTCAAATTTTTTCCCCTATTTTCCTCCTCTAAAACCTAGGTGCGTCTTATGGTCCAGTGCATCTTATAGTCCTAAAAATATGGTATATGATAGAGAAAGCTTCTTAACCTTTACTGAGCACAGTAGCAGGCTAAAAAATGCCAGTAATCCACCAAAGATATGTCCATGTACTAATCCATGGAATCTGTGTTACTTTATTTGAAAAAATGTATGATTAAGAATCTTAAGTTAAGGAAATCATCCTGGAATACCTGGGTGAACCTAGAATGGCAACAAGAGTGTCCTTATAACAGAGAGACATAAAGGAGAAGACATACAGAGGGGATGGCTTTGTGAAGATAAAGACAGAGAATGGAGAGACATGAACCCAAGCAAAGGATCCACCAAAAACTGGAATAATTTTCTTCTCTTCTCTTCTCTTCTCTTCTCTTCTCTTCTCTTCTCTTCTCTTCTCTTCTCTTCTCTTCTCTTCTCTTCTCTTCTCTTCTCTTCTCTTCTCTTCTCTTTCTTCTCTTCTCTTTTCTCTTCTCTTCTCTTCTCTTCTCTTCTCTTCTCTTCTCTTCTCTTCTCTTCTCTTCTCTTTTCTCCTCTTCTCTTCTCTTCTTCCTCTTCTTTCTCTTCTCTTCTTTTCTTTCTTTCACTCTTTCTTATTTATTTTGAAGTTATTGGAGTGACACTGGTTAATAAAATTATATGAGTTTCAGGTGTACAATTCTGTAATACATCATCTCTATATTGTATTGCTTGTTCACCACCCCAACTCAAGTCTCCTTTCATCACCATCCATCCGTCCCTTTGCCCTCTTCTACCTCTCCCCACTCCCTTTCCCCCCAGTAATTACCATACTGTGGTCAGTGACTGAGTTTTTCTGTTTGTTTTTCCTTCATCCCTTCACTTCCTTTTTTCACCCAGGCCTATAACACCCCTCACCTCTGAAAGCTCTCAGTCTGTTCTCTATCTATATAAAGTCCATTTCTATTTTGTTTGTTAGATTATTTTGTCCATTAGATTTCAAACATGTGTGAAATCACATGGCACTTGTCTTTCTCTAACTGGCTTATTTCACTTAGTACAGTGTTCTCCAGGTCCATGCATGTTGTGGTAGAAGGTAAGATTTTCTTCTTTTTTACAGCTGAGTAGTATTCCATTATGTAAATACACCACAGCTGTTTTTTATTCACTTATCTGCTGGTGTGCATATGGGCTGCTTTCAAATCTTGGCTACTGTAAATAAGGCTACCATGAACATAGGGGTACATATATTCTTTCAGATTAGTACTTCAGTTTTCTTTGGATAAATTCCCAGAAGTGGAATCACTGGGTCTTTAGGCAGTTCCATTTGTAAGGTATCTGCATACTGCTTTGCACAGTGGCTGTACCAGTCTGCATTCCCACCCATAGGGCACAATTGTTCCCTTTTCTTCACATCCTGCCAACAGTTGATGTTTATCGACTTATTGATCATAGCCATTTTGACAGTTGTGAGGTGATATATCTCATTGTGATTTTTCTTTTCTCTGACAATTAGTGATGTTGAGCATCTTTTCATGTGCCTGTTGGCCATCTGTATGTCATCTTTGGAGAAGTGTCTATGCAGGTCCTTTGCCCATTTTTAAATTAGATTGTTTGTATGTATGTGTGTGTGTGTGTTAAGTTTTATAAGTTCTTTATAAATTTTAGATATTAACCACTTATCAGATGTATCATTGTTGAATATGTTCTCCCATTTAGTGGATTGTCATTTCATTTTGTCAATGGTTTCTTTCACTGTGAAAAATCTTTAGTTTAATATAGCCCCATTTGTTTATTTCTTGTTTCCTTTGCCTGCAGTGATATAGCAAAAAAAATAATGCTACAGAATATTACTGCCTAGGTTTTCTCCTAGAATTTTTATGGTTTTGATCTAACATTTAATTATTTAATTCATTTTGAGTTTATTCCTGTATATGGTATAAAAACATGGTCTAGTTTCATTTTTTGCATGTATCTTCCCAGTTTTCCCAACACCATTTATTGAATACACTGTCTTTACCTCATTGTAGGTTTTCTCCTTCTTTGTCAAATATTAATTGACTATAAAGAGGTAGGTTTATTTCTGGAACATAATCACTTTAAGAGCTCCCCAAGGGAATACAGACCTGCCAAGACCTTGATTTGACTGCCAGACTGTGAGAAAATAAACTTCTGTTGTTTTAAGCCACCAAGGTTGTGGTAATACATTAAAGCAGCCACAGGAAATACAGGAACCTACTATGTTCTAGGCCTAAATATGTAGTAGGTCTTTTTGTAGTGTTTTCCTATTTATTCTTCAGGATTTTCTATACTATGAGAAAGATTACTTTTATCTCAATCTTATAGATGAGGAAAATGAAGCTGATGTAACTTTCCCAAGGTCCTGTAATTAAAGAGAAGCTGGGTCAAGATAGAAGAGTTTGTCTACCTGACCCAAAGTTTATGGTGCATTTACCTATACACATTTTGCTCACAAATGTATTATTCCTTTAAACACCATCCCAGACACTGAGAAAGCCTGTTACTTCTGAAAATGATAAATTTTCATTTTTGGTACTTAAGAAAAATACTAAATGAGGTATAATTGTTAAGCAAAACGCACACATTAATGATTCCAGTGGTTTCTTGTTTTAAAGTGATAGAAAAATATACTCTGTATCTCTTTCTCCATTCACTTTGATTTTACTTGTGACATGCTAACAAAACTCATTCTATCCTGGATTTAATTTTGTGATTAGTATCTCATCATATTAGGTATAGAGTTTACCAAGCTTTTAGTAAATTATAAATTGGCCCCACAAAGTTCATTCTCCTTGCTCATTGGTCTACCTTCTTGCTTTTAGATTCAGTTCTGCTCTCTAGTTCTCATGTATGGATTTCTGGGAGGAAGGAATCTGCTCTATAATTTACAATCTGATAAAATTAATAGGTAGGGTACTCTCAGTAATTAGAGAGTTTCTTTAGCTGTAGACATTATTTAAAATATTCATTAAAATTGAACAAACTCATTCAAAGTAGTGTAAAGAAAATGCTTGTTTTATTATATAAAATATACATTTCATATACTTTTATTCCCATGAACATAAATTTATTCATATATTCACAGTTCTTTGTTATTGGAGAAACAGTGATTCTCCCGAACCTGCTAGGTTAAGTCATAGTCATTGCTCTGGGGGAGGCTGGATGCCATTTTTCTTGTGCTGCATCCATTAAACTGACCCCATTTTTTTCTGAGTCCTGTGGTATCTGATCACTTACTTGCCTTTAACTTTTGGGATGTTGTTTCTTCATTTCGTGACCTGAATTGTGATTATGTAGACTGTTAAAATGTCAAAGTTTATCTTGTACGCAGCCTTTTGGGTGGCTTAGCTGATTTCCTTATGCTGTTGTGCTGTCAGCAATTCAAGTGCCATCCCTACTTGTTAAGTCAGGAATGCCTTTTGCCACTGTGCTTGGCATGGAAGTTTTCTCTCCACGTGGAGTGCCCAGGTCTGCTTCATCAGCATCTTCTTTATACTATGGAAATAGAAATTATATTTTCCTACTGGCAGAAAAAGTTACTTCTTAACTAAAACTGGATTCCACCATGAAAACTGCCATAATGCTTGCTGACAACATTGCTTTGGTGGCAATATCTCCTTATCTATAAGATACAGTTTATATTGAGTAAAAGGCATAAAGCTTAAGTTCACAGCTTGACAAATTTTTCCCTCTATATAAAGAATGTTTTCATCATTTACTGTAGGTTGACTCTTTTAAAATCAATGTACCCCCTTCCCTAGGGACTTTTTCCCTTACTCTCTTGGAACATATAAGAGGCTTGGGGAGGTAAGAGCTGAACTGTGTGAGACTGGTTGGATTCTAGGCTTTTAAAAAAGGAAAGTGGTAACTCGGAGAACACACAAGTTTTTTTAAGTTTTATAAATTGTATGCTTTGAGGTTTAAGATGTATATGTACTTGCTCTTCCACACTGATCCTGAGGTGTAAGCACATTCAAAGGAGCATTTGGATGACTAAAGTATAAGTAGAGCCTTGGAAATAACAGCAAGGAAAGAGCTGCAAGTTGGTCCACAGCATCAGCAATGCATGGCTTTGAATGGTCCATGCAGCCTTGGACAATGAACATCTTTGTGGGGAAAATGAAGCATAGACCTGTGGTCTTTCCTCAAGCTTCCCAAAGTTATTAAGTATGTAGTCCTGCATGTCTCTAAGTAAGAGAAAGTACTTCCTACAAAGTGATGGACTGAATTTCTCATTAAACATTTAGGGTGAGGGCAGACATAAGGAAGTACTTAAAACCAATTGAGCTCATTTTGGAACATATGGGGAGAGTTCATGATCTCAAGTGTTGCTAGTCAAATTTATACCTGTTTTACATTTAATGGTAACTGAATCTATGAGATTGTAACAATACTCTCTTGAATAGACCATCCATTTCAACGTTATATCATCTTATCTTCTTTGTTTTTGTTCATAGCACTTAATACTATATGATGTAATAATACATTTATTGCTTTTATCTTTTACTGATATTAAGCTCCAGAAAGGAAGAAGCTCTGACTTTCTTATTCACTGCTCTATCCTCAGGGCTTACAATAGTGCCTGGCATATAGGAGGTACCCAAAAAATATTTGTTGATTAAATAAATAGTGTTCAGAAATTCTTATGGTAAAAAATAGGAGGAGATCCCCTGACTGGTGTGGCCCAGTTGGTTTAGTGTTCTCTGGCAAAGCAAAAGGTCACTGGTTTGATTCCTGGTCAAGGCACATACCTGGATTGCTGGCGGGTCCCTGGTTGGGGAGCATGTCAGAAGCTATCAATCGATGTTTCCCTCACACATCAATGTTTGTCTCCCTCTCTTTCTCCTGCCTTTCCCGTCTCTCTAAAAATAAAGAAGTTTTAAAAAAATAGGAAATGATGATCATGTCAAAATATTTAATTTTTTATATCTTGATAAGATGAAGCTTTTTATGAAATGAAAAATGCTTCCTTGACTTGTTGAAAAGAGTCATGTATCATCATTTTGTATTTTATATTAACTCTCCTTTCAATTTATCCAATTTATCCAAATTTGCTTTCCATTTATGACTTATCTTTGTTCAGCTGATGATCCTCCTGGCATGTATCAGGAATTGGAAAGGTGCACAATTTTCTCAGCTAACTCCATTTATTTGATAATCTTAGACTTCCAGTAAGTCTGAAGTGACCTCATTTATGTCCCTCTTTGCATATCGCTCATATACCTTGCAGTTTTTAATAAATCTGTATTTTATGTTGTCTTTATTCTTGATTTAACAAAGTAATGATAGATCATTTTATATGGTGAATATTTAATTTTCTTTACTTTCATTTTCTATTTGATATATTTAATTGATGCCAGCATTGGACTCCAACTTATGGGTTGACTTCCACAACTATGACACATAAAACTATCTCTACAAAGTATTATATACAGAGAAAAAACACAAACATTTCCCCCATTGTGACTGCCCACATTAGCTCTCTTAATATTTTTGCTAGCTAAACTAATAATCAAAATTTACAACAACCAGCCCTCCAGGAATTTGGGGAAAATTCAAATGATGTTCAGATACACATGAAAACAAATACAATATGATAAAAAGTATTTCATCTTCTTCCTTTTTAAATTTTCTTTTTCAGATATCAAGCTTGGTAAAATTAACCTGTCCTCATTTAAATGTTAGAGAGAAAGAAAACAAAACAGGTCTGATCTTTTCCTTAGCCCATTTTCTCTTCTAGTTTTTTAAACTATAATTTCTTGTCTCTACTCTTCTCACATCTTTAAGCTTACTCCTCTACTCTGTCAAATGTCCTTGATTATTAGTTCCTTAACAATATACTCATTTCTATAAAATTAAATTAACTTTCCCACATCTGCACCATATATTCTCTCTGTCACTTTAGTTACTTAGGGAAAAATTGTATGACTTTTATCTACTATCAGTTCTTCCTGCCATGTACTAGAATGAGTCATCTCTTACTCGTGAATACTTCTCCAGCAACTATTTCCTTCCATTTCTCAATTTTCAAGCTTTTCATTTTGGAAGGTCATTCTCTTCAGCTTAAGAATATGCCATTAATTTTTCCATTTAATTTTTTTCTTGACCTCATATTTCTCTCCAAATGCTATTTATTTCTCTTCTCCCCATTAAGAAAGTTCCTCAAAAAAATTAAGCATACTTGCAGTTTCCAATTCCTCTCTTCTAATTCTTTCTTGAACCAACTTCATTTGAGTTTTATTCTCTAGTTCCACAGAAACAGCTCTTGTAAAGGCCAATAATAATTGCCATTTCACTATGTCCAAAAGTTATTTCTAAGTCCTCTTCTTATATGACTTGTTAACATTTGACACAACCAATCACATCCTCCTTCTTAAAACATTTTTTCCATTTGGTTTCCAGTCAAATGTCTATTTGTCACAATGGCTGCTTGTCTTTAGTTCATGTTGTTCTTTCTTCTGGACCTTCCTGGTCTCTTCAGAACAACACATAACAGAAATAATTACAGAATCACAAGAGTTTATTTTAAAAAAGGCAAAAGATTTATGTGACCTGAAGATAAACCAGAGTGTATACTTGAAACCTCTATAATCTTATTAACCATTATCACCCAAATAAATTTAATTTAAAAAAAGAAATAAAAAATGAAAAAGAAGAGTTTATAGAATTAAAGGCTATACAGAAGAAAATCTGGAAAATTAGTATTGATGGAATCATTTAAATGGAGCATTGAACATGCTCTCATTTCATGACACAAAGAAAAAAGGGAATATAAAAATATGACTAACACAATTATAATGCCCATATATTATAGATGTGTTCAAAATTAGCCCTGGCTGACTGTTTTTCAGAAGAAGCTGCCAAACCTCCCTTCTAATGTGTGTGTGACTGTTCACCTCACTTATATGTAGTCTACTCACAGACTGAAGATCTTGTTGATTTGTTGATATTCTTTTGTTATTACTGTCTGTTTTTCTCTGTTAGAAGAAAATAATAGGAGAACACAGGAGGGATTCCACTAGTTCTAAGGAAACAGAGCAGTCATTTCAGCAGCCACCAGTCTGTAAAGATTTGCCTATCTTTCTCAAACACTGGATGTGTACTGTGGGTACAGAAAGCCAATGGAGAAAGAAATTAACAACATACCACAATGAAGTAGAATCTAGTATTTTAGGTGGGATTACTGGACATCTCCAGGTCAGAACAGAAAAATAAAACTTAACTACTGAAGTTTGCCATGCCAGAGGCTTTGGTTGTAGGTAATGTGTGAAAATTTAAGTGTGAGGTTTCCCAGAAATTCTCATTGTCAGTAAATAATATATACACTTTAATATTTGGAATATATTTACTTACTAATGTTAATTCTTTGAATATAATTAGACAATGCCAATAGTAAAGATTTGGGAAATATGAAAAAGAATGATAAGAATATTCTATAATTTTTCTATGTAGGAAATGTGAGTATAGAAGCAGAACCCTTGATAATCCAAATAGAAGCCTTTTACAGTGGGAAGACTGATATAGACCTACCTGCCTTAGCAAGCATGGTAAGTGTCCACTAGATATCAACTTTATGGCCCTGGCAGGTTTCACTGTTGTTTCAAGGGTGAATAAGTACCAGTATTACATTATTAGATGAGAAATCATAATAGCAGTTTTATTAAAAACACCTTAACACCTTGCATGTAAATGTCCATTATGTTTAGTAATGCAAATGCTCTCTGACATTCACATTAAGTACTTGCATTTTAATGCACTCTCTTGTCCCTAATCCATAATTCTGACAACTTTGTTTAGCATAGGATTAGAATCATTATTATTAGGAGAATGGTCTTTCCTACTTAGAATCAATCAATTCACTGAACATTTTTGTCTGCATGATGATCACTTGATTAGGTACACCTAAAAATCACAAAAGAAAAATATCTAAACAAGAAATTTTAAAATGTTTTGCTGCTCAGACAAGTGTAAACATGAAGGATACTAGGAACAATCATGCTATAGAAATCAAGCTATTGATTTAAAACCTGGATTCATGATACTTATTGACACTGTGTTCCCACAGAAGAGAGCAGAATTCTGCTATTAAACCGAACAGAAACTATGCCTCAAAGAATCAGTGAATAGTTTTATATAATAACTTGAATAACTGATTTAAGTGATATCCACCTGTTCAGATTTTCTTAACCACTAAATGAATAATGGTATGGGAAATTTGATCTTTCTACTGTAATATTCATTTAGAATTTTCAATGTAGAAGGTATGGAGAACATAATCAATTAGAATATTGTTGAGATGAGGGGTGGCTAGAAAGAATATCTAGTAATTTTAGTGATTAATTAGAGTCTAGAGAGATAGGAATTCAAAAGAAATATTTTCCAAAAACAAACAGATAAATTAAGCTACTTAGCAAATTTTAATTTAATTAATCAGTATTTAGATAATTTATCAGGTCTTTGTTAATGGAATGCATTTTCTAAGGTACATTAAGGCAAGTGTTATGAAAAATATATTATGAGACCTGTCTCTGTAATCTTATTCTTAAATTAGTGCAATATGTGCTTTGATGTACACTTTTGGTAGTCAATAATACAATCTCTATAGGGGCATATTTAATATATATTTTATTATTCATGTTGGTTACAGTAATTTATTAGATCACCTATTGGAGATTACTTGGGAATACAACATTATATTACAAGTAAATTTAGTAAGCCTATGGTGTAAATATAAATAAATCAGTGCTACTAAAAGTGGAAAGAATTCTATTAATACATAGAATGAACAGTAGACTCCTGTATTTTTGTCTCTTTTTTATCAAATGACAATAAGTATTGAAATTAATAGTGCTTCAAATACTATATATAAAACAGAATAAGTTTTGTGTTAATGAATGTTTGACTAAGATGATTTGAACTAAAATAAATACTGAAATGTAGACTTTTAGAATTTCAGGCTCTTCAGATAGGTGAAATTTTCTAGCAACTAGTTTTCACAGTAACAGTCAGTTTGTACCTACTGGTAAGAATGATAAAAGCGAGTTAAAAAACAGTTAAAGTTAAGTTTATTTCTTTATATATTTATTAAATAATAAGGTTACAGGATATAGTTAATTAGAATTTTATTTGTTTTGGAACACCATACTTAAAGTAGGAAAGTAATTTTTAAAGTTGAAATGTTTTGAGAATTTTGGCATTAAAAAACCATACATATACCTACTACTCTTATAAGCACGCTAAGCTTACAGCAGGTTTCTAGAGTGAAAATATAAAATGTAGTGCTTAATGTAAATATTTAGTTTTAATAAAGCATTATAATACATAAAATAATATCATTCCTACTAAATATTGCAGTGAAGTTATCATATTGGATAAATTCTAAAAATTAGAAGGGCTATTAGAAATTCTAGTGAGAGGTTGATTGTTGATAGATGTTTTAGGAAATAATGTTGTAACTCATAATCAAAGGCACCAAAATTATTTGTATTGTTGTTAAACTGCCTAATTTTACTCCAACTCTTTTTTGTATTAATTTGTAGGCTAATTTTGTGATTCATAATATAATAAGAATAACTTTTATTTTAGTTGTATTCATTTTAATTTTATTTCATTTACTTACCTCATGTATAGCTTCTGGAGAAGCTTAAGATAGTGTTAGTAAGAATAAAATTTTGGGGTCAAACAGTAACAGTTTGATTAATTCTAGGAAGGATTTTGTCATAAATTATAAACAGTTCTAGATTTTCAAATCTAATCCCCATGGGCTTGATTTTTCTGTATTTAGGTAGTAATTATAGTAATCTGAATGTGAAATTACTAATATAGAAGGTAATAATGTTCAACAGTCTTGACACTAATAGATTAATTACTCTCCCTTGGCATTATTGCAAAACTAACAGATTGAGTTTGTTAGTAACTAGTACAAGAAGCATAAGATCAGTATCAATACAGTGTTACATAAAGAAATAGGTGACAATTAAAAGGGTCCTTACTGGGGTCAGTTTCAAAACTGAACTGGATAGGTGTGAAGTAAAATTTTATTTGGCATACAAATCATATAATAGGGGAATGTTTTATCAGCAATTACTGGTAAATTATTGTAATTACATGAAATATATTTTTATAAATAATACTGAGTTATAGATGCTATCAGAATTACTATTTAATGTTTCATAATAATTATAATATAAATATTTAGAATAATGTTGATAAATAATATTTGTGGCTTTTAAAAATTTATTTCCTTTAGATTATGGAGACTCAGCAGATAGATACTCCAGCAGCTAGAGAGATAAAAATGTTAAGAAATGATACTACTATTGGGTTTAGGGGTTAGTAGTTTAATTCATGATAATGATAAGCTTCTGTCAAATTCTGGCCTATGGGTTACAATATACTTGAGTGGCTACAGCTCAAAAATATTTGGAAATAAAAATGCTTTTAATTTATTGAGGATTATTTTATATAAAGGTTTTTTTGTACACCTGATATATGGGGACCTTTCAAAGTATCCTTAGACACTATTCCTTCATTATTAGCATACTGTTAGTGTATTGTTTAATAGTCTGAGTATCAATAGGGTTGATGATTTAAAAGGAAATCATCAGTGGTACAGATAAGGCCTCTGTTAGTGGGTAGGCATTTAACTTTATCACATGGTAAGCAAGTGTGTGGAAAGTCATTAAGTATTATCTGTAAATATAGGCTTCCAAAAGGGGTGAAGATATGTGGTTGAATTAGGACCACTGTGAACACTAAAATTGTAAGTACTAGATTAATAAACATGATTGAGGCTGGTAAGCTAAAGTAACTCCTCCAGTTAGGTGAACCAGCAGGTGACAAGCTATCTTATTTGTTGTAAATGACATCACTAAGTCTTGGATAGATGAATATAGAAGTTATGACAATTATAGGTGGGTATAAATATAATAGGCTTCCTTGAGACAGAAAATACACTTAAGAGGCTTCAATTTTACAGTGGAAATGAGTGATGATTGTTCCTTGCATACTGAGATGACCATCCCTAGGTTTACTGTGAGGTGCATGACTGTGGTAGATCTATAAGGTTCACAAAAAGGAACCCTATTATTGCTGGGTGATGAAGGGGGTGAGTAAGAATGATCATTCATTTTGTCACTCAATTTTGGCATTTTAATTATTCTGGGCAAGGATGATAGTTCAAAATATAACAACATTTCTATTGACAAATAATAGTGTTAGGATTATTTATAAGTTACAATTAGTTTATGGTGTTTATCTAATAGTGGCATGTTATTGGCAAGGGATTTAAGTTCTTAATCTTTAACTTAATATGTTAATGATAAGTTACCTTCCCAATGAATTCACTATTTTATGTAGGTCCATATTCAAAATCTTCTAAAGCTGCTGTCTCAGGCACAATGTCTATGAAGGTTTGATCTCAGGCACTAAATTTCAGAGCATTGTTTATAATAAAGACCATGTCTAGTGGATGATAATATTTTTCACTTTATTTGCCCTGGAATAGCAACTGTTTTTAAAACTAAAAAAGGAAATCTCATAGATAAACCATATTGGTTTATGAGACTAATGTTTAGATTGATGTCTATGAGAATCACTTCATGACTATCAATTTCTAAAAGACTAAAATCCTGTGAGTCTAAATCAAAGTTAACACCTTCATTGTTTATATAAGTATAATTTAATTTACTGGTATCCTATTGTTCCTACAGATAAGAATGGGCTATTGTTTTTTCCCAATAATTACATTATACATAATAATGGAAGAACAATAAGAATTAAGATAAAAATAAGATGGCTTATACTGTTTCTAATTCTTAGACATTTTGTGATTTTATGAGTTAATTGAAAATTAATATCAGATGTATAACATACATTAAAAGATAAACTAAGGCATATTAAAATTTTAAGACTTCATTTGAGGAAATATTTATTTGAAGTGTGCAGCACCAAACTGGAAGTAGCTGGGAATGCTCCACCAACAGGAATTTGGGGAGAGGCTTTTATAGATAGGACGACCAAAGCAAAGTACTGATTGGCTATAGCTTTAAGCCTAGTTGACTATTATGTATTGTCCTTAAGTGTTTTGATTTTGTTATCTTAAGGCATTTATATGTTTAGATTTTGATTTGCTTACATAAGCCACCACATTTGAGCCATATCAATCTACTGATCTCCTTGTTTAATTGATTGAACATATATAGTACTAAAAAGCTAATTATACATGCTATTGTAAGACATGGAAATAGAAGGATTATATTATAATGAAAATATATACCTTGAAAATCTTGTTGGAATAGATATGCTAAGGGACAATTAATTTTAATCTATAAATTAATTTTGATAAAGTTAGGTTCCTTAAAATTCTTCCTAAGGTAAATTCAAAGCTGAACTTAAATTCTGCTTTGGGTAACCAGCTATTACCTAACTCAATCTTTTACCACTACCTGTAACTACTTTTCATTATTTTGTCATATTCAAATAGTTTTACCAAAATCTTATTTGCCAAGAAAAACTCATAAAGTTTATGATGTTGTCTTCAAACCAATTACTATTGAATGGATTTGGTTCCTTCTTTTCTTGATATTTATGTTTTTGTGGTGGTGGGTTGTTTAAAAGCACGATGTGTTGTTGGTAAGCACCTGGGAAGTCACTCAATGTTTATAGTATGCTTTAATGTTTTTTTTCTTTTTTGAGGTAAAACACTGTCAGATTATTAATATTTTATTATTACTGCTATCAGTGAAGTAATCATTACATAGATAAGAAAGTATTTCATGTTGTTTTAGCATCAGTATAGGCTGGATATTATCCCTGTGAACCAGAAAGGCCAAGAAAATGTTGGGGAAAGTTTAATTAATGCCTACAAATAATTGTTGGCCTTTGCCTCACATAAGGTATAGCATGTACCTTGAAAATAACGGGAATCAGTACCCAAAGCCATCTATGATAGTGAATAATGCTTCTATAGACAGAGGTGATAGAAATGGGCAGCAACATAATATGTATCTTATAGAACAATATATAAATAATTCCTGTTAACCTATTTGCAGTAAGTGTGAAAGTAAAGCCTATAGCTCATGGAATAGCTGGTGATCATTTATAAATTCATTTCTTTAATCCTCATCGAAGGACATGTTTATTGACTTTATAAAGAAAGGAAGCAGGGAGGAGAAGTAGAGGGGAAAAGAGACACACATAGATGTGAGAGAGAAACATTGATCAATTGCCTCCCATACATGCCTGACCAAGGATGGAACCCACAATCTACGGTCTGTGTGTGCCCTGACCAGGGATCAAACCAGCAACATTTTGGTGTAAAGATGACACTCCAACCAACTGAGCTACCTGGCCAGGGCTGTTACTTCATTCTTGTAATACAGTTAGTATAATTACTGTATACTATGTATAAGTAGTATATTAGAATTTATACTATAATATGCTGGAATTATTTATATATTGTTCTATAAGATATACATTCTGTATCATAGATACATAATAATTATGTATAAGATAGATATGATTATCTATGATACATTATGTATCTTATAGATACATGGTAATTATACTGTATACAGTATAATTACTGTGTACATAGTATAATACTATGTTAGTTGCAAAAATGAGATATGCTGGCATATCCACTTCAACACTAAGGTACAGTTATGATGTATATAATAAAGCCTAAAACACCAGTTGATAGTTTTTTCAGACTATTTTTATGCAACTAAAACATTTTTTTCCTGAACAGTATTATAATACATGAAATTATTGCACAGTATCTTTACTTCAGGATGTCTAATTAATCAAAATAAATGTTGATATTAAATTTAGGTCTCCACCTACTGCTATATCAGAAAGGTAATACTTAAATTCTATTTATTGCTTCTGCATTATCAAAATTGTTAATTAAAATAAAATGGCAATATATAAATCATTATATATTTTATTATGTTATTTTGAGCAATTACTCTCAATTTGATCATTTAATGGCTTATCAATACTCTGAGGTCACCTGAACCAAAATATTTCAGGTTATGCTTACTCCAATTACATAGATAACTAGTTTTCATATTCAATTCACAAATTTAAGTTTTATGAATTCTTTTAGTAAATAGAGGGAGGGTATAATGTTTATTAAGTTATTTTAACTTCTTTTAATTTTTCATTACTACATTTATGTTATAGATTAACAATATATTAAAGTGAGACATTAAAATTTTACTTTTTTCTATTCTGTATCGGTGGCTCATCTATTTTTGTAAGGGATTATGCAAAAAAGTATTTACTTATATAAATTTTCATCTGCATACATAGGTTAATCCATTATGGTATTAGAAAATAGTTTTGCTTATAGGTATTTAGTTATGATTGAGCTAGAATCCATTTTTTTTTTTTTTGTTGGTTTTCTTTTTTTTTTTTTTTCTTTTTTTTTTTATTTATGTTTTAAATATATTTTATTGGTTATGCTATTACAGTTGTCCTATTATCCCCCTTCATTCCCCTCCACCCTGAATACCCTCTCCCACCCACATCACCCCGCTTTACTTCAGTCCATGTGTCATAAGTTCTTTGCTTCTACAT
>CM052540.1:69898719-69936073 GCA_028533065.1 Trachops cirrhosus | reverse complement strand
CCCTTCCATTCTAAATGAAAGCTTTGCTGGATAGAGCAATCTTGGATGTAGGTCCTTGTTTTTCATGACTTGGAATACATCTTTCCAGCCCCTTCTTGCCTGGAAGGTCTCTTTTGAGAAATCAGCTGACAGTCTGATGGGAGCTAGAATCCATTTGTAATTGGTGCCGCTCTTAAGCCAATTATCAATTTCTGAGCAATTATTCTTCAGGAAAGGTTTTATTCTATTTCAAATGATCTGTATGTCTTCTGATTAACATTTAAATTTATATTAGGATTGGTTCTTCCTAAGGTAAATTCAAAGCTGAACTTAAAATTTGCTTTGGGTAACCAGCTATCACCTAACTTAATTTCTTACCACTACTTGTAAATACTTTTCATTATTTTGTCACAGAGAAGAATTTTTTCATATTAACTATTTGCAAGTAGCTCATATATTTTCTGTACTTTAAGTTAAAGTTCTCTGTTTATGTTTAGTTAATTTACTATGCTCAAATATAAGATTCAATATTTCCCTTTATGTTTTGAAACTGTAATAAGAAATGATATATATATTGAGCTCAATAACATTATGCTTGGTATACCACTGGGTCAGTGGTTGTGGATACACAACAGAAATAGCAAACAGACACTTTACCCATTTTTTAGTTGGATTGTTTGTCTTCCTAGAATTGAGCTATATGAGTTCTTTATATATTTTGGAGATTAAGCCCTTCTCTGATGTATTATTAGCAAATATGTTCTCCCATACAGTCGGTTCCCTTTTCATTCTGATGATGGATTCTTTAGCTGCGCAGAGGCTTTTTAATTTGATGTAGTCCTATTTGTTTATTTTTTTCTTTATTTCTCTTTCCCTAGGAGGTATATCACAAAAATATTGCGACATGGGATATCTGAAATTTTACTGCCTATGTTTTCTGCTAGGACTTTTATGATATCAGGGCTTATATTTAAATCTTTTAACCATTTTGACTTTATTCTTGTGTATGGTGTAGGTTGGTAGTCTGATTTCTTTCTTTCTCTCTTTCTCTCTCTTTTTTCTTTTGGATAAACAGTCTAGTTCTCCCAACAAACAATCCAATTAAAAAATGGGCAAAGAACCTGAATAGACATTTCTCCAAGGAGGACATGCAGACGGCCCATAGACATGTGAAAGGATGCTCAGTATCACTAGCCAACAGAGATGCAAATAAAAACCACAATGAGATATCTCTTCACTCCTGTCAGGATGGCCATCATTATTAATGAATTAACAAACAACACATGCTGACAAGGATGGGGAGAAAAGGGAACCCTAGTGCATTGTTGGTGGGAATGCAGACTGGTATAGCCACTATGGAAAACAATATGGAATTTCCTCAAAAAATTAAAAAATCAAGATGAACCCCTTTTCTGATGTATCATTGGCAAATATGTTCTCTCATATGTCCAGTTCTCTTTTCATTTTGATGATGGTTTCTTTAGCCATGCAGAAGCTTTTTAATTTGATGTAGTCCCATTGGTTTATTTTTTCCTTTATTTCCCTTGTCCTAGGAGATATATTGGCAAAAATATTGCTACATGAGATATCTGAAATTTTCCTACCTATGTTTCCCTCTAGGACTTTTATGGTGTTACAACTTATATTTAAGTCTTTCATCCATTTTGTGTTTATTCTGGTGTATGGTGTAAGTTGGTAGTCTAGTTTCATTTTTTTGCATGTACCAGTCCAGTTCTCCCAACATCATTTATTGAAGAGGCTATTTTTACTCCATTGTATGCTCATGACCCCTTTGTCAAATATTAATTAGCCATAGAGACTTGGGTTTATTTCTGGGCTTTGTATTCTGTTCCATTTGTCTATATGCCTATTCTTATGCCACTACCAGACTGTTTTGATTGCAGTGGCTTTATAGTATAGTTTGATATTGGGTATTGTGATCCCCACAACTTTGTTCTTTTTTCTCAAGATTGCTGAAGCTATTCAGGGATTTTTGTTGTTGTTGTTCCATATAAATTTTTGAAATATTTTTTCTAGATCTACCAATATGCCATTGGTTCCTGCGACAGCATGGATGGGACTAGAGAATATTATGCTAAGTGAAATAAGCCAACCAGTGAAAGACAAATACCATATAATCTCACTGATAAGAGGAATCTAATGAATAAAATAAGCTAACAAACAAAATACAAGCACAGGCATGAAAAAGACTGACAATGACCAGAGGGGAGGGAGGAGGGGCATAATGATGGAAAGAAAGGGAAGGGCTAGTCAAAGAATATGTATGAATGACCCATTGACACAGACAATGTTGTGGGAATTGACTGTGGGAGTGGGGGTGGGCTGGGCAGAGAAGGGCTAAGGGGGAAATATTGGGACAACTATAATACAGTAATAATTTAAAAAATCCTAAAAAAATAGCTAACATAATATACATAAAGATACATACTGTCAGAGAGAGAAAAACTAGTTTCCAGCAGCATGCAGATTACCCTTCTGCTTTACAGGGTTCCTGCCAACATATCAACCTCCAGCAACTTTCTCAGGAATTTCTCATCACTCTCATACCAGTGAATTCACCCTGTGGTACCAGCTGCATTCAGAAAGTTCACTCATTTCACCTAGGGTATGAAATGTCACACAAAGTCAGATCTGCCCAGGATGGACGCTGGCCACTTGGCCTGGAGGCGCCCAGGAAAGCCATAGGGCCTCTCTCCTTCCACCTGTGGGCTCAGCTGGTTATAGGTGAGCAATTGCATGAGGCAAAACAGAACCAGAAGGAGGCTGGCGCTCTGCCTGCCACACTTCCCGGTGCTCCTCTCACTATGCTGCCTGCTGGACGCCTGGGAGGAGCAGATGCATGAATTTGCTGGTACTATTTCCTTTTTAAAAACAAAACAAAACAAAACATAAATACCTTTATAACACATTTATTTAACATTTAAATTGTTCTCTTCCATAGTATACTTTTTAAATATTTGGTTTAATATTACTATAGTTGTATTTGCTTTATTAGTTTTAATTGTATTTTTTTGTTTTCTTCTTGAGCTAGGATTGGTTCATAGCAGTTTCATATTTACTTTAAATTCCCCAACAACATTCTTGTTTATGTTGTTTTAAATTTAAATTGTGTTAGACTTTGGTTTGCCCAAATGACTTTCTAGTATACTTACTGTGTTATTGTATTACATTTCAGATTAATAGTACTTATTTTGTATTATTTGTATTCTGTTTGGATTTTTATTTGAGGTAGGTGAGCTATGTGCACATTCGAAGGCCTGGTTTAATTGGGTTTTATTGTTAATTTACTTTTAAACTTAGTCTCCTAAATGTTCTGTTAATGGACTCAGAATGGTTATTTATACCTCACCCTCTACCTGAGGTAACATTGTTATGGTAATTTCTGTTTTATTGTATCATGCTTTTTAGAGTTTGCTGAAATGGTATCATACTGGTTAAATCAGCAAGTAGTAATGAAGATTTATTGTGTACATAACAGGGTTCTTCAGAGGAATTTAAAGCATTGCAAAATATTTTCAACTTTAAACTACTACTAGTAGTTCTCTGGAGCACCATTTTTAAATTTTATAAATAACACAGTATGTTCTAATGCACTTAACCTAGCCATGACAATTTATGGATTTGCTTTATAAATATAGTTCCACAAAATATTGGTTTGATATAACTTTAGAGAATTTGATGTAAGTGATTTCATTTTGAAGTGAAGATCAGTTCTTTTAAAATCTTATCTATAGAATAGTTGAATTGGGACAATTATTTCCTTATATTTTATATTACAATTTTTTTATTATTTTTCAAGTACAGTTTTCTGCTTTTTCTTCCACCCCTCCCCACTACCCCAGCCCTCCCACCTCCATCCCCCATTTCCACCCCTACCCTTTTGTTGTTCATGTGTCCTTTATAATTGTTCCTGTAAATCCTTCACCCTTTTCCCCCTTTATCCCCTCCCTCCTTCTTTCTGATCACTGTTAGCCTGTTCTCAATTTCAATGTATTTAGCTATACTTTGCTTGCTTGTTCATTTTGTTGATTAGGTTCCTGTTAATGGTGAGATCATATGGTATTTGTCTTTCATTGCCTGACTTATTTCACTTAGCATAATGCTCTCCAGTTCCATCCATGCTGTCACAAAGGGTAGGAGCTCCTTCTTTCTTCCTGCTGCATAGAATTCCATTATGTAAATATACCATAGTTTTTTGATCCATTCATTGACTGATGGGCACTTGGGTTGCTTCCAGCACTTGGCTATTGTAAATTGTGCTGCTGTGAACATTGGGGTGCATAGGTTCTTTTGGATTGGTGTTTCACGGTTCTTAGGATATAATCCTAGCAGTGGAATTGCTGGGTCAAAAGAATTTTTCATTTTTAGTTTTCTCAGGAAATTCCATACTGTTTTCCACAGTGCTTGTACCAGTCTGCAATCCCACCAACAGTGCACTAGGGTTCCCTTTTCTCCATACCCTCTCCAACATTTGCTGTTTGTTGCTTTGTTTATGATGGCCATTCTGACTAATATATCTCCAGAAAGATACAGGAATAAAAATGAGTGAATATTGTTAAGGATATTATAAAACCTTCTGAAATCCAAATAAATAACTTTTACATCCATTGGTTGCATATCCATCCCTAGTAAAATGTGAATCTTTATGCTGTTTGGATATTTTTTCAAGGTGTTAACGTCAAATACAGCAACGTTGTTCTCATTTTGGAACTGGGAAAAAGAATAAGATAGCTTTTGAATTGATTTTGTGAAAAGACATTTTAATTAATTGTATATGTTTTATTTTGTTCATCAGTATTAATACATTCATGTATTTCTTCTACTTTTTAACACACATGCATACACATAAGAGGAGGGAAAGAATCAAAAAGAGAGAGAGAGTTAGAGAAAGTCCTGGAAAGGGTGCAGTTGAGATTTTTCAAGCTCTGAGAACTGCTTCTGTCAACACTCACAAATTAGTAAAAGCACACATCTTACTGAGGGCTCCTCCAGCTTGTTTGGTACACCAGGATGTGGAACTTGACTTGGGTAGTGAAAAACGACTGTAGCAGCTCACTGCTGAAACTTGACAGCTTGGCCATAGGGTTCCCATAAACATAAACAACTTTCTCAGAATATAATCAATACTCAGACAAGGCCTCTGTGTGACCACGATAGAGTAAGACAGGAAAAAGGACATTTAGCCATCACAGATGTAGCTAAACATCTCCTTTTCAGGAAAGCATGAGTGACAACTGTTTCTTTAGCAGTGACAATTCTAGCTCCACTTTGAACCACCTGCATCCTAGTTAAATAATGTGAAAATAGCCAGTGACTTGTGCCAGTTATCTGATGGCAGCCCATCCCAAATCATCAACATGTCTCTAAATCCTTTTTAGACTTTCTCAGCATGACTCCAGATATTACAATAAGCTTCTCCTAACTCTGTTTTACAGACATACATCAGTGTTTCTCTAATGTGTGCTCTCCCTTGCTGCAAGAAGCTAAATACATGTCAATTTATTTGACTACAGGTAAATGGTGGTTCTTGGTTTGTAGGTTTTGGCAGTTGTGGCAGGAGTTGAGCCAGTCTAGTTGACTGGAATGAGATTATAAGGGCATACTGGAATCTGTAAGGCCAAGAACATGGCCTTTGCTCTGCTCTGTTATGGATGGTTATTGGAAGAGGTAGCACAGATGGAGGTACATTTCAGAAGTGTTTAAAACATCATTTTGGTAGTAGTCTGGAAGATAAATTGGCGAAGTGGCAATATCAAAAGGAAATTGGGAGACAGTTTTAGCAATCTTGACAAGAGGTGATGAGGACTGTTAAAGACTGCCAGTGTGAATAAAATGAAGTAGACGGAGAGGAAAAGTACAGAGCTTAGTAACTGATTCTAAAAAGGCAATGTGGAGGGAACAGTTTTGGGGAGGGTTGAATAAGTTGGAGTTGCTTGTGAGACTAAAGTTTGATAATAATTCAGGTGGCAACTCAGTTCATTGATCTAAAACTCAGAAAAGTATGTTTGAGTTGGAAATACAGATTTGGTTGCAATCAGCAGAGGGATGACAATTACAACCATTTAATTGTTACCTGATATTTATCATATTTTGCCATGTACAATGCATACTTTTTTGCCCATATTTTTGAGGGAAAAATAAGGATATGCATTATACATGGTAGTACTAATTTTGTATCTATACAAATGTTTTTAATTATTTTATTTATGCTTATGTGTTAAAAGTGTAATCTAGAAAGCAATAATGATATCTATATGTAAAATAATACCCTGGAATGAGATAATCAGTTTTGTTTCTAAATATAAATAAATAATTGAATTAAAAATTAAAATGAAGGAGTTTTTCTTGAAAGTTTGGGCTGAAGACATCGGGGGGCATTATATATGGGAGCACATTAGACACAGCAAAATATGGTGCTTACGTCCTATACTGAATTAAATCAGAAGACTCTGATGTCCTATTAATAGTCAGTGATCTTTCCTTCTAGCAACAAATTGATGCATTTCAATTGCAAAATATCAAGTGAAATTGAATAGAATAATTTGTATCTGTTTTAAGAAGAAGGCAAGTAGCTAGATTCAGACAATTCATAAATACATCTCAGTTATGAGGTAAGATAATAGATATCATCTCCTGTTCATGAATCAGGCTGTCAAGAAAAAAATTGCTCAGCTAATTTCTCAGATCCAGCCAAACCTATGATAGTGGTGGAGATCAGAAAAATAGATGCATAAATGGAAGATTTGCTTTCCTTCTTTTTGGGGGGAGTAATAGTTGATAATTCCTAAAAGGTAGCTATAAGAAAGAAAATTTAGGTAATCCATGGTCAGAGGAATTTTAATAATTACTTATGTCCACAGTCATTTAACTTCAAAGATTTTTCTCAAGACATCCAAAATCTTAAAAGCAACATGAATCCTCCCAGAATAAAACATTCTTAGGTCATTATTAGAGAAAGCCTTTTTAAAGCAGGATTTTGTTGTTATTGTTTGTTTTTGTCCCTAGTACTTGCAGATCATGAGAATTTATTGTTTGATCTTAGCCTTATTTTTTAATCACAGCTTTGGACGATATGAGAGAGTATGTTGTAAGCATAACAATATTGGACATTCTTACAGTAGACACTGTGTTGCATACCTTACATATATTTTCAAATTTTATTATTATTGAAATAGCTAATAGGTAATGGAATTGTCTCCAAAGATAGAACTCTTAAGTACTACATTTTTATTTACATAAATTGTTTTCCTCTGGTGAGAAAAACAAATATGTATGATCAAATCATTATACTGTCCAGAAAGTATCCAGCTATGTACTATGAAAAATAGAAGCATTGGAAAAGATATAAGATACAAGAAACATTGTACAGAGGACAATGATGCCTCAGTCCCTTCAAAGTAGGCATGTTGGGACTTCACACAGTTCTCCCAATTGTCATCAGCTGCTCCATCATATTTTCCTGAATCTCATTGATGGTCTGAAATCATTTCCATTTCAAAGGTGATGTTAGTTTTGGGAAAAGCTAGAAGTCACAGGGCACCAAATCTGGACTGTAAGGGGTCTGAGTCACCTGGGTGACCTGATGTTTCACCAAAAGTCTCTGCACAAGATAGTAATGCATGAGTAGGTGAGTTGTCATGATGAAGCTGCCAATCAACCATTGCCCATAGCTGTGTCCTTCTGAATCATTGAAATAATTTCTGCAGATTTAGGTTCAAACTTAATGCAAAATTAAATGCAGATTTCTGGCTGTACTCACTCGGTCATTATGGATGCGAAGGCCACACAGTACACATGCTCACTCAATGGCATCTACCACCCCTACAGATGGTACAGTGAAGTTGTTACTGTTCACACATGAGCATTCCAGCCTACTCTCCTTGGCTGCCTGGTTACATGGATGTTGTGCAAACCGTTCATATTATATTAACAATGATTGGACTATTTATGGACATTCTTATTTCATAGCAAATTATATCACAATTTGCTTTCTATTTTTGATTGGTTACAAAATGTAATCACTCTCTGCCAAATTTAAAATTGTGTATAAGTTAATCTCTCACATTTTACACAGTATTGTGGTTTAAATAAGGAAGTTCTTTCATTATCTTTTATAATTGCTCCTTCTTTTAGTTATATTCTCTTGAACAGCAAATGGCTCTAACCTGGATGGGTTGACCTTTTCATTTTCTGCTGTTTATTTTTAACTTGTACAGCATGAGGGAAGTTCTCTTTGATCTATCACTTTATACCTTGCTTCTCCTTAGGCCACATTTGGCATCCTGCCTCTGAACCTTGGTATACTGATTTGAAACAGTTTCCTGGACTCCACATTACTTATACTACATCAGAGTCTCTGGGCATGAAGCCTGTAACAATGTGAATTTTATCAAGGATTCCAAGCAAGTTTTATGCATACTATAGATTAACAACCACAGCTCTAGGTATAGATTATTGGACATAACTTTCTAGATTTTTTTATCCAACTGTGAATCTTTATTTAATGAAAATAATATAAAATTAGTTTACTTGTTTTTATTTCCTCTGAAATTAGAAGTAATGCAGTATAATTCCACAGTCCTTTTTTTGCAAAATATTTTTAGTATTGCATAATTAGTATAGTAATATAATTATACATATAAAACTTATGTGTGCAAAGATGCATTCTATTTAACATATGACTCAGTGTTAAAATTTGCAAAATGAATCACCACTTTTAGAGAAAAACAAAAAAGAGTCATAGCCATAAGCACAGTGGTGAAAGTTTTATTCTGAGAGGATGAAAAGGTGACAGCAGGTAGTTCTTTCCATATCGCCAAAAAAGGTTATTTTTTTCTTTATTTTATAGCTAGGGCAATTGAAAAGGGGAAAAACGGTAGTACAATCACATAAATAAAGGCATCTTGATTCAGCTTATCAATTTTCTTAGAAGAAAAATAAATAGTCTTGCTACATTTAAAACTAATATAATCATGAAATTACTTTGTGTTGGTGAGGTCTTTGCTTATTTCTCTTAACCAATACTGTATCCTCTGTCCATAAAACACTGCTCAGCATCTTGGCTTCATGTCGCTGTGCCCTGTGTGCTTGCACGTGGCCCCAAATTCAGAAGGGCCCCGCACTTGGGATTTAATACTCTGTGGTTGCCATTTGGAAATGTAGTTCTTGAATGTAATTCTTAATGATATTCTCTTTGAATTTTATTCATAGGTGGTGTCCATTTAGATAATGAAGAGTGTGTGGGGCTTGGAGCCTGTGCTCCAAGGGTCTGCCTCCTGCTACCTGTCTACCTTCTCTAGCAGGTTCTCAGCTACCTGTTTCCCTGACCTGGAGGATCCCAGATTCTGTCTAATTGTCCCTGTTGCACTCAGCCCCTGACATCTTGGGTAGGTCATGACAATGGCAGGCTCTGGACTGGAGTTATCAAAATGCATTTGGTGGGTGACTCAGTTGCGTTGAACCTCGTCTACCACCTCATCAGGTACCAAAGGTGACTAAATGTTACAGGCTGTTTCTAAACATCTCCATTTTATAACCGTCAACTTTTCCTTGTATTTGTACTAAGTTTTAAGATCTAGTCATTAAACCCCTGGATTCTGCAGTGGCCTAGCTGGTTTCTGGCCAGTTCTCTTTCTTCTTTCCAGTCATTCCAGGCTCCAGGGTTAGGCTCTATTTCTCCCAGCAAGCCCTTTGATTTCTCTCTCTGTCTTTATCTCTACATCTCTCTATCACTATCTCTCTATCTCTGTCCTTATATATCTTTGTTTTGCAGCAGTATGTGTTATATGGAAGCACATTCTTTTTATGGAAGCAATAATTTACAAGTTGAGTTTTAAAGACATGTAGTTGTGAATTGGAAATAAACTGTGGATAGCATTCCTACTATACATAGGCTTTCAAAGATATTTTAGTTTTCAGAAAATATATTTATACTTTTAAGAAAGTATTTGATTTAAATCATTTATTTATAAATTATAATAGTACAATAAATATTTTCATCCAGTTACCGCAGAAGGTGTAACTTCTTAAAGTTGGTATGTAAGTTGATTTGATTCTTAATCAAAATTCTACTAAGCCTAATCAAATTTTTAGAACATGAAAATATTTTTCTCAGATATCTCATTTTAATGAAAAAAGTGTGTGCTCACAAATTGTCCAGCTAGTTTTTTCCTCCCCTATTCAAGTTGGCTGAACCCAAATATCCTGGAAGTAGGTCATTTTATAATGAGAAAATAGATTTTAGTTTTAGAATTCAAATATAAATTTTTATGTTATTTTATTTTGATTACTTTTCTCTAGATTTTTTTCTGCACAGCACAGATTGTTGATACTCCACATACAACTTGATGTGAGGAAGTAAGTAGGCATAAGCAAGCATAGTGAAGTAGAAAAATGAAGGGAATGAGAAAGGAGAATAAAAATGAAAAGAATTTTCATGAGGAATAATGAGAAAAAGGCTACAAATCACCATCAGCACATTTTGTCGGGTACCAAGTTACCTAATTTCTAAGTCTGAATCTATTGGTAGACAAAGGTCAAGTCCAGATTAAATCACCAAACTAAAATCTACACAGAATTTCTAATGTTTATGCATTCTTTAAATACTTATCTATTACTCAAAAACCTATTTCAGATAAAGGACTAATTTAACAAGTTATATTTTTATTTGTGACTAACAATCCAGCTCTTTCAGCATGTATAGAATGGCTCCCAGGAAATGAATTTAATTATTTGAAAAGTAAAATTATAAAAATAGGATTTTTCAAGTACTCTTAAGAATTGTTAAAAGTGAATATTCATTTGCTGACCAGTCATTAACATTTATCTATCATCTTCTTTGTAGTCTCCAGAGATGGTGGAGAATTTATAAAATTTGAAGATATACAAACCTCAAGGAAGTTGCAAACAAATACCAGAGTATTTGCAGCTCAAATGTGTACACTGGACTGCTAAAAAGATCCCAATAGGTAATGGAACAATTAAAATTAGTATGTGTGTAGTGCTCACTTAATGTGAGGCTTTGTACCAGGCACCAGAGATGGAAAGGTGAATGAGAAACAATAGTCTGGATGCTGGAATAAGTGAGAGGATTGGAATGAAATGAAGTTAACATGGAAAACTAATGGGAATCATCTCCCCACATATTCTGGGGTAAATAAGAAAAAAGTGGGAGTGAAATTAATATCATTTCATTTATTGAGCATATAAACCACACATTGATAATACCTAACGTTCATAGATTTTTCAGTGGGTACCAGGAGCTTGGCTAAGAGTATTAAATTAATTATTTCATTTAATCTACAGAAAATAAAGACTATCCTTATCCTTCCATTCCAGACTTTCACCCTGAGGCACAGAGAGGTAACTCTAAATTTACATAGGTATTAGTGGCAGACTAATCCCATAGGCTGTACCCTTGATAGCTACACTGCAATCAAAGGGTTAGGTGTGAGAAAAATCATGAGGGAATTCAAACCACAGTAACATTATCAGGTCACCAAACTTGTACAAGAAAAAATGCTTTTAAAAATAACATCTACATGATTTTAAATGACCTGTTTTTTTCCCCTACTAAACCAAAGCTGCCCCCTGATAATATTAGAGTGGAAGTTTGGGATGATGAGCAAAAGCTAGAACTGAGTGCTATAAAGTAGACTGGGCACCAGGGTGAGAAATCAGTGGGAGGCTGTGTAATTTCTAGTTATTCAAGCTGTATATTTTTATATTACTGTTTGACACCTTTTCTACATTTCAATTTGCATGAATTTTGGAAGAATTAATTTAATGAAAAAGCATATTTAATCTTTCAGAAGAAGAAAACAGTATTTATTTTTATTTCTCCACACAAATATCACAGACTCTACAGTGGCTAGAATATAAATGAATACTCTAAGTAAATAACACTCTAAATCTCTCAAGAAATATGAGTTCTTTAGATCTTTAAGGCAAATAGTGTGGTTTCCAGAATTGATGATGTGCAGTTACACTGCACTTGGAGAGAGGTAACTCATTTTCCTCCTAGATGCTGGTGAACTTACACTTCATGTGTTGATGCTTGTGATGCTGCCCTGACACATTAACAGGAGATATTTGTTGGAACAGTGGCTGTCACACATCTATGTGTGGGGTGGAGGGGTATTCTATTTAATTACATTTTGTAGCCATTCTAGGTTAAAATGTTTTCTGAGATATAATGCTCAGTATTTATTCTGTTAATGATAATACTAACACTATTATTATTTCTCTTTCAATTTTATGTTTTGAAAAGCGTTTGAACAAAAATTAAAATATAAATATGTTACCTTATTTTTCTAATATTTAATAATAATACTTAATTTTTCAAACACACCTATTATAGACAAATTATAATATTACAAATCACAGAAATATAATAATGATATTGATCAACTGATTATCATTTGCTCTGTTTAAAATCTTTGCATGCTTTATCATATTTAAGCATTTTTAAGGTGTTACTATTGTTAACCCTATTTTACAAGTAATATTCTGTGGCTTAGAGAGTTTAATAATTACCCAAAGCCACAGAGAGTGTTTGAGTTGGAACTGTATACATAGACTCCATGCTCACTGCTATCATATTCATTTTTGAGATTTTATTGTGGTACATTTCTTAGGCAATTTATGTTCTTTTCTATAAAACTGTACTACTTAAATAATTCAGAATTTCAACATAACGACTACATTTATTTTTACAATCACAGACTGGTATTGAGGTAACAGAATAGCAATAATTGTATACATTGCTCCAAAAACAACTAAAAATGAAAGAAATCTTAACGTGTAATGAATGTGTGCTGTTCACTCTTAACCTACAGGAAATGTTTTAAATTCTCACACAATTCCATACCCTCATACTCCACCAGGCAAGGCAAGTGGCTATTTAATATACCACCAGGCCAGATCTGTTCAAAGAGCTATTCATTAACATGTTAAATATATATCTATCTTATACAGCCTTTCATTTGAATGTTTCCTTTTAGGAGGAAGTTTAAATTATTTATGGACAGTAAATATTATACATTGGAACCAACTGAGTTTGCATATAATCTTAATCTTCTTCTCCTACTATTTTCCTTATCTATCATATCTTTCCCCTACTTTTTTTACTTGTACTTTCAGCCCTGGTTATTTTTTTACTTCCACATAAGATTTTCCTCTACCCTGTTATGCAGTAAAATCATTTTCATATATTTTCCTTTGTTTTAGTGGCCTCTTTGTACAATAAGGCTGTTACTTGTTGACAGCAATATTTTCATGTCTCCTAGTTTTTTTTTTTTTTAATATAGCCCTTGACTGGGCTCAGATGCTTTCCTTTGGCTTGGAGGTGATACTAAAAGCAAAGTAAGAAAAGGTTGCACAATGTTTATAGGGTGCACTGGCTCCTTGTAATTCACATTTGTTTCCTTTTAAGGAGGAATACAGACTTTCACTTCTCTTTTTGTGATAGCCCTTGGCCACTTTTATGTTTTCAGTTTACTTTTCTTAAAAAGTCCTGGCCTTCCAGAATACACATCATATGATATTCATCTCTTGGTTACTTAGTATCTCTTTGGTCACTCTATCTACTTACCTATCCATCTACCATCTTTTTTTTTTCCCCAAGTGACTGCCCAACTTTCACTTCTGGTAGTTTCTGCAGGGAACTCAATTTAGTGCCTAGAATATATTTTGATAAGTGTTTTTAGAAAGAATTATACCTGACATTCCTTTGAGCACTTGCATATCTGAGAATGGCTTTCAGTTGCCTTTTACATAAAAGACAAATTGGATAAATACATTTCTGGTCCATTAGTTTACTATAAAACTTTATAATTATTTTTCATTATATTCTGGGATTCAACATTGTAGAGAATAATTCTGTAAATGGCCTGATTCTAATCCTTTTTGTAGGATTGCTTTAGTGTTTGTAGGATTCTTTACTTTTCAAATACCAAGGAAAAATTTTAAGAAAACAAAAACAAACCAAAAGGAGAAAGAAAAAATTTTTTACAAGATATTGTGATATCTAGATTCCAGCCTTTCTTCAGCTTAAGAAAGGGTTTATTACTATAACTTCCAATCAGCTTTATGTTTACTCTCTTCTTACACTTCTTATCCACATATTGAACATGCAGTATCTAAATAACTAATCTTTTTACTTAAATTTGCCTTTTTGTCCTTTGTTTAAAATATTTTGCTTTATTATTTTAGTTTATTGATTTTACTTTATTATTATTATTTCTTAAATTTTCTGTAGTACTTTATTCCTATAAGATTTGTGATATTAATTACTTTATCATTTCTGTTTTCTTTCAGTCTTTCCTTATTCTTTAGACAAGAGAAAGAAGTAGGTAGGTATAGATATAGTAATAGTTATAGATGAATATGCATATGGATGTATAATAGATGTGAATAAAGATTTATCACTCTTCCTTGATCTCAAGTGGAGTTGTTTATTAAAATTCATAATAAGAGAATAGAGAATATAAAAGTTGATATATGATATCTCTTTCCTATAATAAATATTTTTCAATAATCTTATTTTTCCTCTTGTTTAAGTTTAATTTATTACTTTTATAGTTTTACTCTATATGTGAATCCTTTTTACATACCCTTATGTTGGAAAGTTTTCTATGAATACATTTTTGTTTGAGAAGTTCTGTGGTGTATTTTTCAAAATATTTAGCAAAATTTTCTTGGGATAAATATCTCTTAACCAGGAAGGACAATGTTAGATTCTTCCACTAAGAATTTAATTTAGAGAAATGGATAATGAAATTCTATGTTATCAGTTCAGGGATTGTGTCATAGGGTAGGTAGGAGAAAGCTAAGGCTGAATTCAGCAGTTAACTGCTTCCTCATTCATACTCTTTTTGCTTGTTTGCTAATCCATATCCAGGGATCAACTCTGATTATCAGTGTTTTTGTGGCTTTTTTGTTTTTTTGGCCTTATAAACACTGCTTTTTTTTGTAGCTGAAATCTTTTCTAGCATTAACAAGTATTAAATCATTTAAAAAATAATTTGATATTGGAAAACTATTTCTTGTGAGTTTTCTTTATCCCACAAATGCAGATCTCTAAATCGCTTTAACCCGGCTGCATTTGAGTATCACGTGAAGCTACTTCTCAATGAAGTTTCTGTACCTTCTCCATTACTCACAGATAAGGAAGTTTTTGCTAGGCCTCTAATACTTTCACTTAACTTTTTTTAGCTTCATCATACTGCTACCATTGAAAAGTGATGAGTTAACTCAAGAAATCTCTTTCAATCATTTGTTACTTGCATTACATGTAACACAAATGCTTAATAAATATAGAATTATAAGATTAAGACAATTTATTTGAACATCTCAGAAAAAACATTAAAACTTTTTAGTTTTGAAGGCATATGAAATACAAGCTCATATATACAAGTGCTCAGAAATATACTAGCTCTATATTCCTCTGGAGGAAAAAACAAAAATAAAAACAACAGCAACAACAACAAAAAACTTGAAGACAGACTCCAGGAGAAAGAGACATGATTGAAAACTAGGGAATCAATAATGTGCAGAGCACTGTATTTATTTGGGAATAGAATATCAAGAATATTTTTTTGAATTATAAAATAAGACTTTCACAGCTTAAGTCCACTCTGCTCTTAGCTGAAACAAAGTATGATGGTGGATATAATATAATTGAACATATATGAAGGTTTTAAGTGAAGAATCAATGTATAACCATTAGTGTTTAATTGGAATTTCCAAATACGTATGTTGCTGACATTGACTGGGAAAAGAAGAATGAGTGAAAAGAGAAAAAAAATCAGGGCTCAGCCTTGAGAAAGCCCAACATTAAATGTGGATAGTCAGGCAGAAGAGTCAGCGAAGTGGCCTGAGGAGAGTTGTCAGAAAGGAAATAATAGGAGTGTATGGTTTTCCAGAGGCCAAAGCAGAATTGCATTTAAGGGAAGACCTGATCCAAAGACACTGATGATTAACGAAGAAAGATGTAGTCAGTGGTGGTAAGGAACACAGAACATTAATGTAAGATTATACAGAGAAATACCCATTCTCCTCGTCAATATAAAATTCTCTGGTAACTTTTGTAAGTGTAGTTCTGGTGATCTATTGGGGAGTTGGACATAAATCACAATGGATTTAAGAAGAATAGGGGAAAAGGGAGTGGTATAAGACTTCCAGAAATTTGGTAATAAAGTGGAGAAGCAAGATTAGTTAGTAACTAGAGGTGAGGGCCTTACAAGAAGGACTAATTTTTTTAAAGATGCAAGAGAGTTGTAAATATTTAAATATTTGTAGCAGCAGAAACATAATACAGAATTTTAGACAGTTTGCAAGTTATCATAATTATGAGATTAAATTAGAAACTATATAAGAAGTATGAATACTGCTATTAATAACCTAAAATACTGTACAAGGGATGGTATGTGTATATATGAGGTCTGTTCATAAAATTTCCAGCTATTGACATAATGGGAATGGTTTGTGTGACATTGATGTAACCCGGCAGCCAAGGAGAGTAGAGTGGAGTACACACATATGTGAACAATGATGACGTCAGTGTTCTAATCAGTGGGGGCAGTAGATGCTGTTGGGTGAGTGTGTGTACTGTGTGACCATCAAATTCAAAATGAATGAGTTTGTAGAGCAATGAATCTGCATGAAATTTTGCATTAAGCTTGAACATTCTTCTGTGGAAACCAGTCAGGTGATTCAGAAGGCTTTTGAGGACGATGCAATGAGTACAGTGCAAATGAAAGTGTGGCACTAGTGCTTCAAAGATGGTTGAGGATCTGTTGAAAGTGATCCACATCTGGAAGGCCAGCAAACAACCAGAACACCTGAGAATGTTGAGCATGTATGGGCTGCAATCAACAAAGACTTCTGGCTTTTCTCAAAACTAAAATAACTTTTGAAAGGGAAGAGGTTTTAGACTGTCAATGAAATTCAGGAAAATACGATGAGGCAGTTGATGGTACGTCCAACAAAGGATTTTGCAGAAGTTTTGAGCAGTGGAAGAGATGCTAGGAGAACTGTGTGAGGTACCAAGGTACATACTTTGAAGGGGACTGAGGAATCATTGTCCTATGTACAGTGTTTCTTGTATCTTATTCAGTAAAATTCCCTATTTTTCATATTATATGGCTGTATACTTTATGGACAGACCTTGTGTGTGTGTGTGTGTGTGTATATATATATTATATTCAAAATATTTGGTTTTTACTGATATTTCCAAATTTTCTACTGTGTGCCTTTCTGCATTTATAATTCCAAAATATGTGCTATATTATTATATAAACATTTATGTATAAATTATAAATAAAACCACTTTAAAGAAATATGTCAGATATAGTTGGGAAGTGGAACTATTTGTGGTTTTGTATTTTGTTTGTCTTTTTAGGTATTTTCTACAATAAATGTATACTATTTTCATACAAAAAATGCATTACTTTTAAAAGGGCAGGAACTCTAACAGGAAATATAGCATCTAAATTTGTGTTTTATTGATTTATTATGTTCCTTTACATTATGTGGTTTCTGAAACCATTATTTAGAGATTTCCTATGGCTTGTAGTATAAGAAACTCAGGGATAAATGTACGAGGTCTCAATGGAAGAAGCTACAAGTTATTATGTGGCATTTGATTAGTAGTTTCTGACTGACATTCCCTCAACTACAAGTACCTGTAAACTACAGGGGAAAAAAAGAGAAATGTTTTTGTAAATTTTTCCTTTTTAATTTTTTATTAATGTTCAAATACAGTTGCCTCCATTTTCCCACCATCCCTTTCACCCACCCCACCCACCCCCACCACCCACTCTCAATCCTACTCCCTTTTGGCTTTGTCCATGTGTCCTTCATGCATGTTTCTTGACGACCCTTCCCCTTCTTTCCCCCATTATTTCCCACCCTCCTTCCCTCTAGTTACTGTCAGTTCTTAATTTCAGTGTCTCTGGTTATATTTTGCTTGCTTGTTTGTTTTGTTAATTAGGTTCCACTTATAGGTGAGATCATATGTTTTAAAGTAGGTTCAGAATTGGAAAGTTCCACTAATTCTAATCCTGATGACCTCAAACATGTGAGTAAATAGCTGCTGCTCTGCCCATGTTTTGCTCTGACACAGGTGAGCTCCTGAGGCCCTGAGTGATGAAAGTGAGGCTTCCTCTCTTACACCCTTGAATGTGATAGTCAGCTTCCATTCTACATCAGAGTGGCATTTTCACCAAAATAATAAAAACATGCATTTATAAAAATTAGGGACTTTTCCCCTTTTATTTCTTTCTTCTTTCCTTTTTTATCTTTGTATTTGTTATTTCTAGATGAGACAAGGTTTTTCTAAGTATGGATGAAAATGAGAAAAAAAATAACAGGAAAATTAAATATTGCTAAATTCCAGTAAATAAAATGTATCTTCATGTCAAATATAAATCATGAAGTCATGTTTACCTTACAGAATAAGTAAATGGGAATATCCTAGTGAATTCTCAAAGAGAAAGATCAAGACACTGAAAATTAATATTAAAAGAATTTGGAAAGTTTTTGAACATATAAAATTGAAACAAGCAGTGACTTTAATGTCAAACTACTAGGTCTCCTATAAATAATAAACACCCAGAGAACAGACAAATTTGGCATATTAAAGGACAAATTCTGATTAAAAGACATATGGATGATATGTGGGAAAAATATAAGGAGCTTAAATCTAATTTTTAAAAAAGGTTTATATTTAGTTGAGTCAAAAGTAGTTTAATACTTAAAATTGGATGAACATTTGGCAACATGATAATATTTATCAAAAGAGGTACTTATGACCGTTTGAAATACTTAACAGGAGTGGCAAAAATCATATTTTTAACACTATATAATCTACTAATTCGACATTTAGAAATATGTTTTAAAGAAGTAATAAAAGATTTTTATGAAAGTTTGTGCACAAACATATTCATGGCATCCTTAATTAAACATTAAACATTGAAAACTCTCTAAATTTCCAGAATTTCAGGGGAGAAGGGAAGGGTTTACAGGAACAAATGTAGAGGACACATGGACAAAACTAGGGGGGTTGGAAATGGGAGGGAGGAAGGGAGGGATGGGTGGGTGAGCTGGAATGGGAATAAAGGATAGAAACTCTACTGAATAAACTAAAATAAAAATTAAAATTAAAAAAATAAATAAATAGAAAAAATAATTTTATTTTATGGGAAATATTTACTACAACATAATGTTAAAATGGAAAAAGAAATCTCTAAACTACATATTCAAATATTTTAATTTTACAAATATATATAAGTATGTGGTATTTGATTAAGAATTATTTATTTAAAAAAGGAGTTAACTTTGTAAAGAGCAAGAGTAACCAAGGTCCTTCTTATATAATTAATGGTCACAAACATTTTACTGTCAGAAATGCAAAAGCAAAAATCTTATGGATGAACATATGGAAAATTATGCTAAACATGGCCTGTTATAAAAGTTGGGACCAAATGGTTATTTATTATGTCAGTTTAGGTAAACTGCAGATACATTATCGGAATTCTCTTCCATACTTAAACTGGAAGAGGCTTGGCAAATTTGACCAAGATTTAGTGTGGAACTAATGCAATAGTCCTGGTCTCTTACAGGTCAGTGTAGGGTTAGATGAGGTGGCAGCTCACATATATGGTCCCAGATGAACTAGAAAATGTTGCTGGTGAGGGGCAGCAGATGACTTGTGGCTCCTACAGCTCCTGAGGACCTCTTCCTTCATTTTGTAAAATCCTGAGCTAGGTTCCTATACAGTTCCACAATGGACTGCACCAGTTTTCTTTAGGTTATTTGCACTATCCAAGTTGAAGACGTGGAGGAGACCAGAGACCAATGTGTGTTCCAGAGAAAGATATATGGTTTAAGTTTATTCTCATAGGTTCATTCATCTTCCTGGGTTCTGTGTTGTCCTTCATTTCTCTTACACCCTGTACATCTTTCCTCCATACTGTCATTTCTGCTAACCTTAGGCCTTGCACCAGATTTAGCTGCAACAGACTGCTACTAGTTGCTTAATGAGCTCTGGCGATCATGAGAGGTCTAACGCATTCCTACAATCTGTTGGACCACTCTTAGTAGTTATGCCTCTCATGCTTGATAGTTTCATTTATCTATTTTAAGTACATTGAATATATTGATCAATTATCATGAGTGACATAATGTATGTTGTAATTAAGCAAAAGTACATTATAACTACACTGTCATATTAAGACACTGAAGTAGGTCATGGTGTAGAAAAGCCACTGTTATATAAGACTAATAAAAATCATATTTCTGAAAAGTTATGGTGAAAAGATTAAAAACAGAATTCTACTTCTATTACTTCCTCCCTGCCCATCACTTCTGTCACCTGCTCACAAATATCTATGTTCTCAAGGGGGGTTTCCTCTCTTTTCTGATATACCCTGGGGATTAGAAACACTTATCCACAGTGTGCTAAAAACTAGTTTCTGACATCAGCACTGCTATGCTATATTTCCCCTCTTTGATTGAGAAACTATACCTGGAAGTCACTGAGGTTCTATTTGCAGACTGACAAATAAATACATTCACCTCCACTTCTACCTTTACCACTTGCTGAGGAGCAGGAGGTCTCTGCTCTAATGACTTTGGATTTTGTTCAAGCAAATACTGACATGGATAGGAATGTTCTCAGACATGCTGGTCCCTTCTTACATTCAGGAGTTTCCTGAAAAATCTGAATTTCAAGAGGGCCATAATTTCAAATTATTTTTTTACCTACACATTTTTCTTTATTCTTCTTTCAGTTTGGAAACTCCATTGACTCTCTGGAGGTGTGGGAAAGATGTAAAGGGGATCTTTGTATATATGAGATTTTTCTCTGGAGGCATGATTCATTTTTCTGGAGGATAGAACATATTTTAGATAATGGCTCTAATTTAGACAGAGGCCCATACACTCTAAGAATTAGAAAGTCTTGAATATATAATGCAAAGTGAATTGTCAAGCAAGAAATCAATAACAGTCCTACAAAACTATTCAATTTATTTAAAAAAATTAAAATATGAGTATAAATCATGGTTGGTCATCTATTTCTATAGGAATCTGATAAATCTAATATGAGCTTTTAAATATATGAGGTATGAAAAAATTATCTACTCACAATACATGAAGCCTTGCATTTTCTTTGCTTTTTTCCCAATTTTATTGGCAAACCTCACATCATAGTACCACCTCAATCTAATTGAAAACATTTAAGTAGTACTAAACATCTGTGATACTACACTACATGTAAAGTCAGAGAAATGCTCTGTTATTATCAAGATCAATACCAGAAATATCTTGTTATAATGGAAATGATTTAGCCCTGAAGAATTATGCAGCTATTTAATGTTTTTTGGTAAAAGATAATTCAATAGTAAATATAACCCTTTAGATATAAGCCATGCTTTAATTGGGATAAAACAATAGATTTAGTGATGGGAAGAATCAAGGATCTGATTAAAGGACAGAGGTCATTTTGGTCAAGTATTGCATAGGTTTAGCCACAACTAAAATATATACAGTTGATTCTTGTTATTTTCAGGAGTTATGTTCTACAAGTCACCATGCACAGTGAGTTTGTGAATAAGGAACTGTTGCTCCAAGGGGAAATAAAAACACAGGGTTATAACTTCCTGCAAACCTTGTCATAGCATTTTTTCAACTGGAACACCATTTGTGTTATCTAGGCTTTGTTGCAACATTCTTGTGAAACAAGTTGGCCTGCTTCTCCACGTAACTCTCTTCATAGGTATTAAAAATGTTCTGCAGCCTCTTAATTTGTAGAACCTTCCTCACCTGCAGGTTTAACATTTTTCATGCCATATCACCTTTTGAAATGTGAGCCAGCCAGCCCTATTAGGGAAGGGCTTAATGTTTTCCTAAACCTAGCAATGTGACAGGTATTTCCTTTGGCTTTTAGGTTAACAGTGCTGTCCAAATATGCTTTTTTAAAAATAATTATTCATTGTCTCATGAATCCACAAATTTAGCCACTTTTCACCACTTCCTCACACTCTATAGATCTGACTTGAGCACTTTTCAGGGCCACTTTACTTACAGGTTGGTGAACTTCCTCTTCTTTTTCATTGATATATCTTGTTGTCAATTCATTAGCATTAAACTCACAGCCAATAGCATTATAACTCATGCCTGAACAAAGCTTATCTAGCACTTTTTTTTTCATAAGACACATCACAATGTTCTCACACTTAAGAACACGAGACAGCACCTCAGAGGTATGCTTGGGGGCCCTTGTATACAGCACACTAACTTAAAACACAAAAATGGCATTTAAAAGACTCCGAAAGGACACTTGTTTTCAGTGCAAGAACTGAAACCAGAAGACAGAAATTGATGCCTTGTCTACCTCAGTTGGGAATATTTCTGTAGGGTGGCTCAAAAAATTTTGTTACTTGGCAAATATCTAACATCTGACTGTGATAGCTCTTCAAGTATTGATTTGGAGGTTATAGCACTAATAAATTGTAGTGATTAGGGGACTTCACAAATATGGAATCTGAAGATAATGAGGATTGACTGTATTCATGATAAAGATTCCACTGAAGAGGTAGTTTTGTTGATTATGCTTAACTGTGAAACAAAGTTGCATTTTGCTGACACTCTTTTTTCCTAGCAGATTTGGAATTTCATTCTTTGACTGTTCTTATTACTATCTTATGGATACAGAAGTTTTCTCTGGGTAGAACTGAACTGGGACCTTTTATCTTGCATAACTGAAGCTTTGTACCAATTGAATGACAACTCTTCATTTCCCCTTCTCTCTAACCCTTGGTAAATACCATTCCATTCTAAGATTTTGACTATAGATACCTCATATAAGTGGAATCATACAGTATTGTCCTTCCATAACCGGCTTATTTCATTTAGTATAATACCCTCTAGGCTTATCCATATTTTCACAAATGGTAAGAAGATTTCCCTCTTTTTAAAGTAATGATGTTTTACAGCTTCTTTATCCATTCATTTGTTTGTGGATATTTGTGTTGTTCATATATCTTGACTATATTGAATATGTTGAACATAGGAGTGGGTACAGATGTCTCTTCAAGATCCTGATTTCAAATCTTTTGGACCATATGCTCATAAGTGGAATTGCTAAATCATATAGTAATTCTATTTTTAACTACTGGAGAAACCTACATATATCAACTATACCATTTTACAGTTTAAAAGATCAACAGTTTAAAAGAATTCCAATTTCTTCACATCCTTGCCAACGTGTTATCTTTTTTCCCCTGGTAATGGACATCCTAACAGGTATGAGATGATATCTTATTGTGGTGGTATTGATTTGCATTTCCCTGAAAATTAGTGATGATGAACATCTTTTTATATATTAATCAGATTTTTTTTGCTATTGAGTTGAGTTTGTTATATATTTTGAATATTAATCCATTATCAGATAATGACTTGCAAATATTTTCTCCCTCTCCATTGCTTGCCTTTTTATTCTTGATGGTCTTATTTGCTGTCCAAATTTTTTTAGTTTGATGCAGTTCTCCTTGTCTACTTTTGTTCTGGTGCCTGTGCTTTAGGTATCATTTCAAAAAATTGCTAAAGCCCATGTCAAGATGCCTTTTCCTTATATTTTATTCTGCAAATGTTATATTTAAGTCTTTAATTCATCTTGAGTTGATTTTTGTGTATGGTATAAGATAGGGGTGTAATTTCATTCTTTTCTACGTGTGGATATCCAGTTTCCCCAACACCATTTCTTGAAGAGACTATCCTTTTCTGATTGTGTATTCTTGAAACTCCTGTTAACAGCTATGCCTGGGTTGGGGAAAGCCAGAGGAAACTCTGGTGGAGGTTCTTAATGTTCCTTATTGCAAGTCACTTGTTGTCTGAAATGGGTATTAGGGCAAAAGACTAATTGAGCTATGTAGTAGCTGCTTCCCTCTGAAGTTTGTTTAGGGTGGCTAGAGCTCTGGCACGTGAACATGAGCAGTTGTTCCTGGTAAAGGGGATGATTAGAGGTCTTGGGGCCAAAATGACCAGAGTCTAGTCTCAAACTTTAAATGGGTAAGAAGCCTAGCTTTGGTATTATACCTCTTGGGAAGAAAATAAAGTAGTCCCCCAAAATCCAAAAAAAGATAAAACAAGGAAAAAAATAAAAGAAAAAGTCTGTATTTAAAAGAAAGTAAACAAAGTGGAAACAAACACACAAATTATTCTCAAATTAATAGTCAGAATTTTACTTGAAATACTTTATTAGGTTATCTTTAGTTAAAAAATTATGGCATTTGGGTTTTTTTTTTTTTGCTTTAATTGTATATTCTGCTGTTTAATTGGATTTCTGGACCCTCACCCTTTTCCACAGTTCTGAACTTGCTGCCTCCTCATCCATAAATTTGTGTATGTGTTTCTCTAGAGCACATATTTGACTATTTTTGATGATAACTTCATGGCACAACATGATACGTTATCAGGAGTAGATTATTTTTAATATATCTTTAGAAATGATTATACTTTCTAAAAGAAAAATGTCCAAAATTAGAAGAATTCAACCATATAAACAGACTTCTGATAAACATATTTAAATTTCTTATAAAAGTTGCATTTTTTTTCTTCTTTTATACTTGACAACACTGCATTCTGTATACACCCAGGGGCCTGTAACATTTAAAAGCATCATCTCATTTGCAAGTGTCCCAGAAATACAATTGAACATATGGGTAAATTCAGAAATTTCCCCAAGGCCTAACTAATATACAGCATGCAGCACAGAATGTGGAGCACACACACCTTGAGCCAGAAGTCCCTGGTATGATGCTGCTCCTTTCCTCAGTAGGGTAGTTTGATAACAGGTCTTGCAGAGGTGGCAAACAAAAGATAACATTAAAAGTGGACAGTTAGCTTTGTTGTATTCTTGTAATTGTTTTTGAACATAGCAAATGATATAATAAAAAGGAAGAGCGGGTAGAGTGGTATGATGCCTATTCAAAGTGGGACAAAAATTTTTGAAAATTCAATAATCTTCATAGCAAAATTTTTTAGCTTTTTTTCTTCAATGAAATTTGAAAGAAAAAACAGAATGAGTCTCATTATTAAATTGTTGACTAGTTCATAGCAGAAATATAACATATTAGGTCAAATAAATATTTCCTACCATGAGAATTTCTAGAAATATATGGATCTTTAATGTAGATACTAGTAAAAAGAATGGTTCTATTATTTTTGATAAACACCATGAAGTTTCCTTATGGATAGATTTTTTTTTCAGTAAATATTTATTAGGTTTCTTAGTTTTATCACAATCATATTTTGTGTACTTTTATGAACAACTAGAGACAATCTGAATATCTTATTTTAGAGATTAGGAAACCAAAGCACACAAAAAATTGCTCGGTTGATTTGTTAATGCAAAAGCCTGAACAAGGATGGAAACTTTTTGACTTCAGTGGTTTTTATGCTCTGCCAGAAGTTCTTTCTGCTAAAATCTCGAAACTAAATGTTCATCACAAGGGCCTTCTGGTACTGCCACATTATGTTTTTGAGATTCTTTTCAGATTTTCCTAGAACCTTTTGTCAATATTCTTCATAGGTTATTCCTAACAAATTTGAATATTGGGCATGTGCTCCAGTATTAGGGAGTTTTTAAAAATGACTTTTTGGTAATTAGTATTAATTATTCTTTTCCCCTATAAAATGTTATAAATCACTTTCAAAGTGATATTCCAATTAATGATGTGTAATTATGTGTTTGATTGCTTATCATCTCCTGATCTCCTAAGAATTAAAGCAGTTCAATAATATAAGGACTGTGATCAACAAATCACAGTAGTAGAATATATCTCTTCTGTTTTATTTGCTTTCTTATACAGTAAACTTATCAACATTTTTCACTCTTATGTATTTCAACAAAACTCAAATGACTGTATCTTATCCTTATATGTATATCCTCTTATCCTGTGGTATTTACAAAAATAATAAAAATAAAATATCTATTATTATTAAAGAATTAAGAATATTTCAAATTGCTTATTTGGATGATTTCTGAATTCAACCTGGAAATTACAATTTTCTTATCAATAGTTGTCATCATTTGACTAATTTGGAAGAAAGCTTTATTTATTTGATGCTTATTAGAAGACATGAGATATTATTTTAAGTGTTTTGATATAGTCCAAGGGAAGACTAGCTTCAAAGAAGTTAAATTTCTCTTGCATGTGATCTTTTATCACTGTCAAAGTAATCACGATAGTGTGACTTTGTCATTCCTTCAGAGAGAAGTCTTCAATATGTGTGTAGAAATCAGAAAATGAATAATAGAGTGTTGTGCAACTGTCCATTATCAAGTTTGCTTTAGAGCTATATATTTTTATGTTTTAATGACCCATAACTTTGAGTATGCAACAAATTCAAATTTGTAATTAATTTAAATGTTATATATTGTCTGAAGCTGTCAGTTACAAATTGCAAAAACATATTTAAAAGATATGGAAAATGAAAGTAGGTAGGACAACAGCAATGCAGAAGGTTATTTAAAAACTGATTTGGACTCATTGATTTTGCAACTGAGGCCAATTAAAGGAAAACAAGTAGATGTGAGAAGAAAGAGCTATATGTCAACACCTATTTCTTTTTACATTTGTTTGAGAACTAGTTAAATGTTTGTGAAATGGCTAATGTCAAGACATTCTCAGAGAAAATTTATTTAAATTAAAAATATTGATTAAATTTATTGCCTGTAGCATATATGGAAGTGAACTTTTACCAGGAAGAGAGCTGCTTTTTGCCTGTATTCTGTGCAAGTTGGACATCAGTGACTCTTAGAAGATTACCTAATAGATCTGACCACAGTAGCATTTGCTGAAAATTTCAATTCACCCTTAAGATAAAATATGGTGCTTTCACCTTAAAAGTGACAATAAGTAATTGGAATGAATTTTGCATAACTTATTAAACTTTGAACTTTGGTGGCTATTTTTAACTCTGTTGCCTTAGCAATAATTTACACTTCTATTTGTTTTAATTTTTGAAATTTTATCATCATTACTTCAATGTTTAGAATTACAACAATTGATAATTTGGTAACAATATTCTCTGAGAAACTATACAGTGAACAACTCTTTATTCTACCATTTTACCACATAAACAAATTAGAGTGGTTGGATAAATCTTAATTTTTTCAAGAAGCTAGAGGTTCACAATTAGGATCAGCTAAGATTCCAACAGCTAAGAATGCAAACTTTGTTTCTCATGGGTTAACTACATAAGTTGCATTCTATTTTAGGTTCAACTTTACTGGTTTGAATATATATATTTTGCATATTTACTACTTGTACGTGTGAACAGTTTCTACCATGGTTGTCATCACAATCTAGTACCAGGTATTAGAGTGCTGGAAAAAACTAGACAGCACATTCATGAAGCTTGATTTCTGGAAGAAGTAGGAAATTAATGTGCATATATACATATATAATATGTACACACATATGTATGTATACATATCAAAAGGCATTGATGACTGCTGTGAAGAAACAAAACAAAGGGATATCATCCTTGTTGGGGTTATCCATGCATCTATGGTAATCACTGGATAACCGTATATAAATATAATTGGATTTTATGTGGTCGTTGGTCATCATTTAATAAAGCTACCTGTATTTGCCATGTCTAGTGTGCACCCTTGTTTTTGGCCCAAACTTTCAGAAGAAAATCTTTCATTTTAACTTTAATTAATTAATTAATTTATTTATTTATTATATTTAGGTACTTGTTTTTGTATTATAAAAGATTTTTAGTATTTATTTTTGAACATCTGATGGTACAATAAATTTTATGTAACAAATAATTACAAAACACAAGAATAGATATGTTACAAGAAATTTTATGTACCAGTAACAAATTACTACTACCTATGTATAATGCACATCCTTATTTTTTCCCTCAAAACTCTGGGTAAAAAAGTGTGCATTATACATGGCAAAACATGGTAATTGTTAAGGCAAATTTCTCGTGGCTGCAAATATGCTCAGGACCAGATTCCTCCTGACCCTAAGCATATAAAAACTAGATATTAGATTAAATAGTTTTAAAAAAGAAGAAATAAATGAATGCCTTTTGCAGTTGAAGAAGAATAATAAAAGTTTATTTATTTATTTTTTGCTGTTTAAGAAAGGTGGACAGGTAAGTAGAACGAGAAAAATACCTCAGCAATATTGCTGCTAAATTAGATTATAGGGCATGACTCAGAAACATACGTCTTTATTTTTTTCAATGTTAGATCCCAAGATAGAATTAGACCACTCAAGCACGGATGATGATGGAGAATTGTAGCACTCTCCCATAGGCTACTTCTGTCCTTATAAAATGTAATTGGATTTTAACAAGTTTGAGTGCTTATTGTGCTCAAAACCAAAATAGATTTTCGTATGTCACTATCCTTTATAATTTTACTACATGGGGAAAACTTTCCCCTTGGATCACTATCACAGGTCACTGTGATTTTTGCTTACTTTAGGATAACAGACATGCTTGCACTCACTTTAAAGTCAAACAAAATGTCAAATCTGTAAAAAGAATGCCTAGTTCAAAAAATAATACAACTGTGAGCTTGGTTTAATTCCAAGTTCAAGTATTCTCCTTTTTCCTAGGATCACATGCTGTCAGAGCAAGCTTTCAGAGAACAATGCATCTGGTTCCCTCTCTACTTGTTTTCTGTTTTCTTCACTTATTTGATGGAGGTGGTAGGCAAACTTTCTAGCATTCTTAATTAGTTCAGTTTTTCTTACACATCGATGCCAGCATCTCCTGTCACAGAATTCTTTTGAAGTCTCTCTCTTAGAACTGGCCAAAAGAGCATGACCTTTGCTTTCCTGAGGCATTCTTCCAAATCTAAAGTGTTAGACTTAGTAATAAGCTCATAGGAACACATTTGTTTGAGAATAGAAATAGCTTATTTGCTTCAATTTCACTATTTAATCATGGGGTACAAACTACATTAAGTTAGATACTACTGAGACTCAGACTTTTCTTTGAATGATAGTATATAAAGAAGAAATCAGTGAAAGTTACTGCTTTTCAAAATATTTTGTTCACATCTAGTGCATGCAATTGGATTGTTGTGGATAAGAGTAGAGATGTTTGTCCATTCAGGCTACTGTAAAAGAATACCATTGACTGGGTGGCTTATATTTAAAAAAAAAAAAAACATTTATCATAGTAATGGAGGCTGGGAAGTTCAAGGTCAAGATGCCCAAAAATTCAGTGTCTTGTCTGACTTCCTGGTTCACAGACAGCATTCTTCTCACATGGTGTAAGGAACAAAGGAGTTCTCTGGAATCATTCTTATTGAGGGCACTAATTCTATGCATGAGGGCTCCACTGTTATGGCTTACTCACCACCCAAACGCCTTATGCCATCACACTAGGGGATAGGGTTGACACAAATGAATTTGGGGGAAACATTCATCATTCAGTCAGCTTATTGCAGATGCTAATGACTGATGTTGGAACATGAAGAACTTCCTGGGCGGTCTGACCATCTTTTTCCCAGGTGGAGGAGTGAGACCAGAATCAGGCAAGGACTCAGCTTCCTTACAGTTCCCTCTTGGCTTCTAAGAATCAAGAGCTTGCTTCCTACTTTCCATCTCCCTTATTTTCAATTTGGAAAGGTGTGAAAATGTTCAATTGGTATATTCATTTATATCATTAGTTTTACCAAGTATCATATTACAAGCTAGAACTTAACATTTTATTGATTTAACTATATTCTGTGGTTCATGGGACTCATTAAAATAGAAACTTTAATGAAAATTTCATCTACAGTGTAAAAGAAATCTCTCCAAGGCAATGGTCAAAATGAATCAGGCTAAAAATTTCAGACTTATTCTCACTAGAAAAATAAAATAAAAAGTGACCAATGTAACCCATAATGTTGAGACTCTATGATAAGAACTATAAGGATATTCAATACATTATGCGTGTTCAGTATGAGCATTTTGACTAAAATAATTAAATAGGTTATGTGTTAATACTTCTCCTGGATAGTTTCTTGGGGAGTATAAAGCATACCTTGAAAGGAGTTTATTCACAAAAGAGAAATAATGTGAAAAGTTCTATTTTGTATTCTAATAACTAAAGAATTTACTTTTGCTATTTTGTCTATCATACTCACCTTTTCCAGGACATAGAACATTAACAAGATATCTGAGCATTATAAACAAATAGATATAATAAATCAGTTCTTGTCAATCAGACCAAGCAATTGATAAATATTTACCTGATGTCTCCAGATTTAACACACTCTTAGCATATATTATATACTCAATAAAACTAAATTATTTCAAATTAATCTGTTGCATATTGTTCACGTATTCTATGAAAAATTAAGCAAGGAAGAAAAAGTTAGAAAGTGCCAGCTGTTTCAACAGATGATTTAAATTTTAGTAGCTAGGTTGAGAGAAACAGACAATAATTATGCAAGATGAAATAAACTGAAAATCACAAGACAGAAAATATGTCACAGAAATTCAAAGAAGTAAATATATATTTAAAATTTACTTTTCTGCTCACTCTAGGGCACTTTTTTTTTTCATTGCTTTTAGAGAGAGGGAGGGATGGGGGAGAGAGACAGAGAGAAACAAAAACATCAATGTGAGAGATAATCATTGATTGGTTGCCTTCTCATACATGCCCTGACTGGGGATTGAAACCGCAATCAGGGTATGCGCTCAGCCCAGGAATCAAACCCATGACATTTTGTTTTATGAGACAATGCTCCAACCAACTGAGCCACACCAGCCAGGGCCTACAAATATATATTTTATATACATTTATATAGAGAAATATATATTTTGAATCAATATATTTTCATACATGTAAGTTTAAAATTATAAGGCAAAAAATGTGAGCTGTAAAAATGTTGGGTCAATGTAGCCATAGTAGATATAGTTACAATGAAGAAATATAATGGTTTACATATATTGAAATTCAGTAATGCAGGAATAATTAATTCAATAAATATATGTTGAGCTGCTGGGTTTAAGATAAGTAGGATTAACATAACCACTAGCTTTTGATCACTCACACTTTATAGGAAGAAACAAATTAGTAAACAACTACTTATAAGAAATTTGATCAATTGAAAGAAGAGTACTATGAATGTAGGTACAGCTAACTCAGATTTTGTGAATCAGGTAAAGCTTTTCTGATCCACAATAAAGGAAAAAAGGTAGATTTTATACTGGGCTCTGAAATGACTAGGAATTGTCCCGTTGAAGTGAGGGCTGGTACGAAGTGAGTGAGGTGAAGTGAGTGAGGTACGGTGTGAATGTACTTCTGGATAAGCATATGAGTTTATCTCTAAAGGCAGCATGGACCTGCATTGTAAATGTCTGTGTAACTATTTTCTGATTCCTTCATTTGACATTTGTAACAACATTGTGCATTTTTGTCTCCGCTACATCCTTTGTCTCTGCTAGCATTATGAATGCTATTGTGTTGTCTTTTATTTTTGACTCTACTTTTGGCTTTATGACAATAGAATTCAGATGTCTTTACAAGGAAGTATAATGATAACAATGCAATTTTGAAATATTTTACCTTCCAAATTGCTTAAGGATAAACAAGCAGGTATAGCAAATTATGAGTAAAAAAAATCACATAGCTAAGATTGTTAAGGAAACTATATGATAAGTGATCCCCATGATCCACAAAATGGTGGGCAGGGTAAAACTATGTAGAACCTAGACCCCATGAAGAAATAACCCAGGTTAGTAGCAGCACATGGCTGGTGGAGGGAAGAGAAAGAGGAACTTCCACAAGCCAGAGCACAGGAACAGAGTTGCCAATGGATATGCACTTGCAAATTGAGAGGACCTCTTCTCACCAAGTACCTCAGGTAAAATAACCAATGAAATAGGGAGAGGCCTCCACAAACTTAGGTTTTTAAATAGTTTTATTCAAATATAATTTGCATCCCATAAAATTTACCTGCTTAAGTGTAAAATTAAAATTTTAGTAAGTTTATAGGATTGTACAACTATCACAATAAATACATTTTAGAATATTTGCAGCACTCCAAAAAGATTCCTTGTAACTTTCTTAAACACCCCACATTCTCACCTCTGATTCCTGACATCACTAACATACTTTCTATACTTTTTATGGACAATTCATGTAAATGGAATTATAAAATATGTGGGAATTTTTTTTGACTGGATTATTTTTCATAGTATAATGTTGAGAGTCTTATGTATGGCAGATATCAACACTTTCCTTCTTTTTATTGCTGAATAGTACTCCACTGAATGGCCATACCAATTTTGCTATTTACTCAGTGGTTGACAGATGTTTGGTTCTTAGTTTTGGGGTATTATGACTGTGTTGCTATAAAACTCACATGTAAGTCTTCCTGTGTGCATGTATTTTCACTGCTTTTGGTTAAATTCCCAGGAGTGGTATACCTGGGTTATGTGGTAAATTTACATTTGTTTGTAAGAAAGTGTCAAACTGTTTTACAAAGGCACTGCACCATTCTACATTTTCTCCTGCAGTGTATGAGGATATCAGTTCTTACGCATGCCCACCAATAGATAGTCTCCATCCTTTTGACTAGAGCCAATCTAATGGGTATTAAGTGGCACGCAATTATGATTTTAATTTGTATTCTCCCCAATATGATGCTGAGCATCTTTTCCTGTGTCCCATGGCTAATGTCATATTTCTGATGAAATGTCTGTTCAAATCTTTTGCCCATTATTAAATTGGATCATTTGTCTTTGAGTTATTTAGTTATAAGATTACCCTTGACCTTTAAACAACATGGATTTGAACTGTATGGATCCTCTATATGCAAATATTTTTTCAATAAATACTGTAATGTATTTTTTCTTCTTTATGATTTTCTTACTAACATTTTCTTTCTCTTGTTTACCTTTTTGTAAGAATACAGTATATAATACATAAAACATACAAAATATGTATTAATCAACTGCTTATGTCATTGGTATGACTTCTGGTCAACAGCAGGCTATTAGCAAAGTCTTTGGGGAGTCAAAAATTGTATCTGGATTGTTGACGGTGTGGGGTCAGCATACCTAAGCCCCATGTTGTTAAAAAATCAACTGTACTTCATGAATTTTAGATACAAGTCCTTTATGAGGTATAGGATTTGCAAATATTTTCTCTCAGACTGTATCTTTTCATTTTCTTAAGGATCTACTTTGAAGTGAAAAAGTTTTTAACTGACCAAGTTTAATTTATATTTTTCTTTTATGCATGGCCCTTTTAGAATGATATGTAAGAAATATTTTCTTAACCCAGAGTCAAATGTGTTCTCATTATGTTCTTCAAAAAGCTTTATAGTTTTAGCTCTTTCATGTAGGCCTCAGGTCCATTTTGAGTTCATTTTTGAGTAAAGTGCGAAAAATAGTTTAAATTCATCTTTTTGTATGTGGACATTCAATTATTTCAACACCACTTATTCTAAAGACTAGTGTTTCTCCATTGAGCTAATTGCCTTCAAACCTTTGTTAAAAAATAATTACATAAATATAAGAGTTTATTTCTGGACTCTCAGCTCTGTTGCTCTGTATGCCTATCCTCTTCGGAACACACTGCCTTCATTACTGCAAGACGTCTGAAACTGGGAAGTGTAGTCCTCCAATTGTATTGTTCTTCTTCAAGATTGTTTTTGTTTTGTGGTCTTTGCCTTTTGATATACAATTTAAGACCAACGTCTACATTTCTGAAGGAATAAAAGCCTGCTGGGATTTTGATAAGGATTAATTTGAATGCCTAATCCACCACTTGGGGAATAATTGCAATCTTGATATACTTGTCTCCCAATCCATGTACATGAAACTTTTGTCAGCAGTATGTTTTAATTTTTATTGTACAGGTCTTACAGTTCTTTTAGCATTTTTCTATTTCTTATGCTAATATATGTGAAATTGTTTCTTAATTTTATTTTTGGATTGTTTATTGTTAATATATATAAAGCACAGGTGGAAAACACAAGGCCCTCGGGCGAAATCCAGCCCTCCACCTTGTTTTATCCTGCCTGGCACCTTGTTTCTACCCGGTGGCACTGCTGAGCTCTAGCTTAACTGTTAAGGAGTAGTTACATTTATACAGTCCTAAAATTACATCTGGCCCTTTGAAGGCAACCATGAGGTTGATGTGGTCCCTGGTGAATATGAGTTTGACACCCCTGATATAAATACATTGGACATTTATATTGATTTTTATCCTACAATCGTGCTGAATTTATTTTTAAACTCTAATAGTTGATTACTTTTGCATATTTCTTAGAGTTTTATCTGTGAATAAAAATAGTTTTATTTCTTTCTTTTCTATTTGGGTAACATACATTTTGTTTTCCTGATTCTGAGATGAGGCACCCTTGCTTTGTTTGCAATCTTCAGTGAGAGAGCACACAGCCTTTCACTATGAAGTATGCAGCTAGCTGTCAGTGTTCTGTAGGTTCCTGTTATCGGGATGAATAAGGTCTTCATATTCTTATATTTTGATTTTTTTGAACTTCAACTCAATTTTATGTGCACAACAGTTGAAAAATATGAACCATGTTAAAGAAAAATTGATTCTAAAATGTATAAAACCTATAAATAATCAGAGGGCAAAGCCTGTATTAAACAGATCCTCTAGCAAGTGAAAATCTTGCAGTTTAAACAAAAGCTTGTATCCACCTTAGGTATAAGACAAAACACTTTTAAAGGGCCTCCACCTTGGCAGATACACATATTTGTAATGAATGCACACCTGCTATGTGTTGTTTGTTAGTGAAAACACCTCCGCTAATTTACAAAGCTCTGATAGCATCTGTTTCATCTTTATCACAGGAATGCCCCCTCCCCCACTGGATAACTAAGTTAGTTTAGATTTCCTATCTCTTCACATCAATGAACTGGAAAATTATACACAGTAAAAATTAGCAATAATTCCATTTATGTGGCAGTACAACTTATTCACTTTAAAAAATTTCAAATTAATATTTTTCATTAATAACTGGTCAGATAATTTACCAAAAGTGGTGACTTTACATAGTGATACCAGATTTTGCAGAAACAGTTAAAGATTACTGTAAATCAGGTTTATGTTAAATAACTGCAGATTGTTCCTCTACATACATCCTTGTTTGAATCTTTTAAGATGTGAATATGCTTTTAGAGTAAGATCTGAATTAACTTTCCCAATATGCAAACAATGAAGTTTTATGACCCTTCTTAATAATTGCTGGTTTGTGGCCAACCACATTATCAAAATCACTGGTTGGTTACTAAGTAAAAAATATTTTAAGATTACTTTACAATAAACATTTAAACTCTACAGTTTAAATCAAATATATATCAACCATATCCAATTACCAATTTAAAATGAAAATATTAACTCTTGAAAGCTAAAAGCTAAGATTTTCTTTTTTTAATGTCACACAAGGTACCCATTGTTTTAGGGGGGCTTCTTGTGTATTATTAGAATTGAATTTGGTCTAATGCCCTTTTCTGCATTTGTTGAGGCTTTTGTCCTTTATAATAGTAATATAATGTATGGCATTAATTGATTTTTTGGTATTAAGCTAACCATGTATTCTTGGGATAAATTCAAAATGGTCTCATTCTTTCTAATTATTTTTATATTAGGTTTGATAATATATATTCACCTTAGCAAATTTGTACTTATTCAATACATAATAAGAATTTATATGTCATACCTTTGAGTAAAAGCTGTTCTCTAAGAAAATGTATTAAATTTATTATGTTTCTTTGCTTTAACCCTGAGACACAGTTGAAAATCTTCAGATGTATTTTTATTTTGGTGTGTAAACAAGGGGGTGAGAAAATGACTGGACTGATTTAGAAAAACAAAGACTCTTGCATGTGAAAAGAGTGCTAAATATAAAATTTTGTTTCTGTCCGAAAAGGAATTGAAAGTGGGAGTAGCTGTTATGTAGAAAACCAGCAGGGTGTAAAACAAACTAGTGTCTAAAAGGAAATGTATCTTTTGCTGACCAGTGTGGCTGAGTTGGCTGGACGTCCTCCCACACAGCAAAAAGTCACTGGTTTGATTCCCAATCAGAACACGTGCCTGAGTTGTGGGCCCGTCCCCGTTTGGGGCATGTGTGAGAGGCAACAATCAATGTTTCTGTGTCACATCAATATTTCTCTCCCTCTCTTTCTCCCTTCCTTCCTCTCTCCCTAAAAATAAATAAACAAAATCTTTAAAGTAAATATATAAATAAAAGGAAATGCATCTTCATTTTGAAGGTTTGTTAAAACATTTGAAAGGCATCTCTGCCTAGTACATTTTAGAGTGAATTTAAATGGTTTTGGGAATGACTCAAGTTCAACATTTTTCCTAATGGGAATATATGACAATTTCAGTGAGCCCTAAGTGATATGAGGAAGATGAAAATGTATAATGTGTTATTAGGTATGATTTGGAAGTAAGAAGTTGTTGAACAGGGTAATGAGAAAAGGAAAGTTTGATCTTAGTTTTTTACATTTGGGAGAAGTGATAAGGATAGAGATGAAAAAATGAGACTAAAATCAACAAGCTTACAGTCTAGTAGGTGAAACCATACACAGTAAGTCCTTTAATAGTTCAGCCTTGAACAAAGACAATCATAACAAGATTATGACAAGAATGCAATGGTAAATACCTGGTTGACATATAAAAATAGTCCAGGTATTAAATGAGGTGATTTGGAGAACTACTGTCAGAAATGCCTATGAAAATTATTTTAATGCAGATACCAAATTTGGATCAATGGAAAGGACTGGTGAGGATATTCCTTTTTGTGGCACTATAAGGACAAAGATGGGAAAGCTAAAACGATCACAGACCAATCAATGCTACTAGATTCATAAAGATGACAACAGTAGCTCATAATTGAGATTTCTATGAGCCAAACACTCTTTAAAATGTTTCATATGTGTTGTCAGTATTTACTAAGAACCCTGTCAGGTAAGTATTGTTATTCTGCTCCATCATTTGTGAGTCTAAGGCAAATAGATAACATATAATTTGCTCAATAATTTAAAATGTTACTATTACTATTATTACTAAATATTATTACTAAATACTACTATTCTTAAATAATATATTTCTGGAAGGAAAATTAGATATTAATTTGGAAAACTTGGTTAGGTAAAGCAACCTTTTAACATTTTGCACATAAATTGAGGATGCTGAATATGAGCTCAGAATGTATGCTCTAGGTGTCAGTTTCATCACACTCTGAAATTTGTCAGAAATGCAAAATAGTTAAATACTAGGCTAGGAAAGAGAATAGTTAAAAGGCTCTTGAATCCACTCAGTCAGGAGATAAGGACCTGAA
>CM052540.1:69847349-69898219 GCA_028533065.1 Trachops cirrhosus | reverse complement strand
TAAATTATCTACCTGTTTTGATCTTTTCTGCTAGACAATGAATCCACATTCTGTATCTGCTCACCTACCCAATACTACCTAATAAAAGCCTATTGAGGCGGCGGCTCGGGGCGCTCTCCTTTGAGAGAGTGGCCAGGCCACTCGGAGGCACCCTCCCCTTGAGAGGGTAGCCATGCCGTCCCTATTCCTCCACAGGACTCGGTAGTCTGTGTGTATGTTCCTCTCGTCACTTGCGAGCCATCTACAACGTCTGCGGTCCACCGCGGGCCGGTGGACTGCAACAGAAACTATTTCTTGAGATATTCAGAAGACCTAAATTCTATACGGAGGTAAAATAAAATTTGGGATTTGAAAATAAAGTCATTTCTCTATCAGTTGAACTGTTCTACAGATTTCTCTGGTTGATAACATGTTGATTTATTATCATTTAAACAAATTAAATATTGGCTAAGTCTGTTTAGATTTTACTCCAAGGCACTATAATTTAAAGTTGGGAGGTAGACCCTAAGCTTCTATTATCTACCAAACATCTATTTAAAAGACAGATAAACTGTCAGTTGTGAGTGTTGGCTATTAACAGATATAAATTTGGTAACTTTATGCACCATTATTTGAATCATGTGGGTATGTAATTTTTTAAAAAGCTCTATTTTTATAATTGTTTTAGATTTATACAACAGTTATAAAGATAGTATAGCTATTTCCCATATGCCTGACATTCAATTTCTCCTAGTACCAGCATTTTACCTTAGTATGCTACATTGTTTCAGTTAATTAACCAATACTGCTGTATTTATTAAACCTACAGTTTATTTGTACTTCCTTAATTTTTACCTAATGTCTTTTTCTCTGTTTCAGGGTCCTATTTACAATATTTCATCACATTTAGCTGTACAGCTTCCTTGTCTCCTCTTCTATAACCTTGATAATTTTGAGGAATCATGATTAGTATATTGTAGGATGTCCCTCTTGATGGTGGTCTGATGCTTTTTTTTATCATGATTAGATGGGGTTTATGGAATTTGGGGAGGACATTCACAAAGGCAAAGTATTATTTTAATCACATCATATCAAGGCACATGCTATCAACATTATGTATAACTGGTGATGCTGACCTTGTTCTGGCTGAGGTAGTGTTGGCCAGATTTCTTACCTGTAAAGATTTTCCATACTGTATTTTTGGGGAGGAAGTCACTATGTGCAGCACAAAGAATCTACATAAATTATTTGGAATTCTCCCACACAGGGAATTTTTCTCTTCAGCCCTTTTATTATATTAGTATGTGCTCATAGGTATTTATTTTATACATTGGGTTTTAACCTAATATTATTTTCATTCACTTTGTTGCTCAGTTGGCCCAGTTTGGCTATTAGGAGTTGTTTCAATTGGATCACCTGTCCCTTGGACATATCCCATCTACCTGTCTGTCTGTATATCTCTATCTATCTATATCTATCTATCTATCTATCTATCTATCTATCTATCTATCATCATCATCTATCTATCTATCATCTATCTAAGAATGAGAACATTTAATTATCTTTGGCACTACAAGATGTACTACAAGGATCATTTCTGCCCCACTTGTAGAATTTGCCTTTTCTACATGGTTCTTATTACTGGAGTTTCTGATAAGAACTAGGGTTCCTATTATTGGAGAATATTAGAAACCAAGATCTGGATAATAGGTGTGCTCATTGCCACAGGTATCATTTCTTTTAGGCCTTCTCACAGAGCTGAGCAATACATGTATGTATATTAATCCAAGTAAGATAGTACCTGTAATTTTTTAGATGTGCCTTATGAAATTAAGACAGTTCCCACCAATCCTGGTTTCTGAGAGATTTTTATCATCAATGTGTGTTGCATTTTGTCAAATGATTCTTATCATCATTGGATATAATCATATGATTTCTCCTCTTTAGTCTGTTAAATGGTAAATTAAATTTATTGATTTTTGAATGTTAAAACAGCACTGCAAACTTGAAAGAAGTCTCTGTTGGTTGTGTGTATAATAATGTTTTTATATTATTGAATTTAATTTCTAATATATTTTGGGTGATTTTCCTTGTTTTTTCCATAAGAGATATTGGTCTGCAGATTTTTTTTCCTGTAAGGACTTCATATGCTTTTGATATTAGGTAATGCTGGCCTTATAGAATCGATTGGGAAGGAAGTATTTGCTCTGCTTATATATTCTTGTTCTGAATGAGATTATAGATAATTGGTATCATTTTGTTTTTAAATTATTGATAGAATTCACCACTGAAACCACCTTAGTCTGGTATTTTTTATTGTTATTAATTATTAATTCTACTTTTTAAATAGATGCAAGCCTGTTCAGATTATCTGTTTCACTTTGTGACTTTTGATAGATTATGTTAAGGTATCAGTCCATTTTATCAAATTATGAAATTTGTGGGCATATATTGTTCACAATATTTCTATTTTTTAATAAAGACTTTTTTAAAGATAAGTTTTTATTCAAAGCAAAATTGAGAATAAAGTACAGAGATTTCTCATATACCTCCTATCTCCAAACATGCATGTTCTACCCCAGTATTTTATTGTGGAGTTTCAGTTCTTTGTACACCTTGGATAACAGTTCTTTACCAGATGTGTCTTCTATAAATATTTTTTTCTCAGCCTGTGGTTTGTTTTCTTATTCTATTGACATTGTCTTTTGCAGCAGAAGTTTTAAATTTTAATGAAATTTAGCTTATCAAGTATTTCTTCTACGTACTGTGCCTTTGGTGTTGTGTCTTCATAGTCATCACCATACCCATGGTTTTCTCCTGTGTTATCTTTTGGGGGTTCATAGTTTTGTATGAGGTGTGTGTCTAGAATTATTTGTGTGTGTGTGTGGATGTCCAGCTGTTCTGTCACTATTTGTTTAAAGGGTTTATCTTTGTTCTATTGTATTCCCTTTCCTCCTTTGTTCAAGATCAGTTGACTGTATTTATTTGGCTAACTCTCTGTGCTGTTCCATTGATATATTTATCTGTTTATTCTTTAATAACATACTGTCGTGATTACTGATATTCTTTTTTTTATCCATTCAATGTCCATTAAATAAGTAGTGATAACCTTTCTTATATTTCTGATATTAGTAATTTGTCATTTCTCTCTTTTTTTCTTCTTGCTTAGCTTGGCTAGAAGTTGATCAATTTTAGTAATCTGTTCAAAAGCCAGCTTTAATTGTCATTGATTTTCTATATTATTTTTATATTAATATTTCCAACTTCATTATGCTCTGATTTTTTTTAGACTTAAATTGATTTTTTCTCTAGTTTTGTAAGCTGAAATCTTATCTTATTGCTTTAAGGTCACCCCTCTTTTCTAATATATCCATTAAATGCTACAAATTTCTATTTATGTACTCCATCTAACCAATTTTGATAACTTGTATATTCATTTTAATTTGTTTTAAACTAATTTAAAGTTATTTTGAAATTTAATTTTGATTCATATATTATTTAGAAGTACTTTGTTTAATCTCAAAATATTTGGGGATTTTAAAGCTATATTTCTTGTATTGATTTTTAATTTAATTTCCTTGTGGTCTGAGAATATACTTTGTATGATTTCCATACTTTTAATTTTATTAAGGTGTACTATGGCCCAGAATATGGTCTATATTGGTGAATGTTTCTTGTGATCTGAAGCTAATGTGTATTTTGCTATTGTTGGATGAAGTATTCTATAAATATTAACTATATCAACTTTATTGATAGTGATGTTTTGGTAAATTCTGATATAATTGAAATAAAAAAGATAATTCCACTTCTATAGTTGGAAAGTTTAACAAGGCTTTTTTGATAAATTGACAGTTGATTAATCAAGCAGGCAGGAAATCAGTAAGATATTTGTGAAAAGCAAGGAGGCTTGAGTGGCTGGAGGAGAGTGAACATGTGGAGGAAATGTATTAAATCTCAGGAGGGTAGGCAGACCATGTGGCCTGAAATGAGATGTGAAGGAAGGGATTAATTTGGAAGAAAGATGATGAGCTCATTTTTTATAGATGATAAGTTCAAAGTGAATATTAAAGATTCAAGTGAAGATGTCAAACAGACATCTGGGATATTAGCAACTACATTTACAGCCTCTAAGAAATGCAATGCCTCTATGAAATACTATTAAATAATCACCCATGACTGAACTTTTCATGCCCTCCCACTAGTGGGAAATGCATTATGAATGTCTTCCACAATTAAGGCCCACTTGGTATTTTTTTCATCAGTTGGAAATAGGGTAAATCAACATGATTTTTTTCTTATCCCTACTTATGTTCAACTTAAGGTAGGTGCAGAATATGTGGGAGTTATTCTTTTTTCCTTTGTTTTCTTTTATTTTTTGTGAAAGTTATCCCTAACTAGGTTGAATGTTGAAAAGGAATACTAGGGCATGAAAATTGTGCCTATATGCAAGAGAAAAAATTTGTTTGTGGACAATAGATTCTAAACAGTTTGAGGAGGATTATCAAGGCATGAGGAGTATACATATATGATATGGTCAATGAAGGACTAGTCTAAATGTTGTTGGTAAATTATTTGTTAGAGTACTAGTAAAAGTAAGTTAGGAAGACAGGAGGCATTAGTAAAAGAATATGATGCATGAATGAGTATACTGACAACTTATTGGACATGCTAGTAATGAAAAGGTGGGCTATGGTCATAGAAGTGAGTGGATAATACAGGGTTGAAGACCAAGTCATTGAAAGAAAAGAGTTCAAATATGAAATTGTAGTATATTGGGAAGAGCATCAAAGTGGATATTAAAATTACCAAGCATGAAGATAACAGTGTTGGGCAGATGGAGAGTGACCCATATGCTAAAATTGACAAGGAATGAAATATAGAGACCTGGGTGAGGCTGCTTAGAAGGCAGAACAGACTGAAGAAGCATCTAGTATAATCTGATAATATACAAATCAAAATTCAAGAACTTTAGGGAGGAAAAGGGGAAGTGTTCTGGAACAAGGGATGAGGAATAAACAGGTAACCTGTTCTGTCCTCAAGTTAAATGGTAGAGGTGTATAGAAAAAAAAATGATTGAATAACTTGACCAAAATCACAGGTGGCAGAGCTAGACTTACATTCAGATCTTCCTGTCTTGATAAGTATACTCTTTTCACTTTCTCTTGGCAATGGGAAAAAATAAGAAAAGAGAAAAAAATAAATGATTCATGGTTCAAACCTATTGTGAATGGGGCTGAGAAATGTAATGTCAAGTGGGACCAAGACAATGAAATGGTGTGTTCAAGTCCTTTGCCCATTTTTTAATTGGGTTGTTTGTCTCCCTGGAGTGGATTCGTGAAAGGGAGACAACTGTACTTGAACAACAATAATTGATCAATCTAAAAAAAGAAAAGAAAAGAAAAGAAAAGAAAAGAAAATGGAATGAAGTTTTGAGTATCTCACCAGTCCGCCACAGATAGATATAGTCTATTTACATTCTTATGAAAAAAACAAAGTTCTGGGATAGGAGGGTGTGAAAAGGAAATTATGAAACTACATACAGATTTGTTGAGAAAAAAATAGGAAGAAGTATTTAAATATATCATTGAGCCAGACAGGAAGCTGTCAGATGAGTTCAGAAATAAAAACAGCAACTTGTATGTCAAGAAATCTAGATTGATTTCAGTTATTTGATAGAGTTACATTATCAACATAGGACATGGACAACAGGGTGGGGAATGGCTGTGGGAGTCAGGGAGGGCGGGGCAAGGGAGAGCAATGGGGGAGAATTGGGACAACTGTAATAAAACAACAATAAAAATAAAAAATATAAAAATATTTTCTTTAAAATAAAAAAGGAAGCATTATAGAAAACCTTTAAAACAATATAATATGGTATTATAGAATATGCCAACATAGAAAAATTTTAAAAGAGTATAATATTTAGAACAAGATTTAAGAGTCTCCCACATGTGAGATCACTATAGACTTTTCTTTTCCAGAAATTTGAAAACACTTAGAAGTATGTCCTACTTTATGAGACATTGAGAAGCCCTGAAATGTATCTGAAAGAAACTGAAAGGAAAACCTTGTGTAGCAGAGTACCTGTGTAAGTAAATATTTAGCAGGGTATTGAGGAATATCCTGTGTGGAATGAGAAACAACTGAGAACAGTGGCATATATATATATATATATATATATATATATATATATAGTTTCAAAATTACCTGTAGTTTGAGTGTTTTGGGTGTCCCTTAGAGGTTAGGCAATAAGGTATAAGTGGGCATAGCAAACAGGATTTGTTTTCTATATCATTTATATAGGAGAATTTAACTTTGGGAGATAAGCCTAAATTAGTCATTCTGATTATTTCTTGCATAGTCAACTAATACTAGTAACAATTGGGATATTCTTGGGTATATTTTATTATGTACATAAGACTCAAGATAACTTAGTCTAATGAAATAATAGAAAAGTGAATGACATTTCTATGCATTACAACCATTAACTGGTTTTTTAAAAAATATGTGTTTTCTGACCTGCAAAAATATTAACAATACATCTTAAGTAATGTTCACAAGAAAACATATTATTCATTATAGTATTTCATAAGTACTGGGAATTTGATAAGCGAAACAGAATCTTTCACCTATTATACTATTTTTTAAATAGCCATGCATTTTCATAAGAAAGTTTCTAAAAGGACTATAGAAACAGTCTATACATAACAATAGTTTTAGGGTATTTTGAAGTCTATATTTTATTTTGCCTCTGGATATTCTTTTTTTTTTTAATTTATTTTTAATCATTATTCAAGAACAGTTTCTATCCTTTACTCCCATTCCAGCCAACCCACAACCCACCCATCCCTCCCCTCCTCCCTCCCATTTCCAACCCCCCTAGTTTTTGTCCATATGTCCTTTATATTTGTTCCTGTAAACCCTTCCCATTCTCCCCTGAAGATGCCCTGAAATTCCCTCCCCTCTCCCATCTGATCACTGGATATTCTAATGTTTGTAAAATTAACATGTTTTGGACAAGAGAAATAACATAATATTAAAAAAGTATAAAAATGAAGAAAAATTATAAAGAGGCTAGTCTAAAATTGATAAGTACACTATTTAGAACTTATTTTTGCAAACTTTTTTTTAACCACACACAAAGTAGATAAGAAAGCACCCAAAATAGCAGCACATCTTCTTCAGCCCATGGTCCACAGCGAGTCAGTAATGTGTCAAATTCCTACAGCCCAGGCTCCCAAAGTAGGTCCTAGATACTCCAATGCCTTAGTCAGAAAGATCTTTCAAATCTACAAGGGACATCAAATTAAATTACTAGATGCCACACCTCTTTCTAGAGGCATCTGGCATAATTCAGGGGGTTATGGCGAAATATAACAACTGAAGTTGAGGTAATAGAGTAAAATAATGTAACTATGGAATTCCAATCTTTATAATTTAGTAAAAAAATGCTAAACGATCTTAAACGTTTTATTTATTTTTTAATTTTTCCAAATTTTGTAATTCAGAGAGAAGTAGCACAATAATGCTGGAAATTTATTTATCCTTGAGTAGATTTAGTAGTTGTTTATTTACATTTTACCATGCATGTATAATTCAGTATTTATTTTTAAAAATATTTTCAAACTGTTAAGTTGAAGGCATCATGTCAATTTTGCCCTAAATATTGCAATGTGTTTCTCCTAATTGGGATATTCTTCTTCATAATCACATAACTATAAAAGCATCTTGCACAAAGTTATTGTCTTATTTAAGAAAAATAATGATACTTTAAAAGTACAACTTGCTATACAAGCCATACTTAAATTTCACCTTTTTAAATAAAAATAATCCTTTATAACTTTCTTTTCTATCAATGATTAAATCATGCTTCATTCATTGCATTTGGATGCTTCATCTGTTCAAACTCATTGAGACTAGTGCTTATGCCTTCATTTTCATAAGGATTTATTTATATATGGGAGGGGAAGGGAGGAAGAAAGAGAGGGAGATAAATCTTGATGCAAGAGAGAAACATCATTTGGTTGCTTCTCACACATGCACACTCTAGGGACTGAACCTGCAGCTCAGGCAGTACCCTGACCTGGAATTGAACTGACAACCTTATGCTTTGCAGGACAATCCTGAACCAACTGAGACACATGGATCAGGACAATGCCTTCTTTTTAAGTAAAATTTTTATTTTAAAAGTTTTAGATTTCTGAGAACTCAAGGGAAGATGGAGGTGAGATAGGTGAGAGCAGAGTCCCCTACCCCCTACACATGGGGGAAACACCTAGCTGATCTTCTGAGGAACAGAGCCAACAGCCAACAGTATCCCAGCATATATGAAGATTGGAGACCAAAAATTGTAGAGGGCATTGAAAAACCAGAGGATCACAAAAAAAAGTATGTGGAAGCTATGAACACCAGGATACCTGCTGGAAGAAGAAACCCACTAACAAAGGAACTACCAACAGATGACAACAGAAGAAGTGAAGGAGAGAGTGGAAGCCACACTAACTCAACCCAGCATCTATCTGGAAATACAACTAAATGGTGGAGAAATTACTCAGAACACTCAGCTGAACAAGAGCAAGAGAGAATCCTCAAAACCTTATACACATGGAAGAAACAGCTTCAGCACAACCTGTCCACACCTGCACACCAGAATAAAAGATGTGGTGGATGGAATGACCTCAGTGAACCAGCTGAAGGGAAGGACCCACCAAATAAAGACCCAACAACAATCAAAACCCAAGGACATACAAAGAGCCAACATAAACGATTCCTTAAGACCAGTGAGCTTGGGAGATCAAGGAGACTGCACCACTGAATCTCACAGGTATTTTACCATAGAAGTTCACACCATAAACCCAGGAAGTGAGAACAGATCAATTTAAGAAGCAGAGGCTAACAGGAAGAGTCTCACAAACAATGGGAAGACAAAGAAACAATCCCCAAATGAAAAGAAAGGAGGAAACCTCAGAAAGAATGCTAAATGAAACAGAGGAAAGTCAACTATCAGATACTGAGTTCAAGGTGATGGTTATCAGGAAGCTCAATGAACTCACAGAGAATTACCAAAAACTACAGAGACACAATGAAATCACTGCAAACTATATCAACATGAAAAAGGAAATAGAAACTATCAACAAGGGCCAAGAATGAATGAGGAATACAATTTCTGAACTGAAGAACACAGTAGAAGGAATCAAAAGCAGGATCAATGAAGCAGAGGATCAGATCAGTGACTTGGAGGACAAGTTAGAAAACAACATCCAGAATGAGCAAGAAAAGGAAAAGAGGCTCAGAGAGAATGAAAAAGGGTTAAGGGAAATGCAGGACAACATAAAACATAATAATATCTGCATGATAGGGATACCAGAAGGAGAAGAGGAAAAGCAAAGGATAGAAAACCTGTTTGAAAAAGTAATAATGGAAAAATTCCCTAATTTGATGAGAGAGAAAGTCACACAAATCTGGGAAACACAGAGAGTCCCAATCAGGAGGAACGAAAGGAGGCCCACTCCAATTATGATATATATCATAATTAAAATGGTGAAATTCCAAGAAAAAGAGAGAATCTTAAAGGCAGCAAGGGAGAAACAGAAAGAAACATACAAGGGAGCCCTGATAAGACTAACCGTTGATTTCTCAATGGAAATGCTGAGAATGAGAGGCCTGCAACCAAGATTACTTTATCCAGCAAGACTTTCAGTTAAAATGGAAAGCCAAATAAGGAGCTTCTCAGACAAAAGAAGCCTCAAAGAATATGCCTCCTCCAAACCAGCTCTCCAAGAGATTCTAAGGGGTCTGCTTTAAGAACAGGAGGACAAAGAGTCAGAGAGAGAGAAACACAGGTATGAAAAAATGGCAATGAATAAGTACCTATTAATAATAACCTTAAACATAAATGAATTAAATGGCCCAATCAAAAGACACAGAATAGTGGAATGGATAAGAAAACATGATCCACACATATGCTGCCTACAAGTGACCCACATCAGAACAAAAGACCTACACAGACTGAAAGTGAAGGGCTGCAAACAAATATTCCAAGTAAATGGACAGGGAAAAAAATGCTGGGATAGCAATACTCATATCAGACAAAATAGACTTCCAAAAAAGAGCCATAAAAAGAGACCCAGAAGGTCACTTCATAATACTCAAGGGAAGAATTCACCAAGAAGACAAACATTGTAACTATACATGCACCCCACATGGGAGCACACAAATGCATAGAGAAAATCTTAGAGGACTTCAAGAAAGATATTGACAGCAACACAATTATAGTAGGGGATTTTAACACCCCACTGTCAAAAATGGACAGATCTTCCAAACAAAATATCAACAAAAATATTGTGGCATTGAACAATGCCCTAGAGGAAATGAACTTAACTGATATATATAGAACCTTCATCCCAAAGAAGCTAAATACACATTCTTTTCAAGTGCACATGGAACATTTTCAAAGATAGGCCACATGATAGGACACAAAACAAGCCTCAACAAATTCAAGAAAATTGAAATCATACTAAGCTTTTCCTCTGACCACAAGGTTCTGACACTGGAAACCAACATCAAGGTAATAAAGCCAAAACACTCAAACTCATGGAGATTAAATAGCATACTATTAAAGAATGAATGGGTCAAGAATGATATTAGGAAAGAAATAAAAAAGTTTGTGGAAACAAACTAAAATGAACTCACAAAAATCCAAAACTTATGGGACACAGCCAAGGCAGTCCTGAGAGGGAAGTTCACAGTGATACATACCTACCTAAAAAAGATAGAAACATTTCAAATAAACAACCTAACCCTATGCCTACCTACAAGAACTCAAGGAACAACAACAAAGACAGCCCAGAGCAAGGAGAAGGAAGGAAATAACCAAGATCAAAGCAGAATTAAATGACAGAGACTAAAAATGCAGTTCTAAGGATCAATGAATCCAGGAACTGGTTCTTTGAAAAGATGAACAAAATTGACAAGCCTTTATGCAGGCTCATCAAGAAAAAAGAGAGAGGACCCAGATAAACATAATCAGAAATGAAAGAGGAGAGATTACAACTGATACCACAGAAATACAAAGGATTGTAAGAAAGTACTATGAAGAACTGTATGCCAAGAAATTTGAAAACCTAGGTGAAGTGGAAAAATTTCTAGAAAAATATAATCTTCCAAAACTCAATGAAGAAGAAGCAGAGAGCCTGAACAAACCAATAATAGCAGGCAAAATTGAAGCAGTAATCAAAAAGCTCCCCACACACAAAAGTCCTGGACCAGAAGGTTTCACCTGAGAATTTTACAAAGCATTTAAGGAAGAGCTGACCCCTATCCTATACAGAATATTCCAAAAAATTCAAGAAAATGGAAGACTCCCAAACTCTTTTTATGAAGCCAGCGTCATCCTCATCCCAATACCAGATAAAGACACAACAAAGAAAGACAACTTTAGGTCAATATCGATGATGGACATAGAGGCTGAAATCTTCAACAAAATATTGGCAAACCACATCCAGCAATACATTAAAAAGATCATACACCATGATCAAATGGGATTTATCACCAGGATGCAAAGATGGTATAATATTAGCAAATCAATAAACATAATACACCACATAAACAAAATGAAAAACAAAAGTCACATGATTATATCAATAAATGCAGAAAAGTCATTTGATAAGGTGCGGCACCCATTTATGAAGAAAACACTCAGCAAAGTGGGAATAAAGGAAGCCTTCCTCCACATAATAAGGGCCATAATTGAGAGACCTACAGCCAACATCATACTCAGTCGACAAAAACTTAGAGCTTTCCCACTAAGATCAGGAACAAGACAAAGATGCCTGCTTTCACCAATCCTATTCAACATAGTACTGGAAGTCCTAGCCACAGCAATTAGACAATAAAAGGAAATAAAAGGCATCCAAATTGGAAAGGAGGAAGTAAAACTGCCATTGTTTGCAAATGACATGATGGTGTACATAGAAAATTCTATAGACTACACCAAAAAATGTTTGGGAATCACCCTGACTGGTTTCAGAAGGTGTAATCCCCTGTGGCTAAGGCTGAGTACAAAGACCTTGGGACCATAAGCCATCAAGGAGACAAGGCTTATCTTCCTTCTAAGGGCGCTGCCTCTGCCCCATTTTACTTCACCCTGCTTGGCCCCAAGTGGGTGACTGGTTAGCCAATGATGGGTAAGATTCCTCACAGGAGGGATGACCTAAGACAGGCATGGCCATGAAGGGGCCCTCAGGGAAGGACTTGGGGGTCTATAGAAAAAGGTGGTGATGGACCCTCACCTCTCAGCTTTGGCATAGCCTGAGTCCTCATTCTGTCTGTGAGAAGTCTCCTAATCTCTTGGCTGCCTTACTTCCCTACTCAACTTAAGCCTAAAACAATGCCCAGAGATGGGTGTGACCCTGTGTTGGAAAGGGTGGGTTCCCTGGGGTGATCAGGCCTAAGAAAGAATGCATAAAATCCTTTGAAACCTGCTTATTTAAGAATACCCTTGTTTAAATGATAAGGGTCCAAGCATTAAATGGGTTTGTTCCCCAAAGTTTTATGGCCCTCTGACCCTGACTCAAAATAAGCCCTCAGAGTTCTCTGAATGTTATCTATTGTTTGATCATTACTGCCTGACAATGACTGATGAGCTTTATGTATATGCCCTGTATTCCTATGCAAATTAAACCCAATAAAAGGCCATTGAGGAACAGGCTCCTGGTCCTTCTCTTTTGAGAGATTGGCCATCTCTCCTCCCCATGCAGATCATGCTTTAGTAGACTTATTCTCATCTGTGATGGATGGGGGGCTCAGTGAACAAAGATCCCCCACAAAAAACTGCTCAACATAATAAATTAATTTGGGAAAACAGCAGGATACAAAGTCAATACTGAGAAATCAAAGGCATTTTGGTACATCAACAATGAAATATCAGAAAAAGAAATCAGGAAAAAAATCCCATTTGATACAGCCACAAGAAAAATAAAATACCTAGGAATAAACCTAACCAAGGAGGTAAAAGACCTGTACTCAGAAAACTATAAAACACTGAAGAAAGAAATTAAGGAAAACACAAACAAATGGAAGCATATACCATGTTCATGGATTGGAAGAATTAACATCATCGAAATGGCCATATTACCCAAAGCAATTTATAGATTCAATGCAATCCCCATTAAAGTACCAATGACATATTTCACAGATATAGAACAAACATTTCAGGTATTTATATGGAACCATAAACAACCCTGAATAGCTGCAGTAATTTTGAGAAAGCAGAACAAAGCAGGGAGGATCATGATATCTGATATCAAACTGTATTACAAGGTTGCTGTAATCAAAACAGCCTGCTACAGGCATAAAAACAGGCACATAGACCAATGGAACAGAACAGAGAGCCCAGAAATAAACCCAAGTCTCTATGGTCAATTAATATTTGACAAAGGGGGAAGAAGCATAAAATGGAGTAAAAATAGCCTCTGGAACAAATGGTGTTGGGAGATCTGGAGAGCTACATGCAAAAAAAAAAAAAAAGTGAAACTCGATCACCAGCTTACACCATACACAAAAATAAATTCAAGGTGGATAAAATACTTAAATATAAGTCATGACACCATAAAAGTCCTAGAGCGAAACATCAGCAGGAAAATTTCAGACATTCCACACAGCAACATCTTCACTGATATATCCCCTAAAGCAAGGGACAAAAAGGAAAGAATAAACAAACAGGATCTCATCAAATTAAAAAGCTTCTGCATGGCTAAAGAAGGCAGCATTAAAATGAAAAGAGAACCAACTATATGGGAAAATATATTTGCCAATGATACCTTGGACAAGGGTTTGATCTCCAAAATATATAAAGAACTCACACTACTCTACTGTAATAAGACAAACAACCCAATTTAAAAATGGGCAAAAGACTTGAACAGACACTTCTCCAAGGAGTACATACATAGACATATGTCCCAGAGACATATGAAAACATGCTCAGCATCACTAGCCATCAGAGAGATGCAAATTAAAACCACAATGAGATATCACCTCACACTGGTCAGAATGGCCATCATAAACAAATCAACAAACAAGTGTTGGAGATGATGTGGAGAAAAGGGAACCCTAGTGTACTGTTGGTGGGAATGCAGACTGGTGCAGCCACTATGGAAAACAGTGTGGAATTTCCTCAGAAAACTAAAAATGGGACTGCCTTTTGACCCAGCAATTCCACTGCTGGAATTATACCCTAAGAGCCCTGAAACACCAATCCAAAAGAACCTATGCACCCCAATGTTCATAGCAGCACAATTTACAATAGCTAAGTGCTGGAAGCAACCTAGGTGCCCATCAGTAAATGAATCAAAAAAACATGCTACATTTACACAATGGAATTCTATGCAGCAGAGAGAAAGAAGGAGCTCCTACCCTCTGTGATAGCATGGATGGAACTGGAGAGCATTGTGCTAAGTGAAATAAGCCAGGTGGTGAGGGACAAATACCATGTGATCTCACCTTTAACTAGAACATAATCAACAAAGGAAAAAAGCAAACAAAATATAACCAGAAATATTGAAATTAAGAACAATGTAAAAATAGCCAGAGGGGAGTGGGGAGTGGACAGTGTGGAGAAGGGTTTTCAGGAACTACTATAAAGGACATGTGGAAAAAACCAAGGGGGAGTGTGGAAGCAAGGGAGGAGGTGGATTTGGCTGGGGTGGTAGGAAGTGGTGGGGAGAAAATGCAGACAACTGTAATTGAACAACAGTAAAGTAATTAAAAAATAAATATAAGTTTTAGGTTTCTAAAAATTTTTTGAAGATACTGTAGAGAGTCTGAGTTCTCATATACTTAACACTGTTTTCCTTATTATAGACATTTATATAAGCATGGTATGTTTGTTACAATGAATTAATATTGATACATTATTATTAACTAAGTCTATGAATATTCAGATTTTCATAGTATATTTTTTTCATAAACTTTTTATGTTCTAGAATCCCACCCAGGATAAATTTAGTTACCAATTTTTTCTTCAGGTCTACAGTTTATTTTCAATAGTTCAGAAAAAAATTTACATCTATATTTATCTTTCTATAATAGAAAGAATGACAAAGCAAATGTAGCAAAATGTTAACAATTACTGAAACTAGGTAACAGGTATATGGGAGTGCTTTGTACTAATCTTGCACCATATCTGTAAACTTAAAATTATTTGTAAATTAATATAATAAGCAAACCAATAGACCACAATAGTAAGTGACTGGGAAGATAATGCCAGACATTCACACTCAGCTCAATTCTCTAATTATGTTATGCTTCTCCCATTTTGAAGGGCACTTTTCTTTAAAGTATAGTGGTTTGACATTTTTTCTTGATTTATTTTTATTTTTTTACTTCATTTTTATAATAGTGTGTACACTATTGTAGACGTCTCCATCCCCCACTACGCCTACCTCCTCACTATCTTGGACCCCTCTTCCCTCTGACCAACACCACACTTTAATCTGTGTCCATGGGTTTCGCATATGTGTTCTTTGTCTAATCCCTTCACCTTTTTGCATCCAATCACCCCCACCTCCCACTCCTCTGAGAGTTGTCAGTTTGTTCCATACATCCATGCCTCTGTTTCTGTTTTGATAGCCGGTTTATTTTATTTATTAGGATCCACATATACATGAGATTGTATGGTATTTGTCTTTCACCAGCTTGTTTATTTCACTTAGCATAATAATCTCCAAGTCCATTCACATTGTCACAAAAGGTAAGAGTTTCTTCTTCTTCTTCCTTTTTTTTTTTTTTTTTACAGCTGTGTAGTATATCATTGTGTGGATGTATTAGGTTAGCCAAAAAGCCCATTTAGTTTTTTCCATAAAATAAGAGACACATTTTTCATTTTCACCAATAACTTTACTGATTTGGATATTTTGAATATGATGGCTATCTCTTGCATGATAGAACATTGTTGTCAATTAATGTCTCAGCATGATCGCTATCAACTTCCACTTGTCTACCTGACCATGGAACACAGTCCAGTAAGAAATTTCCAGCATGAAACTTTGCAAACCACTTTTGACACATTTGATCAGTCACAGAACCTTCTCCATATACTGCACAAATCTATTTTTATGTTTCAGTTGCATTTTTACCTTTCTTAAAATAATAAAGCATAATATGCTGAAGATATTGCATATTTTCTTCCATCTTCAGTATTAAAGTGGCTATACAAAAATTCACTAAGTTTGATGTTTTTTTCCATGCATGCTGATATGACAGTTGTCACAATACAATCTAACAAAATTGTTTCAAATGAAGTTAAAGACAATAAAGTGCTATTAGAGCCCACTTATGGGGGGGGGAAACAAACAAACAAAAAACAACTTTTTTTACCAACCTGGTACTACAGCTTTTTTATCCACTCATTTAATGATGGGCACTTGGGCTGTTTCCAGATCTTGGCTATTATAAATAATACTGCAATTAACATAAGGATGCATATATTCTTTCAAATTGGTGTTTCAGGATTTTAGGGTATATTCCCAGATGTGGAATTGCTGGGTCCAAAGGCAGATCCATTTTTACTGTGAGGAAACTCCATACTCTTTTTCTACAGTGGCTACAGCAGTTTGCAATCTCACCAACAGGACACTAGTGTTCCCTTTTTTCTCACATCCTCAATGACACTTACTGTTTGTTGATTTATTGATGATAGCCATTCTGACCAGTGTGAGGTGATATCTCATTGTGGTTTTAGTTTGTATTTCTCTGATGATATCATATGTCTATTGGTCATCTTTATGTCCTCTTTGGAGAAGTGTTTATTCAGGTCCTTTGCCCATTTTTAATTGGATTGTTTGTCTTCCTGGTTTTGAGTTGTACAAATTCTTCATATGTTTTGGAAATGAACCCCTTATCAGATATATCATTGGCAAATATGTTCTCCCATACAGTGGGTTTCCCTTTCATTTTGTTGATGGTTTCTTTTGCTGTGCAGAAACTTTTTAATTTATGTAGTCTCACTGGCTTATTTTTTTTCCTTTTTTTACCTTGCCCTAGGGGATGTATTTGCAAAAATATTGCTGTGAGAGATGTCTAAGATTTTACTAGCTATGTTTTCTTCTAGGGTTGGTATGGTTTTGCAACTTATACTTGTATTTTATTTATTTATTTTGTGTTTATTCTTATGCATGGTCTAAGTTGGTGGTTTAGTTTCTTTTTATTATTTTTCATGAAACTCTACATTTTCCCCAACAACATTTATTGAAGAGACTGTCTTTACTCAATTGTATGCTCTTACCTCCTTTGTGAAATATTACTTGACCATAAAGACATAGTTTGACTTCTGGGCTCTCTGTTCTTTTCTGTTGATCTGTATGCTTCTTCTTATGCAAGTACCAGGATGTTTTGACTATGATGGACTTGTAGTAGAGTTTAATATCTGATATTGTGATGCCTTCAACTTTGTCCTCAAGATTATTGAGGCTATTTAGGGTCTTTTCTGGTTTTATACAAGTTTTTGGAATTTGTTCCAAAAAGTAATTCTAGGTCTGAGAAATATGCCATTGGCCATTTTAATGATATCAATTCTTCCAGTCCATGAACACAATATAGGCTTCCATTTATTTGTGTCTTATTCAATTTCTTTCTTCAGTGTTCCATAGTTTTCTGAATATAGATCTTTTACCTCCTCAGTTAAAATTATTTCTAGGTACATTATTTTTTGGTGTTGCAATAGTAAATGTCATTGTCTTATTAGTTTCTCTTTCAGATAGTTCATTATTGGTATATAAAAATTCCTGAATATTAATTTGTGTTCTGCTGCTTTGCCATATTTATTTATTAGATCTAGTAACAAACAAAAGTCCTGGACCAGATGGCTTCACAGGTGAATTTACTGAACATCCAAAGTAGAAGTAGCACCTATCCTTTTAATGCCATTCCAAAAAAAGGAAGAAGGGAAGACTCCAATGCTCATCTTATAAGGCCAGCATAATATTAATTCCAAAACCAGAAAAAGATACTATAAAGAAAGAAAATTATAAGCCAATATCCCTGATGAATATAGATGCTAAAATCCCCAACAAAATATTATGAAACTAAATTCAGAAACACATTAAAAATATACACCATGATCAAGTGAGATTTATCCCAAGGATGCAATGTATATATAATATTCTCAAATAATAATCTCAATAAATGTAATACATCACATAAAAAGAAAAATAGTATTCATACAATCATATCAATAGATGCAGAAAAAGCTTTTGATAAAATCCAGCACCAATCTATAATAAAAACTCTCAATAAAGTGTGGATATAGGAATCATACATCAACATAATAAAGGCCTTATATGAAAAGCCTACAGCCAACATCATACTCAATGGGCAAAACCTAAGTGTTTCCCTTAGGATTAGGAACAAGGCAGGGTTGTCCACTTTTACCACTTTTATTCAACATTGTCCTGGAAGTTGTAGCCATAACAATCAGACAAGAAGAAGAAAAAAAAGCATGCAAATTAGAAAGGAGGAAGTAAAACTGCCATTATTTATAGATGACATAATATTCTACATAGAAAACTCTTAAAACTACACCAAAAATTTTAGATCTAATAGTTATTATATTTTCATGGTATATGGTAAGTGGAGGCAGTCTGGCTTCCTCACCCAGGTGTCTGGGTAACTAAGGGAAGCAGTGTTCCCATAGCCTTGAATGGGCCTAATAAGTAGTGTTCTTATAGCCTTGAGACTGGGTCCAATAAACTGTTGCCATAACATGAAGTTGGCTCACATGTGCAGAATTATGCTATGTTATATGATTTTCTGGCTGAAAGCAGGCTTTGTTTGCCTCTACTACTTAAGCAAGTAGGGGCATCTTACTAGAGGAAATGCAGCTTGCAGCATGCGTGACTCGCTCACCGTGAATAAAGGCTCAGCACATTTTCTTCCATCTACCTGGAGCTAGAGTGACCTGCCAGGCCTTGGCAGGCTCTAACATACATGGGCTCCTCTTAGCTGTGAAAGTTTCACAATCTTTCTCTGTTTTGATAACCTAAAAATATTTTAGAATTATTAGTTAGATTTTGGTGGAATTTTCCTTGACTGGGAATTGTCTGATTTTTCTTTTGGTCATATTTTATAGTGGTTATTGGCTTTTATTGCTATATCCTCAAACTCAGATTCTATTCACAACTGTGTATAGTCTACCAGTAAGTCCATCAAATGATTTCTTCGAAATTATTCATTTCTGTTACAGTGCTGTTGATTTCTGGCATTTTTGTTTGTTTGGTTAGTTGATTGTTTCTTTCTTTCATCTCTCTCTCTCTCTGCTGGCATTGTCCATGTGTTCTTGCATATTGTATACTTTATCTATTACAGCTCTCTTTAGCAGTTATTTTAAATTCTGGTCTGATAGTGCCAATATTCCTGCTGTATCTGATTCTGGTTCTGATTCTTAATCTATGTCTTCAAATCATGTTTATTTTTATTTTTTGCCTTTTGCTAAGCTCTGTAATTGCTTCTTGTCAGAGAGACATGATCTGTGTAAAAAGAAATGTTATAAACATGATGTAGTATTGCTGTGTTGCGGTTGGGGGATGGGACACATTGTATGATTTGGTCTGCCTGCCTCTGGAGGGTGAACTTCACAACTGTTTCTCAGTTTATTTCTGTCCCCTTAATTGATACCAGATGACTGAAGTGGGCCTGAGTCAGGTATTTCTCATCTCTTCAGTAGAAGGCTTCAGATGACTAGAGTTGGGTATTTCCCTTCCCCTGGTCTGTTAGGCACTGGTAAAGTCTGAGCAGGTGAGGCTCTCCTTAACTACTTTCTCCTCAAGATCTTGTTAAGAACATAGTGCTCTGGTGTATTTCAAAGTTGTTACTCCCACGCTTCTCTCACCCACTGTTCCTGACTCCCACCCACTGTTCCTGACTCCCACCCAGTTGCATTAGGGGTTTTTCTCTAGTGTGTATTGTGAGAACCTGATTGAACTCCTGGAAGTAAATCTCATAAAATTATGGGGACCTGGTATGACTGGATTCTGCTGAACTTTTTAACTTGCAGAATTGTTCACACTGAACCTCCAGAAATTCATCAATTATAATTCAGTTTTTGGTCTTCCTACCTGGCACAGGCTCCTGCTGTAGCTTCCATTCAGAATTCTCTGCTCCAATAAGTCATGATTCCTTGTGTTCTCCTGTCTCCACTACTGGGCACAACAGCTTGCCTGGTATCCTCCTCTTTCTTACAGCTCCAAGAAAAGTTGTTGATTTTTCAGTCTGTTCAGCTTTTTCCTTGTGGGTAGAATGGAATGGTGACTTCGAGCTTCTTATGTGTGGATGCAGAAACACATTAGTTAGTTTTTAAGGACTTTCTCTTAAGCATATATTCATATGGGCACAAGTAGATTAGAGAGCATAATGGTTCTTATGTTTACCCATTTTGGTTCTGTCATCTTGGTATGTATGTGGCCTAGCCTGAGCTTCCCTCTCCTACTTTGAAAGTGGATGACAATACTCAAATTAGAACTAGACTTTCTAGCAATATTATTTTTTTCATGTCTCTTCTACCTTCTTACTTGTAATCAAATGCTACTTCATCAAATATATGGTGATCTTTTTCCTCCATTGATACAAGTGCGCTTTCAAGTTTCTTTTTCTGTAATGTAGACTTGGAGGTTTTATTTATTAAAATACTCAAAAACTATTTGGGATTTTTGGTATTTATTTTATTTTCATGAGTAAAAAGGCTGGTAATGAAAAGCCTGGGGTTCTTTTAAAATTTAGTTGTCCAAAGCCTTTGGCTGAGGAATTTTTAGTAGATTTGAGCTTTCTAATATGGATTGTTTGAGGAGGTACTGACTATACTTTCTCTGCAGATATTCAAGTAGATATTTGACATCCAGCTGATAGAGATATTGTAGAAGAAACTGTAAAACTAGCTGAGAATTAGAGTACTCACATCCTAAGGTCTCTTCCTGACCTATGTACCTATAAATTTATACACGGATTTTTATTTGCTATAGTCATGAATTTCACTTGAATCAGCTTCACAGTCACATAATGTTCTTGCTACCCCAAAAACTAGAGTTATGGTCAGGCAAAATATTGGCCCTTGCTGTTAAATGACCAAGAATATCACTTAAAACAAATAAATAAACTCACTTTAAGTATTTTAACTAATATTTACTTGCAAATATGATTTTCTGATTAAAAATTTTAGTATCATTTATGGATACCATTATAGTAGCTGTGGAGTAGAAAAAGTGATGGAAATTTACTTCACCTGTGCAGGCACCTAACTTGCTGTAGAAGACAGCAGAACTGAAAGGTGAAAGCAAAGGTGAGCTGACTTGTAAACAGTTGACTTTGATTTGTGAGGGAGAGAATGAAATATTATTGTGGAGGATGGAACATAAGAGTGATACAAAGGAACAGTGTAAAAGATTTGTGAGTGAGGTGAGGTAACATATAATTTTTGTGATATAAAATTGATGTAAACGGGTTGAGCTATCTGGAAGCATTGAAGCTCCAAAGTAGCAGAATTGGAAACAACTTCAAGGAGCCAGTGAAGGGCTTTGAAAAGAAGTTGCTATGAACTATGTGCACTTTTAAAAATGATGCAATTTAGTTTCAAATTCTCTAGCATTTATTCATGTGATTTTTGAGGCAGCTAGTAAATGAGATCTATATTGATAGTAAATTGAATTTTCAATAAAACACTCAAGCATTCATTTTAAGTAAATAAAAGAGCAATTTTTATGAAATAAAACACTTTAAAAAGGCATCATATTAGCTTTAATGATATCAGAGTTGGTGGCTAGTCATACTAGTTTGTTCACTTTATGCCACTGTGTTTCTACTATCTAGTCATTTTGATTAATTTTGTTTGAAATGAAGTTTATAAAACATGGTGGTGTCTTTTAAGTCTCTTCCAGTTATTCATGAGTAGAATATAAATTGGTAGGTAAATCTTGTGCAGTCTCTTATCTATCACCTGTTCTTTGGAAATAATGAATACATTACTAATCTTTGTGGTGGATACCATGACCATGATTGAGTTGACTGTCTTTTTTGGTACTGTGAACTTTACTAATTCAATATATTTATTTAATCATTAGAAAAATAGACTTGACTTTCCTTGATGTAAGATGGATTAGCAGCCCCGGGATATCATGATGTTAACTTTTAAAGTACAAAATAGCAATTAGCTTGGAGAGTATTCAGTAGTCTCTTTTTTCCCCCATTTTGGTCTACAGGAAACAGAAAGATAATGTGAAAACAAGCGTAGTGTTTAATCTGAATTAACAAATTGCAGTTAAACAATGAATGCCAATATCATAAATTTTCATAAGATTATATAGAGCCCTTGGAATCCTCAAACAGGAAGGAGTGGAAAGTTTTTTGTTTGTTTGCTTGTTTTTTTTTTTTAAGTAGATGCCTGGGTGAATGGACTCATGCATCCATGTAAATTTCCATCTCAATTAGACCTATTATGCAGGATTAAAAATCACAAGGCTGGATATGTTTTTAACAGCTTAACCAGTTGAGAGTAAACAACAATTCTCTGTGGAGCAAACTAGAGGTCCTCAGCAGGATTCTAGAAAGAGCTTTTTGTTAAGTAAAAGTTTTACAAAGTCTAGGGTTGTAAAGATATTTATTTAAGGTTACTATGTTTTAATCACCTTTAAATCTTTAACATCTTTTTTATGTGTTCATAAAAACGTATTTGTTTAAAAGTTCCTAGTGAAGTGTTGATTTTTTTCAACTACAAATCTTTAAAGAGAGTTTTCTGCAAATGAGCATTACACTAGGCACTTGGATTTTTCTAGTAAAAGTATAATTAATTCTAAAAATAAAACTAGGAATTTACTTGGTTATTTTTGAGATCAGTGCTTTAAAAATGTGCATCAAGTTTTATATAATTTTAAAATAAAAATAATAGAAAGTATATAAAATATAATGTGTTATTGTCTCAGTGGAGTCCTGGTGTTCTTAGATTTTCTTCACTTATTTGGTCACCGAATATGAATAAATATATCTTTATTTTACTGTCTAATTATATCTGATTATATTTGAAACTGGATGCTAAACCTGTGTATTTCTTCATGAATTATCAAACACTTGTTTTCATTCATAATTTTCAGTTCATGAAGATACATAAATATAATTTCTATATTAAACAATTCTTCCAATACACTATCAGCAAGGAAAATGATGCAGCTGTGAAAATTAATAAACAGAAACTTTATTTAACATGGAGACAGGTGGCTGGGGGAGAAAACTTTTATGTATGTGTCACTCAGAACACACTACTGACTTGAACAAGAAGAGGTTTACCTTGCATCTCCTACAGGAAATCATGCCATTTTACTACCTAGCAGGAGGAAGAAAGATTTCTTCTTGCCCAGTAACAGCTCAGCAAATGGGAGAATGCCATCTGCTTCCTCCAATGGACTCTGTTTAAAACAGCCTCTCAGAAGTCTTTTGATTTGTTGACTTGGGCATAGTTTATTATTAGACCACATGTCCCAAATGCAGTTCTTTTTTCAACATATAATAAATATAACATTACTTTTATAAGATTATTAAGGTCCATCAGTCCTTATGGACATTAACTGGATTTTAAAAGAGGTAATGAGTAAATAGTTGTTTAAAAAGAGAATTTGTGTGCTTTACAAGGCCATTCATATGATTGATTTTTAACAACAGGTGCTTGACCAGCCATTAGGAGAACAATTCTACCCTGCTCTGTTGTACATGTCATTGAGGCATGTGGCAATTCCATGTAAGCTTAAACTTCCTTTTTTATCATTTTTTCACCCCTGCCAGCCTCTAACAATCACCACATCATTGTGATGAGTGCTTTTTCCTTTTTGTTCAATCCCTATACCCCCTAACCTAGTGGTTTTAATTTGCATGTCTCTGATGATTATGTCTATTGGCCATGTGTATGTCCTTTTTAGAGAAGTGTCTATTCAGGTCCTTTGCACATTTTTTAATTGGATTGGGTTTTTTTAGTGTTAAGTTTTATAAGTACTTTAAAATGTTAGATGTTAACCACATATCAGACGTATCAGTGAATGTTTTCTCCCATTCAGAGAATTGTCTTTTTATTTCTTGATGGATTCCTAGCTGTGCAAAAAACCTTTTAATTTGATATAGTCACATTTGTTATTTTTTTCTTTTGTTTCTGAGGAGATATATCAGGAAAAATTGCTACAAGCAATGTCTGAGATTTTACTGCCTATGTTTTCTTCTAGGATTTTTATGGTTTCAAATCTAACATTTAAATCTTTAATCCATTTTGAATTTATTCTTGTGTGTGGTGTAAGAGAGTGATCTAGTTACATTTTTCTGCATGTATCTGTCTAATTTTCCCAACACCATTTATTGAATAAACTGTCTTTAGCCCATTGTATGTGCTTGCCTCCTCCATCAAATATTAATTGACTATAAAGGCATGGGTTTATTTTGTGACTCTCTATCCTGTTCCATTGGTCCATGTGTTTTATTATGCCAGTACCATGCTGTTTTGATTACTATGATGTTACTGTGTAGTTTGATATGAGGTATCAATGATTCCTCTGACTGTTCTTTCTCAGGATCATTGTTGCTATGTGGGGTCTTTTGTAGTTCTGTATAATTTTTTGGAAATATCTGTTCTAGTTCTGTGCTTCCTGGGCTTCTATGTCTTTTTCCTTCACCAAGTTAGAGAATGTTTTGATCATTATTTCTAAAGCAGGTTTTCGATCCCTTGCTTACTTTCCATGTATCCTCCATGTATCCTCATGATGAATATGTTGTACACTTTTGTTGTCCCAAAGGTCTCTTAAGCTGGTTTCACTTTTTTAATTACTTTTTTTTTCTTTTTGCTGCTCTGCTTGGGTGTTTTTTCTACCTTGTCTTTTACATTGATAATCCAATCCTCTACTTCATCTAATGTACTATTTATTATTTCCTGCATATTATTTATTTCAGATATTGCATTCTTTATTTCTGACTGGTCCTTTTTTGTGGTTTCTTAGTTTTTCTTCATGCTATTGAGTATCCTTATAATCACTACTTTGAACTCTACATCTGATAAATTGCTTGCCTCCATTTTATTCAGCTCTTCTTCTTGAGAATCTCTTGTTCTTTCAGTTGGGACCTGTTTCTTTGTATTCCCATTGGCTGCTTCTTTGTATTTGTTTCTCTGTATTAGGTAGATCTGCCAAGACTCTAGTTCAGCCTTGTGTCAGACACTGCCTGTGACTGGCCCTGGGCAACCTGTTTAGAGCTATCAGCAATCCACAGCTTGTGACTTTCTCTTCTGGGCCTGGGTGTGTGCAGAAAGGACCAGGCTGTGCACCAAGGTTGGCTTTTCTGACTACAAAGATCAAAGTGAGGCAGGACTACTGAATAAAATATTGGAGAGGTCACCATGGCATGGTTACCAGCACCATGCCCAGGAAAGGATCTGCTAATGTCTCAAAGATCCCAGAGATCTGTCTTCACCTATAGGCTTTCTGTTACACTTAATCACTGAAAGTGCCTTCAGTTGTACTTCAGCAGCTAGGCTTAAGTTCTGCGGTGTTAGGTAAGAAGGATTCCTGCAGCTGAAGCAATTGCTTCCCTCCAAGCTGATGTCCCATGGAGGGGAGTGCCCTGCCTGAGATACATGGCTTCTGCATTGTGGGGAATGACTAAACATAGGGATGCTGGTGGCTGACCTCCCCAGAGTCACCAACCCTAGACTCTCCTCATGTAGCTTTACTCTGCACTGCCCTCTCTCTGCCAGGGCCCAGAGTAAGTGGTTTCAAACAAAATTTTGTGTATTGGCCCTTTAAGAGGCCTTCTTCATCTTCAGCCATATCTTCCTGGTGGACAGAAACCCTACTGCTTCTCACAGCAGGATGTTAGTTGGGCTCCTTTCCTGGTTTCCATGCTGTGGAATGGGAGTCCAGCCTGAGGTCTATTCTCCACACTTTTCAGAGGGAACACTGTGACCTCTGAAATGTCCCTCTAGAACATCAGTTGCCACCTGTGAGAGAGCAGCCAGTCCTCCCACACCTCTAAACTTGCTACCAGTCTCATTGCAGTGATGTGGTTCCTTTAGTAAGTCCTGGATTATAAGACTTCTCTCCTGCTAGTGTTCAGTTAGTTATTCAAGATGATTTTCTATAATCTAGCTGTAATTCCTGTTTGGTCCTTGGAGGAGGTTAGTATAGTGTCCATCTAATCCACTGCTATCTTGGATCTCTTCCAAATGCAATTTACTTTTTCCAAATAAACTGATTTTTTTTCTGGAGAAATATTTGGCTGCTTGTTTAAAATCAACACACCATGAGACAGACTTAAAGAATAAATTTTTGTTTGTTTGTTCGGAAGCAGTCTTAAAAGTACCCAAATTAAATTTGGATTTTAATAAATATAAATATGTTGAAGATGGAAGTATTATATTTGAGATGTCATATGCATACATAAATGTTATCACATGGTCTAGAGTGTATGTATTTGTGTATAAGAAGGTATTAGAACATATTATTGAACATTATGTACCTCAGCATACTACACATATAATTTAAAAATTCTAGTGGCCACATTTACAGTAGTAGAAAAAAACAAGTATCATTAATATAAAAATTCACTTAAGTTACCAATCTATCCAAAATATTATCATTTTAATTGCAAATAATATAAAAATATTGCTACTATTTCTCTCCCATGCCAAGCCTTCCGAATTGGCTATGTATTTTACAATTACCACATATTTCAGTTCAGACTAGCTACATTTTAAGTGTTCAATAGTGAGTGATGTGTGGATGTGTGACTAGTGGGATCTTATCAGCCAGCATGTTTCTATAGAAAGAAGGAAAAGATGTTTCTTGACATAAACTGTAAAAATTGAAGGAACAGACATTTTCCCTCTAGGTAAATATTTAACAATACTACTCAGTTGGAAACAGAAACTTTAAATTTACAATAAACAATAGTCTTATAAACATGTAATCTCATGAATATTCATTTATGAAATTCAAATTGTTATTTAAAGTTACTAAACACTTGAAACTGTGGTGAGTATAATATTCCAGTTGATATACATTGATAATTCTAAAGTATTTCTGTGATTTTCATCTGAAAAATACATGAGTATTAAACTGAAATAAATCAGAAAATCATGCCAAATATTGATGGCTTTGAACTTCAAACAAGAATACTTTGTCTCAAAGATTGATTTACATGTAAGCAATTATCTGAATATAAGAGGAGTAAGCTACTTAAATTATCTCTGCTAAAATTATTCATTAGAAAGAGGTTATAATTGTAAGTTACATAAAAAATACATTCTAATATTATCTCTCACCCTTGCTTGATATGTATCCTGGAGAAAGTTACTTAATCTCTCTGAATCTGAGCTTTCTCATGTCTAAAATGATTGTACCTTCTTTTCAGAATTGTGACTTTTTTTTTAAGATTTTTATTTATTTATCTTTAGAGGGAAAGGGAAGGAGAGAGGGAGAGAAATATCAATGTATGGTTGCTTCCTGTGCATTCCCTACTGGGAACTGGCCTGCAACCCAGGCATGTGCCCTGACTGGGAATCGAACCATGATCTCTTGGTTCACAGGCCCGCGCTTAATCCACTAAGCTACACCAGCCAGGGCAGAATTGTGACTTTTAAAGAAATATAATCTAAGATGTCATTCCAGTTTCTATATAACAATGAGTTTGTTGATTCACATATAATATGTGCACACAATAGATCATAATACATACTAGTGTTGCTTTTTTTCTAAAAATATTTTATTCAGTAGTCCTGCCTCACTTTGATTCTTGTAGTCTCAGAAACAGCCTGAACCATGGCAAACACAGATTGTAAGATTATGGAATACTGTTTGCTCTTAGCTAATTAAATGTATCAACTTCTTGTACAAAATATTTGTCAATTAGTGGCAATACTGGGTACTTTATAATAAAATAAAGACATTTATAAACATGGTAGCTTCTATTACAAAAAATGTCACTTGTATTTATTTTTTTAGTCAGTAATAGCCACTAGTAAATCAGGTAGTAAGCAATGGAGCCATAAAGTCAATGGAGTAAGTTTCTTAATATTTTTATATCTTACACTTTCATTAAAATTTTTAAAAATCTTATTATGTACAATTTAGTTTTCCTATTCTTTTTACCATATTCTTTGGAGGTAGAATAAAAGAATATCATTCTACCTCCATAATAATTCTCCTTGTATAAATTTTAATACTTTGTGCTTTCAAGGAATTGGTTTATATCATCCAAGTTATCAAAGTTGTGTACATAGTGTTCATGGTATCCCCCCCTTTTTTTTCAGAATGTTTATAGTATTAGTAGTAATCAACCTTCTTTCATTTTGACATTGGTAATTTGTGTTTCCTCTCTTTCTTTTCTTTTCTTTTCTTTTCTTTTCTTTTCTTTTCTTTTTCTTTTTCTTTTTTTTTTTGGATAGCCTAACTGTAGGTGTATGCATTTTATTTATCTCTTGAAAGAATCAGTGTTGATTCCCCCAATTGTTTCCTTGTTTTCAATTTCATTGATTTCTTCTTCTTTATAATTTTATTTTTGGACTTCCTGCCAAGACGGAGGTGTACATAGACACACTGTGACTCCTCACACAACCAAAAGGACAACAGCAAATTTAAAAACAAAAAAACAATAGAACTGACAGAAAATTGAACTGTATGGAAGTCCAACAACCAAGGAGTTAAAGAAGAAACGTTCATTCCCCCTGGTAGGAGGGGAGGAGATGGGTGGCTGGGTGGAGAGGACACCCAGAAAGGTGGCAGCTAGAGGAACAGATGAGGTGGTGGCTTACAGACCAGACAGTCCCACATTCGAGTGCAGATGAACTGGGAGGAACAACTGGGGAGAGAGATAGACTGCACAACCCAGGGTTCCAGTGTAGAGAAATAAAGACTCAAAGCCTCTGACTGAAAACACCTATGTGCATTGAGGTGGCAGTGGGAGAAACTCTTGGCCTCACAGGAGAGTTTGTTGGAGAGACCCACAGGGTTCTAGAATGTACACAAACCCACCCACCTGGGAATGAGCTCCAGAAAGGACAAATTTGATTGTGGGTAGCCAGGGAAGTGACTAAAAACTGTTAGAGAGAGGAACACTGTTCCTTCTGGAGAGCCCCTCTCCAAGCAGGAGGAGAACAAGCAGCACTGTTGCCTCTCAGGCCCCTCCCCCATGACAGCATTGCAACAAATGGAAGTGTGTTGCCCTGCCCTGGTGAACACCCAAGGCTCCACAACTTACCATGTTATAGGCACATCAACACACACACACACACACACACACACACACACACACACACATACAAATGGCCCAAAATGAAAGAACAGTTCAAAGCTCCAGAAAAAACACAACTAAGTGACAAAGAGATAGCCAACCTATCAGATGCACAGTTCAAAACCTTGATTATCAGGATGCTCCTCCTGGAGTACTTCACTGGGTACTTCAACAGCATAAAAAAGACTGAGGAAGCAATGAAGGTTGCATTAGGTGAAAAAAAAATCTACAGGGAGCCAACAGTGATGGGAAGGAAACTGGGACTCAAATCAATAGTTTGGACCAGAAGGAAGAAATAAACATCCAACCAGAACAGAATGAAGAAACAAGAATTTAAAAAAATGAGGAGAGGCTTAGGAACCTCCAGGACATCTTTCAATGTTCCAACATCTGAATCATAAGGGTGCCAGAAGGAGAAGAGGAAGAAAAAGAAATTGAAAACTTATTTGAACAAATAGTGAAGGAGAACATCCCCAATCTGGCAAAGGAAATAGACTTCCAAGAAGTCCAGGAAGCTCAGAGAGTCCCAAATAAGTTGGACCCAAGGAGAAACACACAAAGCCATATCATAATTACATTAGCCAAGATTAAAGATAAGGAGAGAATATTAAAAGCAGCAAGAGCAAAGGTGAGAGTTACCTACAAAGGAGTTCCCATTAGGTTATCAGCTGATTTCTCAAAAGAAACCTTGCAGACAAGAAGGGACTGGAAAGAGGTATTCAAAGTCATGAAAGGCAAGGACATACATCCAAGATTACTCTATCTAGCAAAGCTTTTGTTTAGAATGGAAGGGCAGATAAAATGCTTCTCAGATAAGATCAAGTTAAAAGAGTTTATCATCTCCCAGCCTTTATTATATAAAATGTTAAAGGGACTTATCTAAGAAAAAGAAGGTAAAAAATATGAACAGTAAAATGACAACAAACTCACAGCTATTAAAAATAGAATCTTTAAAAAAAACTAAGGAAACAACTAGAACAGGAACAGAATCACAGAAATGGAGATCACATGGAGGGTTATCAGCAGTGGTGTGGGAGGGGCAGAGGGGGGGAAAGCTACAGAGAATAAGTAGCATAAATGGTAGTAGAAAATAGACAGGGGGAGGTTAAGAATAGTATAGGAAATGTAGAAGCCAAAGAACTTATATACATGACCCATGGACATGAACTAACAGGGGGAATGCAAGTGGGAGGGGGTGTGCAGGGTGAAGGGGAATACAGAAAGGGAATGGGACAACTGTAATGACATAATGAATAAAATATATATTTTTAAAAAGTTTGTTTTTGCCTAAGTGTAGTTTACTCTTCTTACTCTTCACAAAAGAGAAGTTTGGATTATTTATTTTTTGACTTTTTTATTTTCCAATGTATGTGTTTAATGATAGAAATTTTCTTCTGTTCACAGCCTTTACTTGTTCCCACAGATTATTGTAAATTGTATTTTAATTTGGCTCAAAATATTTATTAACGTTAGAAAGGTATATCTTTTTTCATCACTTTACTTAGATCCTATCTGCATCCATATTTAAAGTGAATTTCTTGTAGATAACATATAGTTAGGCCTTGTTTTTTAATCCACTGTAAAAATCTTTGTCTTTGAATTGCTCTATGTATACCATTCTCATTTACTATAGTTTTGACATAGATTAATATCTACATTTTCGTGCATGGCTAAAGAAAACAATATTGAAATAAAAAGAGAACAAACCATATGGGAAAACATATTTTCCAGTGATACCTCAGACAAGGGTTTAATATCCAAAATATATAATGAACTCACATGACTCCACTCTAAGAAGACAAGCAACCCAATCAAAAAATGGGCTTGAACAGGCACTTTTCCAAGAAGGACAAACAGAGAAACCAGAGACACATGAAAAGATGCTCAGTATCCCTAGCAATCAGAGAGATACAAATTAAAACCACAATGAGATACCACTTCACACTGGTCAGAATGGCCATCATAAACAAAACAACAAACGTTGGAGAGGTTGTGGAGAAAAGGGATCCCTAGTGCATTGTTGGTGGGATTGCAGACTGGTACAACCACTATGGAAAACAGTATCTGGTACAGCAGACTGGTACAACCACTATAAAAAACAGAGAAATTTTCTCAGAAAACTAAAAAGGGATCTGCCTTTTGGCCCAGCAATTCCACTGCTAGGATTATATCCTAAGAACCCTGGAACACTAATCCAAAAGAACCTATGCACCCCAATGTTCATAGCAGCACAATTTACAATAGCCAAGTGTTGGAAGCAAGCTAGGTGCCCATCAGATCAAAAAACTATGGTCCATTTACACAATGGAATTCTATGCAGCAGAAAGAAAGAAGGAGCTCCTACCCTTTGCAACAGCATGGATGGAACTGGAGAGCATTATGCTAAGTGGAATAAGCCAGGTGGTGAGGGAAAATACCATATGATCTCACCTTTAACAGGAACCTAATCAACAAAACAAACAAACAAGCAAAATATAACCAAAGACAGTGAAATTGAGAACAGGCTGACAGTGACCAGAGGGGAGAGGGGTGGGAATTTCAGGGGAAAAGGGGGAGGGTTTGCAGGAACAAGTATAAAGGACACATGGATAGTAACAAGGGGGGGGGTGAAAATGGGAGGGATGTGGGGAGGGCTGGGGGCCTGGTCTGGGATGGCGGTAAAAAGCAGAAAACTGTACTTGAACAACAATTAAAAATGTAAAGTTCTAAAATAGAAAAAAAATCTATATGTTCACAATAGTTTCTTCATTGCACTTCTCCTTTTTCTCTGCTTTCCCTAGTTTAATTGAGTATAGGTTTCCATATTCTTTCCTCACTTAGCTTATTAATTATATTCCTTTATTTAAATACTTCATTTTAGGGCAGTTTTAGGTTGTTTGAGAATAATCTCTAATTATGAATCTAACAGCTCTTCTTCTCTTCAACCAATGAGCATGTAGCAATTTCAGGAGTGCCTTTCCACACTTACTATAATTATGCGTAGTTTTACATGACAGCTGCTCACTGAATCAATTATAAGACGACTGCACAGAGAACAAATATGTGGAATTATCTTTAACCATGAGCTCAGTCATGTTTTCTGACCAATTTGACAATCATTTCCTTTCCTTTTACCGCAATTGCTTTGGACTGGAGAAGCTCCATGTGGAGAGCGCCTTGTTAATTTTACTACCACCACCTTCCGCATACACTCTTCTAAGATCAAAAATCTTCAAGATTCTTTGAAAAAGAAGATAAATCTCCAAGGGTTGTGGAACCCACTAGTTAAATCTAAATTATACATCCACTCCACTCCCAGAAGAAAATCTGTTGTTGAAGGTCTTTAAATTCTCCTAAACAGTAAGTCACGGTTTTTCACCTACACTTCCAGTATACACACTCTCCTTTTACCTATTTCTTCAAATTTGTCTTTGTCTATCTCACTTTATTGACTAAATATGTCAATTAAATTATTGTCAATACATAGTAAATTAAATATATAATATACACACAAAATTATGAGATATGACACTGTAAAAATATAATGCACTTGTAAAAAGAACAGTGTCTGGAAATGCAATATCCATATCACTGCCAAGTTTGTTTAATAAATACATCATTTTCTCATCACCACCTGTCTTTGAGAATAAATGCATTATAAATGTTACACCTGAAAGTTAGTACATATCCCTCCATTCCATCAAAAGCTGATTTACCTATGTAATAGGATGTAATCTGGAGCTGACTATGAAACCTCTTACTGGTATATGTGAGTTATTAGAAAATAATTTTTTTATTTAGGAGATTTTAATGCCATCCATAATTATTCAGTTATAATTATTATTAAGTACATGCAAGAAACAATTTGTAGAGTTTCTTTACTTTTTTATTGTATTTTTCTATTACCAATTAGTCACTTTATAACCCCCTAACCCCCTGCAATCACCACACTGCTGTCCATGTCCATGAGTCCTTTTTCCTGTTTGCTCAATCCTTCCACCCCTTAACCTTCCCACCCATTAGCTGTCATCATACTCTCTATCTATGAGTCTGCCTTTATTTTGCTTGTTCATTTTGTACATTAGATTCCACATATGAGTGAAATCATATGGTATTTGTCTTTCTCTGACCGACTTATTTCACGTAGCATAATGCTCTCCAGGTCCATGCATGCTGTCACAAAAAGTAAAACTTTCTTCCTTTTTATGGCCAAGATGTATTCCATGGTGTAATAGTCCCATAGTTGTTTTATCCACTCATCTACTGATGGACACTTGGGCTGCTTCCATATTTTGGTGATTGTATAACACTGCAAATAACACTGCAGTGAACATAAGGGTGCTTATGATCTTTCAAATTAGTGTTTAGGGTTCCTTCAGACACATTTCCAGAAGTGGGATCACTGGGTCAAAAGACAGTTACATTTTTAATTTTCTGAGGTATTTTTGCTTTCTAAGGTGGCTGCACTAATCTGCATTCCCACCAAAAGTTGAAAAGTGTTCCCTTCTCTCTACATCCTTTCTAGAACTTGCTGTTTGTTCATTTAGTGATGATAGTCATTCTGATATTTAGTGATGTTGAGCATCTTTTCATATGTCTATTATCCATGTGTATGTCCTTTTTGGAGAAGTGTCTATTCACATCCTTTGCCCATTTTTTAATTGGTGGGGTTTTTTTGGGGGGACGTGTTGAGTTTTGTAAGTTCTTTATAAATTTTGAATATTAACCCCTTATCAGCTGTATTGACAAATATGCTCTCCCATTCTGTAGGTTGTCTTTTTACTTTTGATGTTTTCCTTTGCTGTGCAAAAAATGTTTAGTTTGATATAGTCCCATTTTTTTTCCTTTTGTTTCCCTTGCCTGGGGTTATGTATCAAATAAAATATGGCTTGAAATTATGTCTGAGATTTTGCTGCCTATGGTTTTTCTTAGGATTTTTATGGTTTCAGGTGTAACATTTAAATCTTTGGTCCATTTTTAATTTATTCTCATATGTGGTATAAAAAGGTGGTTTAGTTTCATTTTTCTGCATGTATCTGTCCAATTTTCCCAACACCATTTAAACTTTCTTTAGCCCTTGTATGTACTTGCTTCTTGTCAAATATCAATTGAATATAAAAGTATGGGTTTATTTCTAGGCTATCTATTCTGCTTCACTGATCTATATGTATGTTTCTATGCCAGTACCATGCTGTTTTGCTTACTATGGCCTTATGATATAGTTTGATATTAGGTAGTGTGATTTCTCCAACTTTGTTCTTTCTCAAGATTGCTGTATCTTTGAGGGGCCTTTTGTGGTTTCATATAAATTTTTGAAATATTCATTCTAGTTCTGTGAAATACATAATCAGAAAATGATAGGAATTGCATTGAATTTATAGATTGCTTTACATAGTATGGACATTTTAATGATGTTAATTCTGTCTATTCATGAACACGATAATGCACTTCCACTTTTGCATCTTAATTTCTTTCTTTAGTGTCTTATAATTTTCTGAGTACAGGTCTTTTACTTCCTTGGTTAGGTTTATTCCTAGGTATTTTATTCTTCTTGAAGTAATTGACAATGGGATTGTTTTCTTAATTTCCTTTTCTGTTAGTTCGTTATTGGCATATAAAAATGCAACCAATTTCTGCATGTTAACTTTGTATCCTGCTACTTTGCTGAATTCATTGATCAACTCTAGTAGCTTCTTGGTGGAATCTTTGGGGTTCTCTGTGAACAGCATCATGTCCTCTGCAATAAAGGCAGTTTTACTCATAGATGGAGACCATATGACAGCTTAGTGAGGAGAGGGAGGTTAGGAGATGGAGGGATTGAGCAAAAAGGGAAAAGGACTTATGGACATGGATAACAGGGCAGTGATTGCTGGGTGGAAGAGGGTATAAGGGGGCTAAATGGTAATATAAAAAATATAACAAAGATTATATATTTAAAAAATAAAATAGAAAAAAACCCCACTTTACTTCTTCCTTTCCAATTTGGATGACTTTTACTTCTTCTTGTTGTCTGATTGCTGTGGCTATGACTTGCATTACTATGTTGAATGAGAAGGTGAAAACAAGACATACCTGTCTTGTTCTAATCTTGAGGTGAATCCTTGTAGTTTTTGCCCAGTGAGTGTGAGGCTGGCAGTGGGTTTGTCATATATCATGGCCACTTTGCTGAGAGTTTTTGTCATAAATGGGTGATGGATTTTATCAAACTTTTTTTCTGCATCTATTGATATGATCACGTGGGTTTTATCCTTCATTTTGTTTATGTGATGAATCACATTTAAGGATGTGTGATATTATACCAATCTTACATTCCCAGAATAAATCCCACTTGATCATTGTGTATAATCTTTTTGATTCATTGCTGTATTTGGTTTGCTAATATTTTTTTGAGAATTTTAGCATCTATTTTCATCAGGGATATTGGCCTATAATTTTCTTGTTTTTAGTGCCTTATCTATTTTTGGAATTAGGATAATGCTGACTTCATAAAATCAACTTGAGGGTCTTCCTTCTACCTGAAATTTTTGAAATAGTTTGAGAAGGGAGCTGTTAGTTCTTCTCTGAATAGTTTGAGAAGGGTTATTTTTCTTGTTAGACTAATCTTATTAATGTGATTTGGCAAAATTCACCTGTGAAGCCATTCAGTCCAGGGTTTTGGTTTGTTTGGAGTTTTTGATTAGTGCTTCAGTTTCACTATGTGTAATCTGTCTATTCAGATTCTTTGATTCTTCCTGATTTTGTTTTGGAAGATTGTATTTTGCTAGGAATTTATCCATTTTGTCAAAATCGCCTCATGCATTGCCATGTAGTTGTTCATAATATTTTCTTATAATCCTTTGTATTTCTTTGGTGTCAGTTATTTCTCCTTTCTCATTGCTGATTTTATTTATTTGGGTCCTCTCTCTTTTTTTCTTGATGAGTCTGGTTAAAAGTGTGTCAATCTTGTTTATCCTTTCAAAGAACCAGATGTTGAATTCATTGACCTTTTATATCATTTTTTAGACTCTGTTTTGTTCATCTGCCCTGATCTTTATTTGGTTCCTTCTACTCACTCTGGGCTTTGTTTGTTGTTCTTTTTCAAGTTTCTCTAAGTGTAAACTTAGATTGTTTATTTGAGCTTTTTCTTGTTTTCTTGAGATAAGCCTGTAATGCTATAAATTTCCCTCTTTAGATTGTATTCACTGTGTCCCACAAATTTGGATTGCTGTATTCTCATTTTTGGTTGTTTCAAGGTATCTTTTGATTTCTTTCTTTAATTCATTGACCCACTCATTGTTTAATAACATGCTATTTAGCCTCCATGTCTTTGTGTATTTTTTAGTGTTCTTTTTGTGATTAATATATAGTTTCATAGCATTGTGGTCAGAGAATATGCTTGATATGATTGGAATCTTCTTAAATTTATAAAGGCTTGTTTTATGTTCTAACATGTGGTCTATCCTAGAAAATGTTCCATGCACATTTGAAAAATATGTATATTCTGCTGTTTCGGGGTGAAATGCTCTGAAGATATCAATTAAATCCATTTGATCCAATGTGTCATTTAAAGTAGCTGTCTCCTTGTTGATTTTTTGTCTGGAAGATCTATCCACTAAAGTCAAAGGGGTGTTAAAATCTCTGACTATGACTGTGTATCTGTCAGTCTCTCCCTTCATGTCCATCAAGATTTGCTTGGTGTTCCCATGTTGGGTGAATAAATATTTACTAGGGTTATTTCTTTTGTTAGATTAATCCCTTTACATTATGTGGTGTCTTTCTTTGTCTATTACTATAGATTTGGTTTTAGATTATATTTTGTCAGATATAAGTATGGATTCTCCAGCTTTTTTTTTCTTTTCCATTTGCATGAAATATCTTTTTCCATCCTTTTCATTTTAGTCTGTGTGTATCTTTTGATCTGAGGTGGGTCTCTTGGAGGCAGCATATATATGGTTGTTTTCTTATTCATTCAGCTGCCCTATGTGTTTTGGTTGGTTCATTGAAGCCATACATATTTAAAGTTATTATTGATATGTATTTAGTGCTGTTTTATTGTTAGGCTATTTTTCTTTTTTGCTCTCTTTTTCTTCTTCATCTTTTTAAACCAAGCCCCTTATCATTTATTGTAGTACTTGTTTGGTGTTAACAAAACATTTAGCTTTTCTTGTCCAGGAAGCTCTTTATTTCTTGTCAATTTTAAATGATAGCCTTGCTGAGTAAAGTAGGCTTAGTTATAGGTCCTTCCTTTTAATCACCTTGAATATTTCACACCACTCCCTTCTGGCCTGAAAAGTTTCTGTTTAGAAATCAGATGATAGCCTAGTTGGTGTTACCTTGTAGGTAACTATCTGCTTTTCTCTTGCAGCTTTTAGGGTTCTCTTCTTGTCTTTAGGCCTTGCTTAATTATGATGTGTCTTTGTGTATGCCTCTTTGAATCCAACTAGTTTGGGATTCTCTGAGCTGTCTGGACTTGTGAGTCTTTTTCCTTCATCAGATTAGGGAAGTTTTTGGTCATTATTTCTTTAAACTGATCTCAACACCTTTCTTGCTCTCCTTCTGCTATTCCCATGATGCAGATGTTGTTATGCTTCAAGTTCTCTCAAAGGTTTCTTATGCTCTCCTCATTTTTTTATTCTTTCTTTTTTCTTTTTGTTGCTCTGCTTGGGTGTTTTTTTCTACCTTATCTTCCAAATCATTGATTTGACCCTCTGCTCCATCCAACCTACTGTTTATTCCTTCCAGTGTATTATTTATTTCAGATATTGCATTCTTTATTTCTAGCTGGTCCTTTTAATTAATGGTTTCTATGTCTTTTTTCATGTCATTGAGTATCTTCATAATCATTACGCTAACTCTGTAACTGATATATTGCTTGCTTCCACTTCATATAATTCTTCTGGAGAATTCTTTTGTTCTTTTATTTGAGGCTTGTTTCTTTGTCTTCTCATTGTGACTGAATCTTTGCATTTTGTTGGGAACTGTCCTGCCTGGTTTTAGGAGCTATAACCCCACCAATAGGTGAAAAGGCCCAACAGCTAGGGGACTTTGGGACCATAAGCCACTAAGGAGACAAAACTTATCCTCTCAGCAAAGGCACAGCCTCTACCCCCTTTATTTCACCCTACTTGGCCCCTGGAAGATGGCTGGGTAGTCAATGATGGGTAATATTACTCAAGGAAGGAACAACCTAAGACAGGCACAGTCATGAAGAGGCCATCAGGGAAGGACTTAGGGGATTGTGGAGGAGGGACAAAAGACCCTCACCCCTCGGCTTTATCATAGCCTGAGTCCTCATTCTATCTGTAAAAAGTCTCCTAATCTCTTGGCTGCCTTGCTTCCCCCACCTGATTCAGGCCTGAAACAAAGCTGAAGGGGAATGCAGCCCTGTGTGGGGATGGTGACTTCTGGGGGCAATCAGGCCTAATAAAAAATGCATAAAATCCTGTGAAGCCTGCTTTGCTAAGAATGCCCTCAATTTAAACGTTAAGGGTCCAAGCACAAAATAAATTTGCTTCCCAAAGTTTTACAGCTGATTGACATCACCCTGACTACTAGACCCTGACTCAAAAGGACACACGTGGTCCCAGAAATGTTATCTGTAAACCATACCTCCTTTCTTTGATATGCATCCCTATGCAAGCTAAACTCAATAAAAGCCCATTGAGAGAGAGGCTCGAGGCCTTTCTCCTCTGAGAGACTGGTCAGTCTTTCCTCATCAAGCAGATCATGTCTCAGTAGATTTATTTTCATCCACAGTGGCCAGGGGAGTTCTGCGGGACAGAGACCCCCACAGTGTTTATTTACGTGTATTAGATCTGTAAGACTTGGTGCAGCATTATGTCAGACACTGCCTGTGACTGACCCTAGGCAACATGTTGGAGCTATTAGTGTTCAACACCTGTAGCTCCTTCTGTTGGGCTAGGGTGTGTGCAGAAAGAAACAGGCTGTGCACCAAGGCTAGATTTTATTAGCACCAGGCCTGGGGGAGGGTCAGCCAGAGATCTGCCTCTGCCCACAGGCTTTCTGTAGAGTTAATCAGTGAATGTATTCCAGCTGTACTCCTCAGCATAAGAAGGGCTTTAGTACCACAGGGTTGGGCAGAGCAATTCCTCTTGGTGGGGCTATTGATTTTCCTCAGGCTGATGCCATTCAGAGAAGAGTGCTCTGCCTGAAAAAGATGACTGCTGCAGTATATGGAGTGACGCAATACAGGGATCCTTGTGGCTGATCTGCAGTTCTCATCCCACAGCCACAGATCCCTGACTCTCCTTACACATCTCTAGTCCATTCTGCCCTCCCTTTGCTGGATTCCAGGGTAAGTGGCTGCAAGTGGAATTTTGTGCATTGGCATTTTAAGAGGCTCTCTGTGTCTCCAGCCATCACTCCCTGGGGGACAGAAACCCCACTGCTTTTCATAGCCATATGTTATTTCAGTTTCTTTTCTGGTTCTGTTGCTATAGTCTGGGGAGCCCAGCTTGGGATTTAGTGTCCACACTTCTTAGGGGGACCCCACCAACCTCTGAAATATCCCTCTGGAACTTCAACACCCACCTGTGGGAGCCCAGCCAACCCTCTTGTGCCTCTGCACTCCCTATCAGTCATGTTGTGGTGATGTGGCTTCTTCCATCTGTCCTTGTTATAAGACTTCTCTCCAGTTAGTGTTCAATTGGTTATTCAGGATGTTTTTTCTATAATTTAGTTGCAATTCTAGTTTTGTTCTGGGAGGAAATTAGTGTAGCTTCTACTTACTCATCCGCTTTCTTGGGTCTCTCCCATTTGCAGTTTTGATGGTGAACAGTTAAACTGGGGAATTTCCTGCCATTGCCAAAACCAAATGTTGAATTACTAGGCTCTTGAAATAATAAATGGAATGGAATCATATTTTTCGCTTGACAATGTGATTTGTTTTTTACTTACTCAAATAAAGTTTAGTTTTTTACTAAATAGGTAATTATAAGATTTAAAAACTTTATTATTTATTACCCAGTTAAGGAAACTCTATATATAATGCTCTAAAGATTATACTAATTTGAGGAATTTGAAGGTTTTGTTTTCTATTACCATGTGTTACAGAAATAGTGTTGAAAGATTATATCCTAGTCAGATTTGTTTAATAGAGTTCTCAGACAAATAACATTTACAGGTAATCATTTCTGCCACTTTTGAGTTTCTATCTAAGCAGATGACTATGTAAATAAGCTGGCTTTTCCCCCTGGTAGGTCATATAATTTAATGTCAGAAAACACTGCTGAGCAAATTGAGATGTAATATTCCATTTTGCTCATGAGTTTATATCAAGAGAAGGTATTGATTCAGAATTTTATAGTAATGTGTCTCTTATTTCTCCAGAGTGCATCTGTTGCTCTACATACAGAATATCATGTCTCTATCTCTTCTGAAATTTAATATTTCAGTTTCATTTTTTCATTGTTGTTCAAGTACAGTTGTCTGCATTTTCTCCCCACTACTCTTTCCCACCCCACTGACCCTCACCTCCCACCCTCAATCCTATCCCCCTTTGTTTTTTTCCATGGGTCCTTTATACATGTGCCTTAACAATGCTTCCCCTTCTTTTCCCCATTATCCCCCTCCCTTCTCCCCTCTGGTTACTGTCAGGTTGTTCTTTACTTCAATGTCTCCCATTATGTATTGCTTGCTTATTTTTTCTGTTGATTAGGTTCTATTTATAAGTGAGATCATATGGTATTTGAGATCATGAGCCACCACATGGCTCATTTTACTTAGCATAATGTTCTCCAGTTCCATCCATGCTGTCATGAAGGGTAGGGGCTCCTTCTTTCTTCCTGCTGCATAGTATTCTGTTGTGTAAATGTGTAGGGTTTTATGAAAAACCCTATAGAGTCCACCAATATCATTTTTATTTTTTTCCTTTTTATTGACTTTATTGGGTTGACACTGGTTAACAAAATTATATCAGCTTCAGGTGAAAAATCTATAACAATTATCTGTACACTGTATTGTGTGTCCATAGACCTAAGTCTTTGTCCATCAGCATTTGCCATTCCCACACCCTCTTTTAACTTCCTCCTGCTGCCTGACAATCACCATACTATTGTCTATGTCCACAAGTATTTCTTTTTTTGTTTTTTTCTCCTTAATTCTACCCTGTCCCCACCGACATCTATGAGTCTTTCTCTATTTTGCTTGTTATTTCATTTTGCTCATTGGATTCCACAATGAGTGAAATCCTGTAGTACTTGTCTTTCTCTGACTGGCTTATTTCATTTACTGTAATGCTTTCCAGATCCATCTGTACTGTTGTACCAGGTTAGACTGCCATCTACTGATGGACACATGGGCTTCTTTCCAATTTTGGCTTACTGTAAATAAGGCTACTGTGAACATAGGTTCACATATATTTGTTTGAATTAATGTTTCAGGTTTCTTCAAATAAATTCACAGAAATGAAATTGCTGTGTCAAAAAGCATTTCCATTTTTAATTTTTTGAGGACCCTCCGTAATCTTTTCCACAGTGGCTTCACCAACTTGCATTCTCACTAACAGTGCGTGAAGGTTTCCTTTACTCCACATCCTTACCAGTACTTGTTGTCTGTTGATTTATTGATGATAGCCATTCTGACATTTGACAGTGGAGACAAGAACATACAGTGGGGTAAAGACAGTCTAGTCAATAAATGGTGTTGTGAAAACTGGACAGATATATGCAAAAAACCACAAACAAAAACTAGGCCATCTTTTAAACCACATAGACAAGAGTAAAGTCAAAATGGATTAAGGATGTAAATGTGAAATTCAAAACCATAAAATTCCTGAAAGAAAATATATACAGTAAAGTCTCTGACATTTCAGCAATATTTTTTAATATATGTTGGACAAGAAAAAAATAATAAACCAGATTACATCAAAATAAAAAGATTTTGCACAGCAAAAGAAAAAGACAACCTAGTGAAGGGGAAAACATATTTGCTAATGACACATCAGATAAGGGGCTAACATCCAAAATTTATAAAGAAATCATTCAATTCAGCACTAAAATATAAATAAAAATTAAAAAAATATTAAAAAGTCAAAACAAAAAATGCACATAAGTGAATAGCCATTCCTCCGGAGAGGACATAGGGATGGCCAATAGACATATGACAACATACTCAACATCATTAGTCATCAAAGAAATGTAAATTAAAACCACAATGAGATATCACCTCACACCTGTCAGAATGGCTATCATTAGGTGTTTAAGACCTCAGAATATTAAAGGTATATAGATTCTAAAATCATATTCTAAAAGAAAAAGGTAATACCAAACTTAAGGATTTTAATAAGATTATAAGAAACTGGGAGGGAATAAATATGAATAGACTATAATTAGTAAAATAAAATATGTAACATTTAAGTATGTAAATAAACTTTGTGATCATAGGATCATAGATCAAGACTTTAGGACTCATAGCAACAAAAATGGTTTGATGACTAGGATCATGGACATTTATGTTTAAACAGGCCTGAAAAGAGACAATATTTCTAAATGTTGTATTAATTTTGCTGAATAATTATATGAAGGAATTTGTTAACTACATCTAATTGTAAAATTTATTATTATGTTTGTTTATAATGATTTTATTAGCCTTTTAAGTGTCTATATGGTCTGTCATGATATCCTGGCTGTCATTTATTATATCATAATATTTTATATTTCTCTTCAGGTTATTCTATTTAGATGTTTATAAATATTATTAAACTTTTCAAAAGATAAAATTGTAGCCATGTTCATTTTTAAATATTTTTTCTGTTTCCTAATTTATTAATTTCTATATTTATTGTTATTTTCTTTTTTCTTTTTTGTTTTTTAATTTGTCTCTTTTTCTTTGTTTTTTAACATTAACATTTAAATAATGGATTTAATATATTTTTCTATTATAAGATTATAAAATATATGTTTCCCTTTTAGAACCACAAATTTTTAAATGTCCTGTTGATTCTTGATTTATTTAGATATAAGTTGCTTAATTTCCAAATTTTGGGCTTTTCTAGAAATATTTTTATTTATTTTTAGTTATATTACCGTTTTGTCAGAAAAAATACTTTGTAGTTCAATGTGTAAAATAATTTACTGAGAAGATGTTATCGCTCACCTTATATCCCAGTTTCACGTGAAAAAACTGCACAATCTGATTACTTGACACAATGTTTTACAACTATTGATCATATTTTATTTATATTAATTTAATCAGTTTGTTTCATGTGTTTTTCAAATTATGTATAGCATTTATTAATAATTTGTCAAATTTCTACTAACCATAGAAGATGCAAAGTTAAAAATATCAAAACATGACTGTGGATTTCTCTATTGATACATTCAGTCCTACCAGTTTTCCTGTATGTATTTTGGAGCTCTGTTATGAGATGAATGCATCTGGGAAAACACAATTTAAAAAAACTCTTTTGAAAATCTACTAAGCCCCTTCACAAAAGTCAAAGAAAAAGGAAACAGATTTGTTATTAAGTAAGTATTAATCCAGAATGTGGTGTGCATTACCGGCACTCCACTAAAGAGAGTGCAAGTACAGAACCCAGTCTCCTCCTTTTACAAGGGTAAGCAGACACAACTGTGTCACACGTTTTCAAGATAAGTTCTAATTCAAGAAAGGGGACTTGATAGCACCTTTTGTCACACGTAGTTCATCCTAAATTCATTTGTTATTTAGGCAGCACTTGTAGTTACTTATTGCATTTATCTAAAGAAAAATGAATTTCTTCTATTTTTATGACAGATCATCAGTGTCTGACTTGGAGCCAGCTGAAGGTAGGTTCTTACCCTGCCAAGGAGACTGTGAGACAGAGGCACTATCCTTCTTGATGGTTATCTTTTCAGGTGCTTTTCAGGTCCTTGAGGAAAAGATTCCTTGGTTCTAAAGCTGGCAAGATGCTTATTTATGTTTTTAGATGTACATACTTTTCAAAGGGTGCAGAGAAAAAAATTCATAATTACAAGTTTTCTGAAGTAAATATTCTAAGAGAAGGGAAGTCTATTCCCTATTTTAACTAGAGAAAAATTTTTATTAATTTTTGAGGTATCAGTGGTTACTAAAATTATATAGGTTTCAAGTGTATATTTCTATGGTACAGCGTTAGTATATCACATTGTGTGCCCACCACCCAAAGTCAAATCTCCTTCTGTCCTCATACACTTGGCCTCCTTTACCCTTCCCTACTCTACCACCTCCTTCCCTTCGGTAATCACCATACTGTTGCCTGTTTTTGTTTGTTCATTAGTTGCTTTCAGTTTTATACCTTACATATGAGTTAAATCAAATGGTTCTATGACTTTGTCTATCTAACTTACTGCTCTTAGCATGATATTCTAAATATCCATTCACATTGTCCCAAATAGTAGGATTTCATTTTTCTTATGACTGAGTTGTGTTCCATTATATAATCATATAGATGTACCACATCTTTATCCAATCCTCTATTGAGGGACACTTTGGTTGTTTTCATGTCTTGGCCTCAATGAATAATGAATGTTTTTTTTACCCTTACAGTACACATTTAAGTTGCCATGCCTTTTAAATTAATTGACTCTAATGTTATGAAATTATATTTATTTGTAATACTTCTCAAGTGGAATTTTATTTTGAATTTATATTAACACACCAGTTTTCCTATCTTCGCTTTTGGGATATATCTTTTCCCATCTTGTTAATTTTTTTCTGCTCCTTTCTGGATTTTTAATTTAACTAAATATGTATAATTTGTCTGTACTATCTCCTATATTGATTTTTTTTCTCTTATGCCCACTGTGATGTTAATCTTATCAGTGACTTAAAAGTTTTGAAATTTTAGTTTTTAGTGCTAAATTGTCCACTTGAGATCCTAAGATCCTAGATCTCTCTTTAAATTTTCTATTTACTCACCTAATTTACTCATTCTTTTTTATACTCTTTACAAGACAGGACCCACAATGAAATTTATTTTTAAAAAATTGTACGTTTATTCTTATGTGTTTGAACTTCAGTCACCTTCAAAGTACTTTCCACGTGATGCAATACACCTATTGAGACTTCTTTCCACTTCTCTAAACAGTTTTTTATCTCATTGATTTTGATGCCTTTTAGTACTTCTACTATTTTTTGTTCTCTCTTCCACACTGGCAAAATGTTTTTTTTTAAGAACATTTTTCATCCAGGGAATCAAACAAAAACAGTCACTCAGGGTGAGATTTGGTGAATAGAGAGCGTGGGGCATGGGGTTCATGCTGTTGTTTTGGTCAAAAACTGCTGGATACGAAGTGCACTGAGGGCAGGTGCACTCATAAATCACCCATCAAGAAATGGGCAAACATGACAAAAAAAGTCTTCAAAAAAATTCACAGAAGCTTAACCAGCCTCTCACAAGAATGCCAGCTGATATACTATACAGATGTGTTCCTAGAACACTCACCTAGCAGAAGAAGACTGTATTACATGCTGCCCATCCTCCAGAAGATAATTCCATTTTCTGGGTCCCCACTCATATTTAGTGTGATCATTTCCATGTTCTTCTGTGCTAATTTTAACTTTATAACTTGTGGATTTTTTGCCTACTGACTAGTATTTTCCTTGCCCATGGTTCATATTTCCCTGTTTTTCTAGATGGATGATAATTTTGGATTATATACTGAAACTTTTATTAATATATTATAGAAACCCTGACTCTGTTTGATTCTTCTGGCAGTAACTCTTTAGGAGGTTACCTTGGACTCCTTTGGGTTTACATATATATGTTTTTTAAATTTATTTCAATTTCCCCATATGCTACAGTTAATCCCCATAATCCAATAGTGAATCTCAGAGTCTAAGAATACATGTTTTTGCTCCTAAGACAGTGCTCTTTGGTGTTTCAGTTAAAGACATGAGGTATTTTCTAAACAATGTTTACTTGAGGAGACTCAAATTCTGCCTTCCCTGTGATACAATAATTTTAATCTCTGCTTAGCTCTTTCACCCTTCCACATATTGTTTTTCCTTGAACTCTAAAGTCTTGCCTGTGTGTGGTTTCAGGGGTTAGTCAAGTATTTAGTCAAAATTTGTACACAGAGTTGAGGGCTCCCTCCACAATGACTGTCTTTTTCCTGATTTGTCTAGTCATTATACTCAACCACTTAGGCAGCCCCAATCTCCTGTGGTTTAGGTGGCAATCAGACTGTGGGTCTTGATTTGAATCCTATAGGTAGAGCATGTCATAGACATTATGGTTTCCTCATTGGAAAATCCATATAAATTTGGATTTTGTGAGTGTGGTTCCTTTTTTTACTGGGGTCTGATCCTATCTAGTGTTTTCCTGCTTTTGTTTCCTATTCAGTAACTTCAAATTCAATTGCCAAGTATTCAGTTGCCATAGGACTATTAATCCAGTGGAAGATATGCTACCATCACCAGAACTAAAACTTAAGGTATTATTTTTTATCTTTGTATATAAATTCATTTTCTTTAAATTTTTTGGAAACATAGCATTCAATTCCAGAAATTATTTCCTTATAGTTTTTGTAACTAATTTATTTCCAATTTAAGATTTTTAAAAATTAATCTATGAAGCACTCTGGATTATTTAATAGAACTTTAATTTTTAGGCTATTTTACCATTAATAGTCATGTTCACTGTCTGGGAATTCTAATGAGGTTAATGATCATGAATTTCTAGTTGTGATTTCAAAAATAAATATTTGCTCTTGGTTTTAATGAGTAACAAGAGAAGGATATAAATATTTTTTTCATCAGTAGTTTGGTCTCAACAACAGCTTCAGGGTCACTTTGAGTTCAAGTAGATAAACTGCCTGAACTATTATTCAGCTCAGATATAATTAAACTCCTTGTTAGAGCATATTAGTTTACTCCAGAAAAATGTTATTTAAGGAGAAAAGTGTGTATTGGAATATAAAGAGAACAGAAAATATCAAATAGAAGGATCAATATATTGCCCAGAAACTAACAAATTATTGACCCATGTATAGGCATTTTCATGGGAGAAAACAAAGAGCTACAATCAGTGAAATAAAACTTTAGAAGGCAAGTTTCTTAACTAACATGAAGATTGAAAAAAGATTTTAAAAAATGAGAGTCTTATATGTGGGCATAGTATAGTCAACCTATAGTTTTGGTAAATCTTTAGTTTCATTTTAGAGAACTCTTTAATTTCTTTTATCTTTAATACAGCGCCACATTGTTCTGCATGTAGATGATACCATCACCTCATTGTGCTCACAAGAGGGAGTGTGAAAGTAAAGCAGTGTGACAAGTGTGATATTCCCAATTATTTAACAACCTCACCAGTCAGGCACTGCTTCATAGTCCCTGTATAAATCCTGGTCCACACCATCTCCCAAGCATCTAAGGTGGATATAGTAGCAGCACTTCACAATGGAGTAATGATTGTCTTTTTTTCTGTCCCCAGTTCCCTAAAATTCCATATTGCCCAGTTTTGTTCTGCTCTAGCTTTGACCTTAAAGAGTCACTCTCTATACTCCTACTGCCCCAAACAGTTTCTCTTATCTAACAATGGCCTGTGTGGGGTTTTAATTCAGGACAGATCCTAAAACACTGAGAGTCTGTTAACCCTACCTCTATTCTCTGCCACATACCACAAGTGATTCAATAGCAAAGGCTAGACTGTCCTCTTTCCCCATAACTCCTAATTCAGCAAGGAAAAAACAAGTATCTCAATTTTTTGTCTTATTTATTGTATTAGTGAACTTTTTTCTTCCTAGTTTAAGACACACACACACAGAAATTCTAATATGGCATCTTCATAATCTCTGGGTTTTCTAGAATTTTCAGGGGTAGGGAAAAGTAGGAACAGGATGATGCATTTATAAAACTGGATTAGATCTCTCAGCTTTTCCTAATTTAAGACAGAAGCCATCCCCTCATTCTTGTATATCACAAGCATTATAAAAAGAAATTAATACAATAAAATGTTGTCTTAACAGAATGCACATTCTAGAATTTAATGCACTGTTGATTCCTTGCCAAAAGGAGAAGAATGTTGAACTGTCCTTACTTAAGAATTATACTTCGAAGACAGGCTGTCAGTTCACAGTGTGAAGCAAATGTTTCAAGAAACAAGCTGTTGTTGAACTACAAGATGTATAAGAATGTGAAAACTATAAATTCCATGTTTTTCACTTCTTTCATTTTTAAGTGGACATTTATAAAGTAAGTAAATCCATGTTTTTTAAGTTTTGACATCACGGTCAAAGAAAATAGGCCAAATTGTTGCGGCGGTTATAATCATGACAAACTGACATATCTTGGTTTGATTCTTTGTATGGACAAGAAAAAAACATCAGGAAAATACAGGATAAACAGTCCACCAGAAATAAGCTAAAAGTTGTTAAATCCAAGGTCACTAATGGCACAATTCTTAAGATTCTTCTTACTCTGTCATTCAAAGAATAATGTGATGTTGCCCTAATATGACTTTTCATCTTTTTAAAACCATTCAACTGAAATTATATTGCAGTTTCACTAATTTTATTTTCTTACTTCCTTTCCTCCCTTTCTTCTCCGTCTAATTTAATTATTCTATACATAAATGAAATACATTGTTTTCCTCTGTTCACTTTTATCTTTTTGGTGTATGGTCCATCCAATTCTGAATTGTTCAAAATCTACTCATCTTTCAAGACTTAAGTCAAATAAATGCTACCACTTAGGCAAATATCTCCAGAGACATAAGTAGTTCTTTTCTCTGAACTAGTAATGAATTTTTCTTTAGCAACCTATTTGCATCTAATATTGTATTACATGATTTATGATAAAATCTAATCAGATCTTCCCTGATTTTAAGTATCAGGGTGAATTTACCCTTACATATCTTATAATGGGCATCTCAAGCACAAAAACCCTGAGCCTCATGGACAATAGAGTGCATTGCTATAAGGATTCCAGGGATCACTCATGGTGTCTGGATTTATGGCAAAGGTCTAAAGAAATCATGGGAAGACAGGTTGTTGTATAAATTTGACAGTTTCCAAATTTTTTCAGAGGATCCTGGAGGAAATTATGAAGCAATTAGGGCCACCTTCCTTAACTCAGCACTACTTTTACTAATTGCTATGCTGAGTATACTTTGTGAGCAATATGAGACTCTGTGTGATGCCTTATATTTCTCTCAGATATTAAATTCTAGTTACAGTAAGCCCTCCATATCCATGGGTTCTCCATCCTTGGAATCAACAACTGCAGATCAAAAATATTAGGAAAAATGTTATATTGTTGCTGACATGTATTATGTATTTAGGCCTGTGAAGGTTCTGTCTGTTCTGAACATATACAAGCTTTATTTCCTTGTCATTATTTCCTAAATATAGTGTAACAACTACATACATGGCATTTACATTGTATTAGCTGTTGTAAGTAAGCTCAAGATGATATGAAGTATGTATTGGAGGATGTGCATAGGTTACATACAAATTGTACACCAATTTATAAAATGACTTGGGCATCTGTGAAGTTTGATATCTGCAGGGAATCCTGAGACTAATACCCATGAATGCCAAGGGAGCGACTATATTTTCAGATCACCCTGCCAAGAGGGTATGCCAGAGTTTGCTGAGAAAAGGAAAAGCCCAATGCATGTAGAAATTCTGACAATTCAGTACAAAATTCTTTTTTTCATAAAGGGTAAAATAATCCTGATTAGTTATTGGGTACTAATAATTTGTAATCACCATTAATAATTATCTAATGCAGTCAGTAGGAATTTATATGTGACAAAGATGTGGTGTGATTTCAAGAAGATTTGTATGAATTTCTTTTTTAAAAATAATGGTTCTTTTTAAAAATATTTTATTTATTTTTAGAGACAGGGCAAAGAAAGGAGAAACAGGAAGAGAAACATCAATGTGTGGTTGCCTCTCGTGCACCCCTTACTGGAGCACACTCTTATGGCCTGCAACCCAGGCATGTGCCCTGTCTGGGAATTGAACTAGTGACCTTTTGGTAAGCAGACCAGCACCACTGAGCCACATCAGTGAGGGCAGATTTCTTTTTCTTAAATGTGATTTTCAATATATATGTAACAATCATATTAGCATAAACTACCACCATAACCCAGGTTTAATGTAATAAGGATTAGTAATTTTTCTCTATGGTTTTATCAGTATTTTTAAATGTAATAAGTTGAAAAATTTTTACGACTTTTTGTCTTAAGGTCAACTGCACAAAGTGAGGCCTTCTAAAATAAACTGAGATTGGTTTGGTTCTGAAGTAAAAAGATTTACACATTTTAGTTAGTTCAAAGGTTTTGTAGTCTTTGAGAATCAATGCTAGGTTGCCAACAATATCAAAGGGGTCATAGTTGTCTTATCTAAATACACTTATTCCTCTGATAAAAGTTTATAATTATGAAGGTTATGAACAAACATTTTTCATTAATTTACATAAATTTGAGATCTCCTATATTCAACATTATAAGAAATTAAGTTAGGGATTATTTCCTGAGGAGTTAATTCTTTAGGTCATTAAAACTATATAAACCGTGACACCATTAAAGTCCTAGAAGAGAACATAGGCAGGAAAATCTCAGATATTTTACACAGAAACATTTTTACTGACACGTCCCCTAGAGCAAGGGACATAAAGGAAAGAATAAACAAATGGGATCTCATCAAAATAAA